>CM052218.1:397734-729211 GCA_028454225.1 Lasioglossum leucozonium
AGAGAGAGAGAGAGAGAGAGAGAGAGAGAGAGAGAGAGAGAGACGGAGAGAGAGAGCAACTCTCCTCGAAGCGGAGTTGGAACTTCCCCAGCGAGCCAGAAACTTTTCCTAGACTCGAAATAATTATCGGGTCCGGCGCGCCGATTATTCCCAAACTATGCGGCACAGAGAATCGATCAACAGCTTCCTGGAAGACCATTGTCCGAAGGAATATCCGCTGTGTACGAGTCCTCGAACGCTTTCTGGAATCCTGGACCTCTACACGCGCACGCCGCGCACCATCTCCACTGGCCCGGTAAATAATTAACAATTTTAAATAGACCAATGCTCGCTTAAAGCTAAATCTGTTGCGCTTAACTCTACATCCCCACCATTCCCCCACTACTCAGCGTCGCGAGAGCTCAGCTTTAACCCCGGAAGACAAGACACGAGAATCGAACTACTAACAGGGAGGCGACACACGCATTTCTCGCTTATCGATAATACCAGTGGATTGCTGAGATTCTTCCGATTAAAACGACGCGAAACACGACTTACATCGGACTAATTTTATGGATTATGCGAATAACAAAATTAATGGATAAAGTTTATAAAGGTGGACCGATTAGTAATTGTGCCATTCCAACAGAAAACTTCACGGAAACATGTATTTCTCAAAAAGCTGCGCTGAAATAAGTTGATTCTCCGAAATCGCTAATAAATAGACAGCGGATCTTTATGCAAAATAAAAATTGTCTGCATCGATTGCAAGAAATAGAAACCAAATTGAATTGTTATTTCTTCCCTTAATGGTTTTAATACAGAAGAAATTATATATTGACAACTTGAATTTTTAAAATTTTCCAATAATTTTCAATTTCATTTACTTAATTTTCCTACAAATGCATATAGATCCGCTGTCTACTAATAAACTTGAATGTCTATGCTAGAATTACGATGTCCCCTCGGAGGGGACAACGGAGTGCGAACGGAGTTAAAAACGGTGTTATTTCAATTTCACCGATGTCGCGGAGAAGTCGATACCCCGGCGAAGTTCGTCGGGCAGCTCGCACAGCCGAAAGGTGTCGGTGTATCTGCGGGCAGTAAGAGCGGTCGGCGGTGTAACTCGGTAGCGGTCTGATAGAGGTTAAGTATGTAGTTATCGGTGGCGAGCACGCCGCGCGCCGGCGAGTTTCGTCTTGTTTCGAATGTTTATTCGCGACGCGCTCGTAGTCGTGAGACCACGGTGGAACGCGAAACTAACACGGTTTCCGGGCGATTTTGTCCTTGCAGGTTGTCCGAATGAACCGGCGAGCAACTCTCTGCGGATGTTTATGGCCGGGCGGTGTGTAACGCCATCAAGTTCCATACTGTACACGGTTTCGGCCGGTGTACGTTTAGCATCTTGGTTAGAAACGCGGCCGCCGCCGCGAAACGCCGACATAAAACTATACGATGAGCTATAATGGACTTCCCAACGACTCGTTGCTTCGTATTTTCGCGACTTGATTCGCCCGTTTTCCACGGCCAGGATATACAATATTTACAACGCGGGCCCTCCTACGACTCGCAATTTTTTTTTCTGCCACGGAACAAGTGCCAATAAAAAATTACGTGACCCGAATGGATCATCGAACAGCGGACCGTTTTCAAATATGTATGGTAGTTCTTCGGCGAATTCGAGGTGTACATTTTTTTCACCCAAACGATTTGGGATTATGGGATTATGTGGGCTCGGAGGTTTCACTGTCGAATACAGTTTTTTTTTGTTTTTTCTTTTTTTTGACGACAATTAAACTTTCAGCACATGTAGAAAAATCAGCGATTCGTTTTTCAGTGGGATATGTTAATTTAATTTGAATTATCGAGCCGTACTGTAATTTCGTGAAACAAATTAAGAAGATTGAATTCGTCCGGAATCATAATGCGATTGATTGTACAGTGCTTAACCAGGGATTGATCGAAATCAGTGAAAATTATTCATGTCAAACCTATATTTCCTAGGTTACTGCGATTCATTAGGTAATTAGTTATTCAGCCAATTTGCTTTATAGGAGTCAGCCAGTGAAGTGAATCATTATTTTAACCGTCTAGCCGTAAATCGCAAATCAATTTGCATTTATCAGTCGATGTATCAGTGACGATTCGCAATTAGTACAATGTCGCGTCCTCGAACAAAATAAATATCAAGTCAAAATGAAAATATTTTATTTATTAATGCGTGTACACTTAGTAGATTGCAGATTTTTTAATATAAAAATTATCTGCATCTTAATAATTTGAATTAGTTAGAAATAATGCAACAGCGTTTTTAAATTCTTCAAATATTTTCACTGTTCTGAATCTGATCCACTCGTTTTTATTATGAATGCATAAAATCATTTATTAATGTGAATATCTTTATCTCGATGCACGTTAAATAGTTGAATATTTTGGATCTGGTTTGGGGATGAATTTGTACGTAGAATATGTTCGTTAATTTTCACATTTTGGTTAGCGCTGGATACACGATTCTGGTCGCGAAATTATGTCGTCCTGTGTGCTCAGCATGTTTGTCGTCAGTTTACATCGGTCTGTGACGTGATCCGCGGTCTTTGAAGACTGTTGACACTTACGGTACTCGTTTGCCTCTACTTTCCAATGTACTGGACCATTCGAAAGCAATCTACGAAATGCATGAATCTCTTCGCACGAATAAAATCATACAAAAAGCAAATTATTTACAACAGAAATCAAAAACCGTAATATGAAGTACGTCGTGTACAAGCACAATGATGGTTGAGTGAATTACAGTTTTACTCGCTTGAAATCACTGTTTTATTAAAGTTTAGAAAAATTTAATTCATTATATGAAAGTGAATTCATTATATTTATAAATATATTGAAAATGTGCTTGCAAAATTCCAAGCACAACTCAAGATTTTATGCAGGGTTAGTCATAAAAAAATAACGTTCCAATTAATCGTTTAACAAAATGTTATATGTTGTACGAAAAAGTGTAATAAATGCATTATTATGGTATATCAATTTAAAGGTATTTAAACAATTTCAAAAATGTTCCGACATATTTTTATATTTATAAAATAAATCCGTGTGCTTTTCAATATTTTCCTCAAAGATTTTGTTATTTGTAAAGACAGTTTAACATATCTGATCATTAGAAGATTGCGAAATTGTTTTAGCGTAACGATAACCGATCTTATCATTTAAAGTATATAAAGTGCAACGCGACGTAAAAATCTAATAGAAAAAGTCCAATAGAATTTTATTTACATCTTGATGGAGACTCTAATGCCACCCGCGACAAGAATAATGAGATTTTAATCCCCACTACGATAGAAGAAAATTCTACTGATAAGGACAGATTCAATTAAGGCAGTTCTATTATGTTAGCCATCTCATCGACCAATGAAAAATTCATTTCCCTGGGGTTGGGAAACACACATAATTACGCTACTTCATTCTGGCAAAGTTTTATAAACTTAAAAAATCCTAGTGTTTCCAAGAGAAAATTCACGATTGTAATAAGGAATTACTTCTTCGTTAAATATTTCGAGCAAAAAGTAACTTACTAAAGACCATGTTTTATACATAGACCAACATAGATTTCAAGATTGAAGCTTCCTCTTTACAACGACACCTTGAAAATTGATGTACGATTTTTTTTCACTGTTTTATGCAACAAAAATGAGGAACAAGTTCGGTCGTGTATAGCCCCCTTGGCGTAACTTCGCCAACTTCGATTCGAACTTCGATTTGAAGCTCGATGAAACGACTAAAAAAAATCGTACATCAATTTTTAAGGCGTCGTTGTCATACGCGGTGAGTACAGGTTTTTCAAAAGATTGAAAAATCAGAGAATATTGTTTTTAACGTTTGAAGAATCTACAGCAATCGCTCCAAGAAAAAGTGTCGGTCCGTTCGAAGGTAATAGCGAGTACGGCGGCGCTTCAAAGCGTTTTTGATCTTATTATCGACATCGGTTTAGCGAACGATTGTTTGTGAAATCCGAGATGTATATGGCTTATCCATTAAATGGTTTCGCAGGTCCCTTCCGCCAGAAGCCTTTCAGACTGTGCCAATAATAGCAGAATGATTGGCCCGCCGTCTGCTCTTATAGAGGACCAGGCATTTGTCGGTAACAATGCGCAACGTACTATCGCCCGGGTACAACTAGTCCGATTGGTCTGGCTCACCACGTGCTTTCAAACTTCGACCTTAATTGTTACGTCAGTTTCGCCGGCTAACGGCGTTGCACTTAAGTCGAGAGAGAAGCTTCGAACACGTATCATGCTCTGGATTCGATGGCAGCCGCAACCAACGCATATTGGATTCCACATAGTCGATCGCGGTCGCCACCATCTTACCCGGATCGATCTTGATCATCCGACCGGTGTTACTCAAATATATTACATTTATATAGGCGTCAGCAAAAATAACCATTACTTTTACATCGATTTTTACGACCAACCGTGTACTTAACCGCTTCAGGCAATTTTTATTTTTTATAATAATTCTTCTATAGTCCTAATATAGTCGGTAAGACTCGATGCGTTCGTCTGACGAGCGTAGCGAATTTTACATCGTACCGCATACCGAGCGATCCTTTTTCAAAAAAAGTTTCTTTTTCCCGGGCGAAATTCGAGAGTACCCCTTCTAAACAGGAATTTTCCTTGAGAACGGTGAACGCAATCGTGTCCCGCGAGTCACGATTCGATCGCGGTGAAAAGACGCGCGGTGTATGCAGGGAAATAGGTATTCGCGTTAAGCATGTTGGCCATCAAATGGGAATATAAACGTTAAAACGCGTTAAACGACCAGGAAGAAAGAGAGCGGCAGCCAAAGGCAAAAGAGAGCCGTGCTGGGCGACACTATCCCCTCCCCTCGGAATGCACTTTTATCGGGTTGGGCGCACGGACATTGTGCATCATTACAAAACATTCGGCCATCCATTCATGGCCAGCGGTCTCGCTCGCAATTGTACCACCGGGCGAAATGCACGCCCTTTGCACGGCGAACCCCGCTTAGTATCAACATCGTTTCCATAATCTCCGAAGTAACGATATAGCATTTGTCGTTTTTTTAAAAGAATAATTACGACGTCATTTTTACTTATTTTTAAGCATTTTTTAATGGAACTTTGACCAACACATTCGTGACATTTTTATGTTTAAAACGAGACCAAACGCGAGATACTTCCAAGCATACTTGCATGTCTAATAAACGGTGCAGTTCGACTGTATCGTGAATTACACGAGTAATTGTGATCCAACTGGTAGTAAATTGTTAAAAGCAACATTTTTGTCACTGGATTAATATTGTTTTTTGCAGGTATTTGATCTCAACAGGTGTATTTAACAAAATTAAATATTGCACGGTGCAGTAAGTGGAAAATTATGGGGTTTTCTAAGACAGAAAAAGTTGGACGATTTTATCTTGATTTACAGGGGAGACGAACAATGGCGGTGGAAAATGTGGTTAATTAAGTTTATCGTACTCTTCTGGTCCAGAGTTGCCTGCAGCAAGTTTGGAATCACACTACTCGTTATGTGCCTCCTTCCAATTGTCCCTTATCGGAGGAAGATTCCGAGAGAACAATACCTTAATACGAAATAATGCTATCTTTCCCATAAACATCTCCGACGTTCGATTGCGCGTCGATTGTTTGCTTCTCAAAGGGAACATGATTTATGACGCACGCAATAGCAAATTGGAATTGTAATTACACAATTATTCAACGTCGCATCGAAGGATCTCGATGGCTGAATGATAGAAATTATTTTACAGTGGAATCGAATTGAAATATTTTTCCAAACAAGCACAGCCGAACCGAATTAAATCAATGATTCGTCGCATTCGATAACCCGTTAAATCTTGATCGGAAACACAGTATTTGGATAACGTCGAAAAATCAGTGTTTGATCCATTTTCCCCACTTTCAAAAATTTTAGAGATACATACTCCCCATTTTTTTACCACACTTTAAACAAAATATATTGATTGTAAAAAATATAGTTTTAATATATCTGATTGTTTACAACAAGAATGCGCGATTTAAACATGATTAGCATGTATTGCACGTAGGCACCGAAGTTATTCCATATTTTCCAAAATTTTTCCATGCCAGTAAATATGAAAAATATACCAAAAACTGATTTTTCTTGTCAAGATATCAGATTTAAATTGTGCAGAAAATTTCAAATTTATTAATTGATTTAAAATTACGCTACTTACAATTGTTCCTTCGATGGAAGCAGACTTTTGTACCCCGCTCTACCTGCCCCTTCTACGACGCCTTCCCCCACGCTTCCCACAATGTCACGTGACTAATCCGGCACTGGCAGAGCGGGTAACCGTATTCCCCTCGATTCGAGTAAATTCCCCTCGTCCGGCGACTCTGGATGGAGGGATCTTTCTTGACGTATTCTTGTGGACAAGTTAAAGTTAATTTAGTTGATTTAAATCACCCGGTGATGGAGTTCTCAAGGTGGTTGGCCACTCTTCGTCCGGAAAAGTTGATGCAACACCGTGCAAGTTTGCCGAGCCACGCTTCGCGGTGAAACTTCGTTTGAATATATTCGAAATTCTTCCTGGCGCGAGTGGATGGTCGAAAGATTTATTGAGGGGTGGTTGTACTATTGACAAAATCCGCGGTAATACCCGCCCAGAACCATAGATACTGGTTACATAAAAATCCCCGAGCATAGAATTTCTCTGGATTTAGATTAATGACGCCGGATAGTTCGATATATCCTCGTGACGACGCTTAGCAGCCTGAAAATATACCTCGCGTCCCCTAAGAACCTCCGCGCTTCAAGCATAAACTGTACCTCTTATTTGTCAGTCCTATATCAACGGAAAATATTGTTATCTTTTTAAATAAACATTTAAAGTTATTATCACGCGCAGAATGTATTGAAAGTAATGGTCGTTCGTGTTAGGGGTGAAACTACGGATCGGTGGACATTGGTAAAAGAAACGCGTCGCAAAATTGTTTGTACCAAACAAATTTTCGTTCATATTTCGACCATAATCTAAAATTTTTTGATCAAGAAAAATTCAGTATACTTTTAAACGAAGAATAAGTCAATTTGATTTGGTACGGGCTTTAATCGAGTACAAATTAAAAAACCGAGACGATTACACAACCTAATATTTTAGAAGAAACTGCAAAATCGTTTATCAGAAAACTCTACCATAAACTTCTAAAAGGACTGCTATTTCACCCTTCGTAACCCCGGCATCTCTAAAAACAGAGCAAAACGAATGAGATAAATTCATGCATTCGTAATGTTTGATATGAAAATTTTTCGCTTGAAAATTTAACAGGATTAGAAGACGCGGGAATCCTGCGAGTGGAAGTATTTAATCCACGTAAAACAGAACACCAAACTGGGATTTACCGGTCCAAGGACCCGTTGCCCTCGCCCGGGCTTGACGTAAAGTCATGAATCGTCTTCATGTCCTTTAAACTGTCCATAAAAAAAAAATATTATATCATGCAGTTCACGACCCCGTGAAATTCTAATAAAGTAAAATTCTATCTACTAACATTTCGAATAACTCTATCTACTGACATCTGGACATTTTTTATGTCGAAAAGTGATTTGTACTTTTATATTTATTAAACCGTGTCCTAAAATGTTCGGTATGATTTGCAAGAAACAAAAGAAAATTTCAAAAGGTTGAAATTTTAGTTGAAACTTCAACGACACTGTGCAAATATTTTTAATGTTTTTACTTGATTTGTAAACTCTTCAACCATTTTTGGATTAATAATTACACAATTTGCTAAATCTTATTTGAATCTTCAATAATACTGCGTAAATTTATAACGTAACAATGCCGTTCGATTTCGCGAAAAAATATTTTTCAAGAAATGGATTAATTAAATTCAGAGGTTGTAGTAAAACCTACATGTCCGCCCATTATGAAAACTTCGTTATGTGTGTGCATATGCGACAACACGTACCAGAAAGTAACGGATTTGCATGGTCCATCATTGAATGGAATTTTTATGACACTTGATCGAAGAAACGGCGCATTCCAAACGCATGTAGAGTGCGTCACGTTTATAGAAGATTAAAGGATATTACATTCTCATTTTACAATGGTTTACGACCAATGGAACAGCTTAATAATAACTCTTGAGAAAGGCGTAATCTTTCTACGGTGGATTACGGTACTCGGAATTTATTACACAGCTATTTTCATTTAAAATAAATTCAGTGCTCCGTTATAAATGTATTCTAAAGAATACATATAACATTATAATGTAATAAGAATAAAATTTACTTAATAGAGTAAAATGTATTACTACACGTAGAATAACTATCGTAATGAAAAAGTAATTACGGGGTTTTATCAACGGTGTCGCTGAGACAATTTACAAATGAAGAGAAGTTTAATCACGATGAATATTAAATAGTTGAAGTTTTAACACGTTTTCAGAGAGACGTCATTTTATCATCTGCCGTGCGGTATAAAAAAAACTATCCAATCGATCCACCTGAAATTTTAATATATTGTTCTGCATGCCAGTGGTTTTCGTATCAAGCACAGTCACCCGTGGATATTGAAAACTTCGTACTCGTTTTATTTCGAAAATATCGACAACTTCCATATCTGAACTACGAACACGAGACATTTTGATTCCTTTTGCGTCGTAAAAGTTACCGTGATCGGGCGGTAGAATTAGATTACTTTCAAGGTTGCATTTAATTGTTCATGAAAAGCTTAATTTTTACGATCTTTTCGATGTATCGAATCCTTCACGGTATACTAAATTTGGACTTTTTCTTGATATAAAAACTATTGCAACAAAAATGTTAAAGCTGGCATAAAATAACTTAATTTTGAGTTTTTGTTGATATAAACACTTCAGCATAAAATATGAATATTATCGCTGGCTAAAGTTTTATAATAATCTGTTTTGTAGCTTGATCGTAAAAAAATCTCTGCGTAAAATATTCGGTCGTGTAATACGATCTGTTTCATGGATGTAATTAATTGCTCGTAACAAACGCAATATTAATACATATAACAATTCCATGAACCGTAGATACACGGGCATGATTTAAAGACAAACGAAATTGTCTAGAAATTAGCTAGAACTTTTCTTTCGCTGTTTCGTCGTGGCAATAATTTCGAGAGTCGGCGGAACAATCGCGCGCGTTTCGTCCCAAGAACAGGTTCGCGAAAGTTAACCAGGAACTGACGCGGCATAGTTTGCAAGTCGCCGGTGGGACGCAGTGCAAACTGGCTCGAGCGCCGAGCGCGTAACTTAACGCACCAAGCTGAGACGCAGCAGCGGTAGTAGCAACCCTCGAGGGTTTTCTCCGGGTTTCCCTTGGCTCGGCTGGCATCCATAATTACACCCTCGCCCCGGTGTAACTGCGTCCCACGCGTTTCAAATCATCGCGGAGCCATTGTCGCTGCACCGGCGCCGCGAAAATGACGGCTGGAAAGCAAACCGCGCGCGATCACGCCAACGCCTTTAGCATAACTTCGCGAAATACGGAGGCCATTTTGAAAATTCTGACTCGCTCCGATGAACGTTTACGCGAATTTTTATTCTCTTCGAATTGCGAACTTTCGGTGGAAATATTTCAGTGGTTCCTGATCAATTTTAATGTGCTAAATGGGATTACGTGGATTTTTTAAAAATTATCGTAGTCTCGTCTTTGAGAAAATTGATTATGAATGTGGAAGGTGAATTTTTGGCTCGCTGCTTGCTCCAATAAACATTTCTACAAATATTTTATTCTCTTTGAATTTCGAACTTCCAGTGCAAATGGTGAAAATTTGTTTGCTAAATACAATTAAATATGAATTTAAACATCCCGATAATTATTCATCGGAAAATATTGAACAGTTATTTGTATCAACGAGAAATGTTCTCGAGGATTTGAAATTGATTGTTCGAAAATGAAAATAAATATGTCTGAATGATCCGATTCATTGAATTAAAGGGATTTATTACACTTGTCAACTAAACTGCTCACAGAGATGGAACAGGATGGCAAAATCGAATTGGCTTCCGGGGAAACGATTCGGGGAAATTCGGGGGAAAGTTACGATCGAAGAAGGTGTGTATGCCTATACTTCGAGTGCAATGTACTTAATGGACGAATAGCGAAACACTGTTTCATGGGTTTACCGTAAAAGCATTTTCGAAAGCCCCATTACGAGAACCCCAGCCTGAATTCGCCCAAAAGCGCCATTAATGGACCATAGTATATCTTCGTTTCATCTAGGGTAAGGTCGCCGGAGCTCTATTATTTGCAATCTATTTATTTACTTCTTCCTCAACAATCTCATACTGAAATTACTTTTGTCGAAATCTCTGCGGCACGCTCGCTGACAAGTTCGCTTTCAATTATTATTACTATGTTTTTGGTATTCGTGTAACATACGAGGTACATTCCAAAATTATTCTATTATTTCCTATTACACTGTTTATTTGTCAGAAATTGTTAATATTATACTTTACGCGTCATTTAGTAACCTAATTCTTCTAAATTTTCTTGAAAAAATTCAGGTGACGTGGTCCACTTTTTAAAAAGTTACATCATTTCGAAAGGTGTACGGAGACTTTTTCGACTGTCTGTAAACTTCCAAGCACATACGCAGATACATGTTCACCATAATTAGATGTTACGTGGCGCGGTACACGGTGAATGGGGGGTAGTTTCGCGTCGGGAATTTCGCATTAGTTC
The DNA here is from genome assembly GCA_028454225.1 of Lasioglossum leucozonium. Lineage (NCBI taxonomy): Eukaryota > Metazoa > Arthropoda > Insecta > Hymenoptera > Halictidae > Lasioglossum > Lasioglossum leucozonium. The sequence continues at coordinate 408,432 of CM052218.1, forward strand.
GGTAAACGGCGACCTTTGAGGCGGCACACTTTGATCCAATATTTCACGCGTTATTCAGTGATTTGCCGGCGATATCTCGCGACGAGTTAAACTTTGCGATTTATTTGAACGCGAGGATTTCTCACGTTGTGCCACCGAACCATCTCCAATACTTGGAGCAAGGCGAGCCATTCGACAGCGGCCGCGGGTTCGTCGAATTGTTATTGCGATCGTCCAAGTTTTCAGAATCCCGATGGCCGCCGCCGGGTAGCCGCGATGCTTTCTCGATCGGCGATGGCACTTTTGCAGGAACTGCGGTCGGCGTTTTTGCACGGTAAAACGCTCATACCGCGAACGTATGGCACGATTATGCGAACAATTCCTCCGGAGAGAGACTATAGTCCCTTTCAAAAATTCCACCGGGACCCTCTCGTATAATCGATTTTACGAGCGCGCGAGTCAAGCAAATCTTGTCCGACCGTTCTCTTCTCGAACTCCGGCCAGTAACTTGGTCAATTTTATTGCGAATTCTATTAGGACAACTGGCTTAATGCCTCCCCGGAATTGCAGAGAGGCCGGCGGTTGTTATGCAATATTCAGAATGGGATAAAAGAAACAGCAGTTGCATCGATGACGCGGAGGAGATTTAATTTTATCGTAACTGTTACCGAGTTTCGTGGAAATTAAAATCGTGGAAACTGTACTTCAAATTGTTTGCTGTACAATCTTTCTTTGCTAGAACTAGACTGCGGATCTTTATGCAAAATAATAATTGTCAGCATTGATTGCAAGAAATGGAAAATAAATTTAATGTTATTTTTTCCCTTAATGATTTTAATTTTATGTTTTGTAGATCTGTGTAAATTGTGTGCATTGTAAAAGTTTCATCGAAATCGGTTCCATAGGAATCCTTAGATTTATCGCAGTTAGATGTTGAAAATCGTAAAAACTGCAATTTTTACCAACTTTAACCCGTGATTTTGACAGGTTCCGTAAACCTAGTGTTAAAAAGATTATAGCCGATTGACGATTTGTTGAGAATCGGAAATTCAGTCTCGCAATACTTTTTGGAATGACCCGGCGCGTTAAAGAGAATATTCAGAAAATCCCTCTGACCTATCGGCAACGAGCAATGCACAGTGATCGATGATCATCGGGCCAGCCAGTGTTCCAGCAGCATTCAGTCTAACATGGGAACACGATCTCTGTAGACTGACCCCAGACCGTTCTCCGGCGAGTTTTTCCGCGCTTTTAAGTTTCCTACTTTCCCCCGTCCATTCTGCCTTTACTTTCGCCGCTGTCTATTTACCTGTCTACCGGTGTTTTGCTACCGGAGCTGTCGTTTCATTCGACTGCACTCGGACTGCGTCGTTTGACACGACGATCGCGGACCATTTAAAAGTTACCAGAGGAAACAGAAAGAGGAGCCTGTGTCCCTTCCTGGCCCGCCCCCGCAGCGGGGTCAGACTTGATAAAAAGGCCTGTGGGCTTAATGGACGCCGACCCGTCTCAAATACAGACTGCTCCTAATGCCGTGTCTTTGTTTGCGCACTATTTTCGCTCCCCTGCCCTGTTACGCGTTCTGATCGCATTAATGGCGTTTTAGACACGACCAAACGGATTTTAAGTCGCCGGAGGCGTCTGGCGGATGCACTTTGGCCGATTGTTTCGGTCGGTGGACGGTCCGAGTGGTTGGCGAATCATGTTGAATGGCGGGGCATGATGCCGCGTTTCTGTTGACGTTATGTCCCTCGTTCGGGCGTAGTTCTTTATCAAAATACCTTTTACAACAACATTGAACGGGTACGGTGATGTTCGAGCTGGTGTAGCTCCGAAGAGAACAATCGAAGAACGCGGTATCTAGGCGCATTGTAAATTGCAAAGATTCTACGTTTAATTCTTATGAGTTTTTGTCAGGTTCTGTACTCGAATAAAGCGTAATTATTTATTTAAAAAGTTAGAAATTCCTCTCCCAAGAATGCAAGGAAAAATCATCAGCGTTCAACTGCTATAGCTTTGTAAATAAACATCGAAGAACAGTTTACCTCAGCTCGTTTTAAAGCGCACAGTTTCTACTTTCATCTTCGCTACGTTTTTTTTCTTCAGGGGTTGTTTTGCAATACAGAAAGCGAGAAAATCGAGGGACGTTCTTTTCCTCAAGAAGTTTACGTTTAAACGTCTCTACAAAGTTTAAATACTTTGAATAGTTCACCTTACTGTGGCTTTGGTGAATAATATTTGGGAACAGTTTACCCACGCTCGTTTTAAACGTTCAAGTATCTACTTACAAACCTGTTAAATAATTTTTGATACAAAAATTATAATACATATATTGAACGTTGGTACACGCTCGCCGAATATTTGTGTACCCTTTGATTTTAATCGTCATTAATATAATGGACAATATTGCGCGAATGTATTTATTCTTGCAGCGAAATACAATTTAAATTACCGATACTGTTCATTTGCAGCGAAATTTGAGCACAACACTTGCAGATTTTGTTAATCAAGTTGCAATACCTATTGGATGGGAAATGATAATTTCCCTAAATGATAGGTGCCAGATCAATTTCAAATTTGACGTTAATAAACTCTCCTTAATTGACAATTTCTAGAGACACTACTTTCTCAATATGGATACGTATTCATAAAATGTTGGTATCTTCGTGTCTCTGATTTCAAGTAATTTAAACGATCAATTTTGCACGAGCAATTCAATTCAAGTATTGTCTGATTGTATAAATAATTTATAAATAGTCGTTGAACAATATCAAATAATGTAAATCATTAATTTTATATAAATGATTTCGGACAACGTAAATCGTTAATTTTATATAAATTACTTCATACAACGTAAATCATTTATTCTATTATCACTCATTCCATATTATCATAAACAACTTAAATCATTAATTTCATACAGATAATCTCAAATAACTCCTTTTGGACATAATACCAATAATTTTGGAAAAATTGCAAACAATTAATTTTGTACAAGTGCTTTTGAAATAATATAAGAAACGTTACCTTCGCTCGAACGCATTTTTAAATCATCTCGAATAATTAATTTTGTGCAAACACTTCTGAAATAATACGAGAATTTTCGAGCGAAGGCCTACAAATAATTAATGTACACACACCGGTAAGTAATTAATTTTATGAATGAATGAATTAATGCACAGAGTTCCATAATAAATTCTAAAATATTTCCTAGTTAGCCGACACCGGCATATTCCGACGAACGCACAATATCGACAATTCCCCGACACCTCAGATTAATTCGAAACAGCACGAGAATCGCAATGCAATTATTTGTCAGCTGATCAGGGTAGGTCGGTGCTTTTTAGTATCGCGCGCGCGCGCGCGCGGGCTGCGTTCGCCCGTTAAATATTTCTTTATCGTTCCGTGAACACCGTGTACGGTGCGGGGGCGAACGAGCGAATATATATAGAGAGGGGGTGCATCAACATTGGTGCATCGCTGCATTGGTGCATCGCTGCATCGGTGCATCGACTTCCGAGCGCATTTCGGTGCGCCATCCGATCGCCATTCTCCGGTCCCGGGCCATTAAATTCCATTGACGGTGTGGCGCTTGAATTTTCATAGAACTCGGCCCGTCATGCGAATTAACTGTATTACCGGGGTCAATCACACATCCATTTTGATAGTCGGCGAATTAACGAATCCGGCTGACGTATTATGATATATCGTAGGAAGCTAGATGCCCGTCGATATCGTGCTCGAACGATGGCTGCAACTTCCGCGAGATAATCGATACGATTAAATAATTTTCGGCGATCATACTCGCCCGAAATAGTATTAACCATGCCCCTGATAATAGTCGGCATTTATCCACTGGTACACACGCGCGCACAGCTATCTGTTTATATTTGTCCATGCTATGTCGTAATCCGTTATATGTATAAGCTGGCGCTTGCTTGATGCGCTAATGGCTCTGTTTGCGATCAGCTGATTGTTCCAAGATCAATCCAACACCTTTTCCTCTTAATTTCAGGTGTCCTACAGCATGTTCCATTACGAAGCGTTGCTTTAAATTATAAAACATCGCTGTTCTTATACAATTTACAATCTTTTACCATTTTACTGGCCATGTGTCGAGGAATGATAATCTTCACAAATAGAAAATAGAGCAAAATTTAAAATGACACCCCTTAGTACAAGACTCTATATGTATTTATAAAAAATGGCGCTAATTATTTATTAGCAGACCGCGGATTTTTGTGCATTTATGGCTTTTGAACATTTTCAAAAAATGCTAGAATATAAAATTCCACAGAATCTCGTACCTTTTTTTATTCATTTCAAATCTACAAGGGCTACCGAAACTGTAAATAAGATTTCATTCGTTTACATTTTCCAACGACATCTTAAACAAATAATATTCTCTTAATTAATTAACGTTCCACGATCCTCGAATGTTGATCCTCGGTGTATTGTAAACGTTGAAAAACTGTAACAAAGAGACCCGGCGGGAAGGTCGGGGGTGGAGGCGAGGGGTGGGAGTGGCTAATGAAATTTTCGAGCGTTTGATCCAACAAGGAGGATCGTTACTCCGCGTAGGAACGATCAACGGTATTAATTTCGACGAATGCCTTCGATCTTGCGAGCGCGCGGCGCGCGATCCGATGCTTTATTGGTTAACTTTATTCATTGAAACGTTAGCAGCGCGGCGCAATCGATGCCACAGCCGCGGTTGCATTGTTTGCGGATCTCAATTTCCGTATCAGTTCGATTCCCTATTTATACCGACGGCCGACGCGTAGGCCGCGCCGTTTTTAAAACGAAATTCTCCGCGCGTCTGTGCACGCCAGCAGAAAAATTAGATCCCCGCGGCGCGGCTCTGCTTCCGAGCGCCCCGGGGCTTCTACCCGCGAGCACCGTTTCGCTCGGCATCCTAGATTTTGGCAAGAGCGGGTCACGCAGAGTCTCCGATTTTAATGTACCAAATAAATTTTTAGCACGCGTTTAGAGCTGGCCTAGCCGAGAGGCAAAAATTATTAATTGCAGGCTTTCGGCTCTGTCGTGAATGAAAATTTATTTTTCAAGCTAAACATTTTTAGGTGTGCAAATTTATATCGAGCCGTTTAGCGATAAACAAGTTTTTAAAGCTAGTTATAGGTGCGATATATTCGAAAATAGAAGGTTGTCAAAAAAGGTATTGTATTTCATTGAAGTGTGAATTTTCACAGCTGAAAATTGTTAAGCTAAATGATAATATAATGCTAAATGAAATAAATATGTCTAGAGATGGTAAACAATGCATCAAGAGGTGTCATCTTGAATTACGCGTTATTTTTTATTTCAACTCTGACACGTGATTAGTAAAATAGTAAGATTGTGAAAAAAAGTTGTAAAGAATTGTTAATCATAAAAAACCAGCGTTTTGTCATAATGTAAACTAACACTTCTCGTTGGAAGAGCCTGTAATTCCTCGGTACTGTGTCTTTTGTCCCCGACTGTAGAGCCGACATGGCAGTCAAAGTGTTAAGAACGCGGTCTGCGGACTTCCATGAAATCCCATTTAAGCCCGGACTTTCACCCCTTATAAAAATAAATAACCCTCGAGGTCAATAAAGAAAGTGTCAGCCCCTGCGAAAGAGGTGGGAAAACGTTTTCAAGTTTTCTTGGCGCGATAGTTATTACCTCCTAACATTAAAAATCCGTTACAGGAGCACGCAGAGAGAGAGAGAGAGAGAGAGAGAAGTTTCGTGCGCGAAAGAGGGTTGCGAGGACGCTAGAGAGAGACGGAAGGCTCATTCCTAATCGGCGCACGTTGCGAAGCACTTCCGCGTGGAACTTTGCCGAAGTAAAGTCCACGTGCTCCGGAAACTGCTCCATACGGGCGCACGGGCCAAGAAAAAGGGGGTTGAGTGAATGGCGCAGCCGCCGAGGAGAATGTTTGAAGCTCATTCAGACCAGAAGTGAAATCCTTCGCGTTGAAGATGTCGAGCACGTACCTCGGTTCCTGATCATTGCCCGGAGCTGACTATACCGAAGATATATGAGCACGGCCACGCAGGATGTCACGCGGCTGGCACCGCCAAAAAGTTTTCGCGCGAATTTCTCCGTACGCCTGTATCCGCGAGGATACCGCCGCGCCGCGCCGCGCCGCGTGTTCATTCATCATGCGCGACGCTCCCACGGAATCAAGGAACAATTTCTCCGAGGAGCGCCGTCGCAATTTTTCAACGCGGTAAGCGGCCATTGTGGCCGCCGAATGGAGCTGCATCGGTGTCGTGGAGCTGCATATTTCGAACAACGGTTTATTTACGCCGAAACATATTTTTCCAAGCGCAGGGACACAATAATCCAGTGACGCACGATCCTATTTGCGACCACAGAAAAATTAGAACTTTTAGATACAGTCTTGTAATAAATGGCGCTCGCGTTTCGTCTGAATTACGAAAAAAAATTTTTTAGAAATTTGTTTTAATACTATACGTGCTGAAAATCTCATCGGTATTGATTAATTGGTTTGAGGATTGACAATTGTGAAAATGATCGAATAATGTCGCCATTTTCAATTGATCAGAAATACGATAAATATTTCCTATGTGCATCGAAACACGATAAATATTATAATAAACGATAATAATGGATTTTTTAAACGAATCAGCGGTATCATCGTATGAAAGTTTAATATTGATGTGCGAGATTGACTGCTTGAGAAATATTCGAATAAAATCCTGACAATGGATAGGATAACCAATTTTCGAAAAATTCGATTAAACCGAAAGAATTTATCGCGTGCGGTGTAGTATGTAATAAAAATACTGTCGAAAACAGGCGGGAAGTTGGAAGTGTTACATTTTTCAATATAAAGTGGAGATATTCTGGCAATGGAATGCCAACAATTTTACTAGAATTTACCACATGCTATCCACGATTATATCAATCCACGGGAATAGCATAAAATTCTATTGGAACGAAATATAAAAACTGTTTTATTCGAACGTTTTACCTTTTTCCGTTTTATTGCGTGAATCTGAAGTACGAGTGGCTTCTTAAATGTGTTTATGTATATTTTTATTATCACGGAACGTATTATTAACGTTAAAGAATTTTTAAAAAGTCCCATTTTGGAATCTGATCAATTTTTATGCATTTCTGCAGACTCTTTAACAAGTACAATAATATTTATAAAATATTGTAAACATTAAAATATGTCCAAATGGTATTTAAAGCAATATTTCCGGGTCTACAGAACAAATTATTACTGACAAGATTAATGTGATCTTGAAAAAATTCTCTACATTAAAACATTTAATAACAGTGGACTCTTACAGATTTTGATACACCGAACGCAAATCCTAAAGCTGTTCTTTCTTACCATCTTTAGTTTCCGAGATCTATAAGCAAGAGCTATAAAAATATTTCTTTAAAATTTAAAACGGTACTCTAGATTCTCCCGCGTACACCGATATATTTTCGAATGAAACTGTTCATACAAATTTAAAACACATTCAATTCAATTTTACCAATTTTTCAAACGGGAGTTGCACGATCACCAAAATATTCAATATTCCCATAACAAAATTTCAGTATTTCACCAACTAACGCTGCACTTCCATAAATTCTCGGTGCTCCAATTCCATATCTTCAATCTATCCTCCTCTATCACCGTTCCAAAAATATTTCATTTTTAAGCAAAAATTGAATTTTCAACTTTGAGAATTTGTCGCGCTTCGCCGGCAAAAGCTATGAAAATATTTTTTGTCAGAAACGAATACACAGGGGCGTTTCGCTCGCCTCGAACAAGGTCCAAAAAAATTCTTTCTACAGCTGTCACGTGGTATCAAGGGGGACACGATGTGGCAACATTTAGGAGATTCGAAGGTCAACTTTGATTGTTTTTTATGCGACCGTATAATTTGTTACGCACCAATCGATGCGGCTTTTCACACTCTGTAAAAAAAAGTATTAAACCGTCCACGTAGAAAAATGATCAGTTTAGCAGATATTTTAATTTAAATATCACACTCTCTGCAGACTCCACCTATTATGTCTAAACTCTACACTCCTGTAAATGTCCTTAATACTTGAATTATCCGTCGATACACGCTGTATAATTTTCAGCGTGAGTGGAACGTCTCGGCATAAGTGCATGAATTACCTAAACATCTCGATTATCCGAACCGGCACGGTTCCAATGGCCTCGGTTAATGGTCGCTCGGCTGTATTTAATTTTTCCCACTTGAATCCGAATTTCCATGAATCAGGTATCGGAGATGACGATGGATGGGGGTGCGAGTGGGCGTAGGGGGGTGTGTTGTCGGTCGCAAGGGGATGTAGAGGAAGTCGGCGAGGAGGCGGCGGCTGGCGCGGAGGACGCTCGAGGGGGTAACAGGTCGGATGTCCGGCAGTCCGTCACCGGTTATCCCCCAGTATCTCCGGCGTGGTCCACCGCGTCGCACCGACCGTTCCGCGGCCATATCGGCCAACTACATAACAAGTCCTGAATATGCATATATATCCGACGCTGCGGGGGTGTACGCTCGCTTCCATCCCCCGCAGATCCGTCAGCTCTGTGCGCGCGGGTGCACGCAGTCGCTCGTACGCTCGCGAATCTCTCCGAGTACCGACACGCGGAACAATCCTCCCGCGATCTATTCTCTTCCTTCGACACGCCAACCCCTATTCGACCCTTCGACCCCCACTACCCGAGCCTTTTGTCGCTTATAGGGTGATCTGAGAATTTTTACGTGGACCCGGATGCAGCAAATTTTCTATTATTTTTACCCGATTAGAAACTAATTACTGTTTTAGTGGGACACCCTGTATAGTAGGAGTAATACATTTTGAAATATTCCTGGGGAATTGAATAATTAATTGAAGAATTAGTGGCCTGTGCGACGAAAAAAGCGACGAATTGTTTATAGATTATGGAAATTTATTATTTGTAAAGCAATCGAATTCGTCATCAATTTTTTCGTTAGGCCAGCCTTTCGACTCGAGCTTCTTCCATGTGGATCTTCGTACTTTTTCTTGTGGAAATCGATATCACCAGCCTGAGGCAGAGTGTATATCGAAACTGAAACTCTTGCGTGTTAATATTTCAAACTGGGGCGTATGTATACCAACAGTTTTTTTTTCGGATGGGACATATGTATCTCGATGAAGTTAAATAAGGTCGAACTCTCTCCATATTTTTCAGTCTGTTATAATAGTTCTTTTTATAATAACAATTAAATTTGTTACGAACTTTTTTATAAACATTTGCTTCTTTATTATCACGAATGCATAGAGTCTTCGGGGGTCGGATTAATTAATTCAACAATTAATAATTGAAATAACAAAGAAATATTAATGAATTTGCTTACTCCACGAATAATAAAAATTGCATCGCGCTTTATGTATAATTTAATTAATGGTTACCAAGAATATATAATCAATCACAAATGTCATGAATATAAGGATGAACCAATAACCATTGAATTAATAATTGATTAAACCATTTAATGCGTAGTTAAATATGTATTGGGATTTAACGTCACTGAAAGGACTCCGTTGTTGCTCCGAGGGATGATTTCGTTTTTAATAATAATTAATCGATTAACATTTGGTTACGTCCGTAATTCATGCGGTAGTTACTAAAACAACTTTGCCATTGGTCAATGCTGCTACTTCGTGTTTTATCGGACTGTCTCACGAAGGGGTAGTTACTGCCTATTTATCTTGAGAACTGTTCCTGCGAGTGATATGAGAACTAACTCCCTTTTAATTAGCTATTTTCCCTTCGAAGTTCCTGTTGTGTTACTAAATCTCCACGGCCCCTATAACTCTGTATAATCAAACGTTGGAAAACCACCAGTGCATAGTTGCTATCTTGCTACGGATAACTGCGACCCTTAGCCCTTCTTTTTGTCTACGATGTTTCGCACAGTGATTCATTATTTCGAAAAGCCGGCCACAAATCCATTTCCGAAATATTCGGTTGTAACATAAATTGGATAACACCCCTTGCAAAATTGTACTCGATAAAACAAATGAAGTGTATATCAATTGTAATTATTCACATTCCCAATGTGGAAAATATTTCCACAGATAAAACATGTCGGATATAAAGATAATGTTAATATAAAAATGTTGTTTTTTTCACAGTGTACAAAACGAGCAAGTTATATACACTGTTTTATTAACAATTAATCAAATAATTAATTTTAAATAACACTTCCTAATGAAAAACCCTATAGGTTTTTGTGCTACTTTCCAAAGGATCAACTACTACAAATCCAAAGGATCAATTGATATAATTGTTAAAATGTAACCATACCAACTTCAGGACTCAGGTGTACAGTCTTGACGTCACGAATAGGTCGACATTCGTCCTCGAAGGGTGAATCGATCAAAGAATTATTATATCGTTAAGAAATCTTTTCATTTCTGCGAACATGGAGTTGACCATGGTGTTTTATTCGGAAATGGAGGGTGGAAAATTCGGGAACGGAACTGGGCGCATATATTACAGCGAACCCCGTGTAATATGTAGATCTCACTCTCTGTATCCGTGTTCGTCCTGCCACCCCTTTCCCTTTTCGCTCGGCTTGGTCCTGGCCAGGGCCGTCTCTGTCCGTCCGTCTCCCACCTCCCTGGCTACTTGACTTCCTGCCGCCCCCATGCCACCCCCTTGCAACCCCCGTCACACCTCACCCCTGCCGTTTCCACTCGGTCATCGACGAAGCACCATTGACGCCAGTTCACTGCTTGCCAACACACCGATTTATGACCGTGTACCCAGCCTGCCCGCGCCCTCTCATACATTTACTCGCGCGATTTTGACGTATCGGATGCATTAGCATGCACTCTAATTACTCCTCTCCCAATCAACCATGCCCGGCTGACTGTGCTTCTTTCCGCCTTGCAAGGAACCCTATTCGTCGCCAAATAAGATATCGAACGACATCTACACACCACGATAATATTCCCCGTATTTCGGATCGGTTTTCTATTGTATAGGGTGAGTCACCCAAGACAAGTCATCTGAATAATTTCTACATTTTTTTAGATAGGAAGCAATGCTTCGGACAAATGTTGTTTTGTTTCGCGAGGCTCGTTGTGTGGCGCGCATAACTTTTTTTTCACGTGGAGGTGCTTAGGAGATTTGAAGGTCAACTCTATATAAAATTACATATTTTTGAAGTCGTTCGATTGTAGCCCTTGTAATTCTATACCAGCTATAAAGTATAAAAATCTCGACGAAGGTCTTCCCGTTCGAATCATACAGTTCCAATTCGAACTGTATCGATCATCGCAAGCAAACCGATCTCCCTCTGTCTCGCTGCGACTCGATCAGTCTCGAGCATCAAGCGGATCGAGTCTCGAGCTGCTTGTTCCGATCAGAGTCGAGCATCAAGCGGATCGAGCGCTCGAAAGAAGCTCGAGCATTTCGAGCCTACCTATCGATCGTGCTCGAGGCTTGATTACCTATCGCTAGTGGTCATCCATGCCGCCTCTGCTCGATTCCTCGCGCGCCAGAACGAAATCGTTCCCGAAATACTGATTCGACAAAAAAATCAATTTTCGCGCGAATTCGTGCTTCTTTGGCGTAATGCGAATAATAAAAGAACCAAGTAACTTTTTCCTTTGCGAAAATGTTCTCCGCGGCTTTGTTAAAGCGTCATTAACGAAGAACGCTGACCAATCGGGGCGCGAGGGATCCCCAGCTCGACCAATGCCAACGCTCCACACAGCGGGAACCGCATTAGCGTTCTCATTGGTCCTTTAGCAGAGCCTCGAAGAACATTTTCACATAGCGAAAAGTTACTTCGAATGACCTTGGAAATCACCCGTTTCAAGGAAGTATATTTTTGGAACAGTCTGTATAAACACGTTTTCTTCAGTTTCAGAAGCGTTCGAGTGTAGTCAATAAAATCCGCAACCTAAATACCATGCAAAGCGAGAGAGCTCTCGGTTCGAGTTCGTAAACGATTAATTATTCCGCCCTCTCGAACTAAGAGCAAAATATCAAAGTTCGAAGCAATTTGTTACGTTGTATTCGAACATGTTGGGCGCAGAGTCTCCACGCAGTTCGTTTATTGTCACATTTGTTTCTCGTATCAAACCACCGTTTTGCTTTCTCCCTTTCTCTCCCACCATTTATCTCTCTTTCCTTCGACGCGTGCCATTTTTCAAGTTTTATCGTTTCCAAAAACTGCTCGGATGACATTCATCCATTTCCAAAGCATTTCGCAATAATATTCGAAACATCCTGGAAATTTTAATCATTGATTTTGTAATAGAATAAGTAACAATTTAAGTATTACCTAATTTCAATAGAATCTCCGTGTACATTTCAATGGATTCAAATATCCTATGGTTAACATTAATATACTTATTCGTAAAAATATTGTTTCGATTAATTATTATGTTTTTCTTTAAAGTTATTAAGAACGTCGCGTGGTAAAATAAATTTGTTTTTCTATTATTTGGGTGAGAAATAACCTAAATATAAATATAATTTTAATTATAGTTAACCTAATTAATTATCTAACCCAGTAGAACTGTATAGGGACATAATTGTGGGTCAATGATATCGATTAACAATGGCATTTGGTGATACTTGCTTCCACTGGATTCTTGTCAATTAAAACAGTGTCGGATAAGCCGCTGTCGGCGATTTCAACATCACAGCTACATACGTACGATTGTATGGGAATTCCGATTCACAATGCCGACGACAATAAAACAGTAAACATCCTAAAACGTTATATCACGCGGCGACATTTACAGCTGACATTTTTATGCAAATCGTTTAATGCCAAACCGTTATTGACACTATACAGTGCATTATTGTACGTTAACTGCGGGAATTTTCATTGCGATAGATACAATAGAAAAATAAAATCCGGTAGGTTCAGAAAAATGTTTTAAAAAACCACATCGTATTTTGAACATTCGCTTAAAGGGTGCAAGAAAACAATTTTACGCTGAGCGTGAAAGCGTATAGTACCCTAGCTCCCGACGATACTCCGTGCTGCTATGTAGGCTGTTATCATTCGTATCTAACGCAAGATCTGACCCGTAAAAAGACCCTAGTACCTGCTACCGACGTGTGCGTTTCTCCGTGAAATCAAATGATTCGTTCCGTGAAGTTCCGTTGAAACGTTTACTGCACGGTTCTAACAACTTATGGGCTGTTCTGTCTTTAAAACAGATACCCACCCAGGAATTTATTTCACGTCAACTTTTAAAGCCTCGAATTAATCGGAGGGTCGAACGACACTCGAACAATAAAACAACAGTCGAACGAAGAACAATCGAAAAATACAACAATCGTCGATCGATCGAATAATAAAATACAATTGTACAATCTTTTAAAGTTTTCAGTTCAATATTGTGATTCGCAAGTTGTAAACTCGTCACTAGACCATTTTAAAATTAATCTTTTAATCTTTCAATATTTAAATTGTCTAGTTACCGCTTTTGGGACACCCTGTACTTTTTTTTCAGTCACATTTGCAACGATTCATTAAAATAGAACATACTTGCAATAGAGTACCGTAACAAGTTTACGGTTTCTTCGACTACCGTACCAATATCCAAAATCATGCTACTGACTTGACAGGATGCTCATAATGCCTAATCGCAGAACACGCATAGGTCGCGAAGCGATCGAGTTTTCTCAACAGACAGGCCTCCTTTTAATCTCTTTGTGCAGCTACGAAAATTATCTTTGCATTCAATCAATTCCGCGTGTGCTCGCAATGGTCCTCGGGGTTTAGCTGGTTATTGCAGGTGTGCAAACTTCCATTTCAGGTGTATGAACTTCTCACCAAACACCCCCCCCCCCCCCACCCCAAACCCTTCGTTTACATTCGACCAATAGCTGATTTAATATCGCGCTTTGCGAAGTCGGCATTGAAATCCCGTTTACAAAGTGTTCCGTATATCGTCATGATATACATATTTTAATAGAGCCTCCCTTATTTGAACTGATCGGAGGACTTATGTCCTTTCTGCAGATATCAAGGGCTGTTTTCTAGAACTGACTGGAATTATTCGCACCCCCAAAACATGTGGAAAAATTTTCTGAAAACATAAAATTTATTCTTCTAAATATAAATGTTATTTCTTTGTTTTTTTATTCTCTTGTAAGCAATATTTCAGGGGTGAACTGAATGTAGATTCAGAATCAATGTAGATTTTCTTTTTATGTACATTATTGACAAAAGTGTAATTCTGGTTGTGGCAGTTCTAAAAGAAAGCTTGAGACAAACGGTACTAAAATAAAAAATTCCAAATTTGCAAATGTGCAGTCAATCGCCCATAACAGGCTCAATTTTTATTTTTTCCAGATCTAAAAATCTGTCAACATATTTAAGGCATCAACAAAAATATCTACAGAAATATCATAATAATCGGTTTTGTAGTTTCATAATGAAAAACCAGACAATTTTAATCCAGAAGTAGTCTAGTCGTTTTCTGCGAAGAATTTTACAAAAAGCTCGGGCAATGCGTCGGAAACTACGAAAATTCGCCGACGTCAAAGTATAATAACAATTATGATCGAAATTGAAGCAAGCTAAAACTGTGCACACGAGTGTGCGAATTCGGCTCTCTCGAGGAGCAAGGAAAACAGAAGAAAATCAAGGGCTTTCTCGGCGTTATACGATCCTCCTGAAAGCTGCCCAAACCTCCCTCTCTCGCTCTCGCTCTCTCTCTCTCTCTCTCTCTCTCTCTCTCTCTCTCTCTCTCTCTCTCTATCTCTCCTCAGAAAAGCTAATCCCATCAAAAGTTTTCAGTATGTTTATAATCCACTGATCGCTCGCCTTTCCCAGAACAATTTAAAACTTTCCTCGACGCCGTTATCCGGTCCGGTCTCTTTGCCCTCGGCTCTTCAATCCATCGTCCTTCACGGGCCCTTCTCCTTAACCCGACTTCATTTTGCGGCTCATAGATTGCCGAATTTCACGGAGTTACTCACCGTGCATCTTGCCTCTACCCTTCCTGCCCGAGAAAAAATCCCTGGACCCGGGGCATTTAAAGTTGATTAGCCTTATTTCCCTAAGACCGCTTTTAAATTTTAATGGGGCGCCTCTAAAAGCCAGAAACGGCGGTCATTTTCACGGCAACGGTGTACCAAATTCTGACAGTCGAAATTGATATTAAAAAAATTCGTGAAGACACTTTCAAGGTACAAAGATATATCTTTCTGTTTTATTTAATTCTGTTTTCAATTTAGGAAAAGATTTTTTTCTGAAACCAGGCAAGAAGACTATATTCGAACAGAATTTGTTTAGTTACGCTATTATAGTTAATAACTAGGTAAAATTTGTTGTAACCTTGTCCATATGTGTAGTATAATACAACAGTGGTCGCTAATAGGTTCAGAAACGATGCTACATAAAAAATAAATAAATAATAAGAGATTGTTTAGAAAAAATAATTATTTGCATCAACCTCTGTTCGAAAGGAATTGTCTGGTTGTCGGCTCCGCGGAAAATATGCAATTTTAAACTTGATGGTTTTCACATCTCAATTGCAAAGCGCACGATTTTATTACTGTTCACGTATTTATTATATTTAGTATTGCATTTGTTTGCCGAATTGTATTATGGTTGATTGCGGAATTATTTCTCACATTTATTGGAACAGAATTTGAATGTACAAAATTTGATTGCGTGTTGTGGGTCGAGATTGATTTAATTTGGAATTGTTTAAAAAATATTTTCGAACGATTCAAAAGGGATGATATTGTATTGTTGCGGAGGAACAACGACGATATTAAATGTTTGTTCGAATTTTCGTAACAAATTCTCGTTTTATTACTTCGAAATGCAACGCGTTTCGAATTTCGCGTTAATCTTCGCCGATAGTAACGTACAACTGCTCGCAATTTAAGTGGCTTTAAGCACGCCGACTGAAATTCCTGGCAAATCTGTTTATTTCATAATTCAAGTTAAATTGCTCTACAGCTTCATCGCAGCGATAAAATGGAAATAATTCTATTATCCTATTTTCATTCTTCCTGCAAAACGTTCAGCTGTACGAACGCTTACGCAATCCCAGTAAAATAAACTATGGAAACATTATGATACCCGTTTCGTTCAACATAAATATTATACCATTCGTATCTTAATTACCTGATAAAATATTAAACTTTCTATTGTCCCATTATAGATTACATACTTCGCGGAATTTTTGCACTATTATAAATAGAAAACTGTAAAAGAATTAAACTAAACTGCAAGTAGATTGATGCATTTCAAATTAACTAGATAAATGAAGAATTGTAATTAGATTTAAAATTGAAAGTAAATGGATTTAAAATAAAAAATAAATAAAATAAATTAAAAATTGCATTGCCAACAAATGAAAAATATTTAATGATTTAAGAATTGTAAATAGATGTAAAATGAAAAATTGCATTGCAAACGAATTAAAAATATCAAATGAATTAGGAATTGTAAATGGATTTAAAATTAAAAATTGCATCGATGATTAATTGAAAATCTAAAAAAAAAACTGATTTTAAGCGTACGCCGGTTTAGCTTTTGGAATTTCGAATGCGTGAGGAGTTGGGGTTGGAGTTGAAAGCGTAAAAAATCGCCTTGTCTAGATCCAGAACGTCGGATACGATTCGAGAGAGGTTGAACCATTTCGATACACAGAGCCAGGAACAAAACTGGTCTGGAGAGGTTCTCGATTCGTCATTTGCGTCCCGTTCGAGTAGTTTCAAGACACTTTGCGACTTAATCGTCAGGTCGGCCGTTCGAGGGCTCTCGAGCGTTCAAGTTGCCGGCTCCCCAGCTGCGATACTCCGCTTTGTGCTCGACAATCGAAAACAATAGATTTCGTTTCGAGGACGGCTCGCACAAAGGGGCCCGCGCGTTTCTTTCACGCATCTGTCGCGTTAAACTCTTTACTTCGGCTCGCAAGGTGACTATTCATTAGACATCGGTCAGAAGACAATCGAAAATTCTTTACGACGCAACTTGGAGCGCCTAAAATCTGCACGATCTCAGTAGACGTTCGTCTGCAATTCCCACTTTGAATATTGTGGCTCGGTTTATTTATTTTTTTTTCTTTGCAAGCCTCGTGCGAAACTGAAGATTTATTAACACATTACTTACCGACAAAACCAAACATTTCTGATTCCCGATGTCATTTCAAGTAACTTTTTCCTTTGCGAAAATGTTGTTCGTGGCTTCGTTGCGGAGTTATTAACGAAAAACACGGATCAATTGGGGCGGGGCAACAGGGGGCCGACTCCGGTTGGGCCAATGCCAATGCTACGCTCAGCGGGGCGTGTCGCAGCGCCGTAACCCGTCCGCTGTTGGCGCGCCTTGATTGGTCCGCGTTTTTTGTTAATAACTCCTTAACAAAGCCTCGGAGAATATTTTGAGAAAGGAAAAAGTTTCTTGAAATGTCATCAGGAATCACCCCTTTCAAGGGAAGAGGACATTTTTAAGACACACTGCGTAAATAAAAATTCGACTAAAATGACCCTAGTTAATTCTATTCACCTAGTAACATATACAATATTAAAAAATTTTAATATTACAATTTGAAATTGAGAAACAAGCATCATAAAGTTCTAATTTTCAAATCTCCCGCCATCATCAGAGATTCGGATCGCCGTCAGGCTATTTCTTCCGAAAATCTAGCGAAGAGTGATCCTTCCGACTCTGATCGCCATTTAACAGCCGTTCCAGGTGTTATTTCAAGGACTTCCGGCTTGCCAGCTACACGTCGACCATAATTATCAGTAAATTCATCGGTGGACTAGGATTAGGTTGGAACCCGTGAGCAACAGTAGCCTGGCAGAAAGCCCGTGGCGTTTCGGTTGCCGCCTTTTGAATCTTAATAAATTATCCGTCGACCATGGACGATCACACCCGGTTTACTGCGCGGCGGGAGGGAGGAGGGTACGGTTTTGGAGAGGGAGTGATGGGGTAGGGGAAACGCGCATCTATCGGCATGCTCATTAATCACCCGATATATATACTGCCGGTTCGTCGCCGCCGATAATCGGCCGCGCCATAGCCGACCAGGGAATTTGAATTTCGGGGACGCGCATACGGTTCTGGCTCGAATATTATTGGCATATCGATTTCGCAATCTACCCCCACCCCTCCGACCCACACCCCCCACCCTCCCCCCACAATTCCGTAAAATCGTCCTGTTAAACTCACCGGAAAAGCTTTCCTCGGACTCTCCGTTTGTTGCGACTCATTTCCCATTCATGGCCCCATCTCGCTGTCACTTGTTTAACGACTGCGCGACAGTCAGCGCAAATAAGCTGCGAATATTGACGAGACTCGGCAGGAAATGTTTAGCTCCGAAATTGAATGTGTCGATGTTTTCGGGGAATTTCCGAAGTTTAATCGGCGAGACGATGACGCTTTTGACAGTCGCGCGATTGGCCGTTATCGAGAACATTTATATATTTGTTTAATAAAGTTTATCGGTTCGTGAAAAATTAACGAGGTACAGTGTTAACCGAAAATTAAATGTTTCGCGTGACAATTTTAAAGTGGATCGAAATTGACCCGGGCGTCGCGCGTTGTGGGAGAAGCGGAACGTGCCCTTTTTAATACTATGAATTGTGGGAAAAATAATCGACAGAGTCTTTGTTTGTGGGACATAGAGCGAGCGAAGACGTTGTCCTCGCGCTGAATTAAATCAAATTCTATTGCAACAATATCTTGTGTAATATTATATGTATACATTGTATATTAAAACACTGACCCCATAGCAATACTCTCTCGTCCTCGGTCACCGAACATAAACCTGTTCGCGTGATTACGTGCTTCCCCCACCTCGAATCCTCTTAGGGTTACATTCAACAATGTATTGTAAAAATAGAATTAGGTTATCTTAATTAGTTTCTATAAGTCGATAAATTTTTCAGTTTTATGCAAGTTAAAATTCAGAGTTGGGGAACCCGGAGTATGCCAGACATTTCGTGGTATAGGAAATTTTTTAATTGT
Organism: Lasioglossum leucozonium; assembly: GCA_028454225.1. NCBI lineage: Eukaryota > Metazoa > Arthropoda > Insecta > Hymenoptera > Halictidae > Lasioglossum > Lasioglossum leucozonium. The sequence continues at coordinate 427,364 of CM052218.1, forward strand.
CGCAATACCACCCTGTGTAGGTCAAATACCATTTCTTCTCAAGTATCCTAAGTATGCCAATCTTTTTACACTTCACTAGTAATTAATTGATACAATTAATTAAAAATTTGATTCGAGTCATCCAATAAGATATTTATAAAATCTACGGTAATTAACCACTAATTTAACATTTTTACACAACGATTTAACTCATTTAATATTCTCTGCTATTTTATAATGTATTATCAAAAAATTGATATTACTGTATCTAAATAAAAAAAAGTAGTATTACATATGAATTCACATCCAATTAATATCGTACCCAACAAATGCATATTGTATAACAATATGTTGTAAAAGAAAAGGAAAAATAAAAAAATTATTAGTCTTGAAACATTAGTGAAAAAAAAAATTTTTTCCCGAGAAGATATTGAGGAATATCACTGGCAATTATTACTTACGAACATATTAATTCTGGTATCCGAATCCGAATTAATTTACATTGTACTTAATAAATTAAATGGTTACCATGTCTTAAATACTAGCAAAGTCTGAATGTTGTCGGTAAAAAATATTTTCGAGGTAAAATCCGTGTGAATAGTGAAAACGATTTTTTCCCCGAGATTACTATTGTTCTATTTTTCTGGATCTATGAGAACACGGTGTCCGCGGAAAGACGGCATGGGAGGACGCGCATATAAAACACAGCATCCTGAAAGCATTTCGCCCGTTAAAAGCATCGACGAGAAAATTCGTTCCATTTTCAAGAAAAAAGACGCGCGGCGCCGCGCCGTGAAACGTGCTCAATCGTATCCATCAGGTATAATCAACCTGGATAAAAGACGATTAGTACATGACTCGATGGAAAGCGAAGAAAACTGTATCCCTTTGTTTCAAATCCCGCCGGATAATGCAGAAAACCGCCGAAAGGATCAACCGAGCTTTTTAATGCATTTTATTCGCAAAATTGCATTTCTATCGCTTGCTACTTCGCGAATCATCTTCTGTTCTTTGGTATTGTCACGTTCAGTACTTGGACGCATTTTAATTTTTCCCTCTTAACTATGAAAATCATGTCAAATTATGTATTACAGAAATCCCAGTAGCTAGGAATATTTTATTGTTTTTAATTTGAATTTCAAGGAAGGGGATATTAGATTGACTAGACTTGGGTTTAGAATGTTTTAATGAAATTAAATTTTAGAGAGTTGACATAATTTTATAGAAAATTTTAATATTAGAAGGGATATATTAATAAAATTCCATTCGAGTTTTTATATTATTAGTGAATTTTAATATAATATAGTTAATTCGTATTATAATTAAATTTAGTGAAGAATATTTTACAACCTAGTCATTTTTTTACATTATTCGGAAAGAACTCGGAGCGCATAATGCTAACGGTTGCACTTACATTTCACAAGAAAAAATTCGAATTTTTCATTCAACAACTTCCCATGAAAAAAAGAAAATAAAACTTTACCGATTTTCACGTCCCCTCAAGAGGGGAAGCGTATTTTTTAACACCATAGCTATTTCGTAAATTTTACCTAACAAAAAGAAAATATGAGGACAAAATGTTAAAAAGAATCTACTTTTTACAGCATTTGTATATACGAAAAAAATGTACTCCATTTTATTAGTCTTTAGAGGATTGCATAACCTACGTGATTTTTACGTTGCAAGAACTTTTGTATAACTTGTTAAGTACGCGACCGAATCTGCTTACGATAGATCGATCATTGACGGCATCGTCTCGATCCTCCGATAGAGGTCAACCGTTTCCATTGCACACATAAGAACGGTTCGATCGATGAAAGCTACCGTCGACGCGGCGATTCCCAAGGACAAAAGGCAAATTGCGAAATAATAATTCAGCAATACGGAAACAATAGGTGGCGAAAGGCGCATGCGGGGATCGTGCAAACCTACACCGGCCAGAGAAAAACGTTCAGGGACCCACGCTGAAGCGTTATAAATTGTTCCATATGCACTGCATTAGAGTATAACGCGGCGGCTCAACCGCGCGCCCGGACGTACCACGTATTTATTGCGATAGGTTTTCGGGGACAAAATGCTGCGCCACCGAATTTATCGTTTCACGCACAAAAACCACTCCACCCCCTCCCTCCTTCGCCCCCTTAGCCTCAAACCCTCTTGTCATCATCCCCGGCACTCTCTCTCTCTCTCTCTCTCTCTCTCTCCCTCTCTGTTTTCATACCTTTGCACTTATTCTGCTATTGACCCTCAGCCTCCCTCTTCGACTCTCGATCGTACCAGCATTCTGAACAGCTGTATGCGATTGTTGCTCGTGTCACTTTGTTTCAAATTAAATAATTATCCCCTTCCACTACGAATTGTTTCGCGATTTCAGTGATTGGAACTTTTTTCTAGCAAAATTTTTGTCCTTCACTTTCAAGGTCGAAAGATTTAAAAGATTAAATCTGCAAATGGAACCGTCGTCGGTCGCGAAGCCCAATCGTTCTCTTAAAAAATTATAGTAAAATTGTTCCATTGTCAAATTAATTATATTTATATTATATTTTCATTACACTCGAGCCGTTGGAATGGATGTAAATAAAATCAGTCTGAAAAAGCTTTATCATAATTTTTGAAGAGAATGGTTCTGCTCTTTTTATCCTTGCGACGAGGAGAATAAGATGCGATAAAAAGAAATTGTTGAGCTTTTGATCTCGAGAGTCAAGGTCAAAGTAAATTTTGAGCTTTCTCGCATCAATCTCCACCAAACCGAGGGTTGCGCGTTTCGTTCAAAATTGCAGAATTCATTTCTGTGCCTGTATAATTGTCACACGGTTCTCTCTATGCGTGTATAAAACAGATATCGTTCTCTTCGTTGCAATTGCTCATACGCAGTTGCACCATGTATGCAATAATTGCTCGTGTCACTTTGCACAAATTTGGCACGTCAATTAGACTGGCTGCATAATTTCTACGGTGCTCAACATTGACCAAACAAAAAATTCTTATTCATCCCCGCTGCACTTACTTGTATGCAACTGGTATTTCCCACGCATGCAACCAGCTCGAACATCAAATTGTCTCTTCCGAAACAATTGCTTCCGCATTACAACTTACTCGATTGCACGGCACGACCTGCGCAATATCAATTCCGCGCGAGATCGCGACAAAAAAAGAAAAAAAGTAGTAAAGTCTGTCTATTGACCCACGGACGATAAAATTTAATTAAGCTGTCCTTGATAAAACTCGTTCGCCGTTCTTGTCGGGCCGATGAATTTCGCGCGTGATCGTCGCACGGAAAATTGTGCCGGCAGCTGCGAGACTATTACATCGTCTGTAATGGAGTAGAAAGAAGGGGGATAGCAGCCCCCGGAATCGCCGGATACCCAAGACAACGCCCGGCTTCCGGGGACCGATAATCGTTGGCGCATTAAAATCATTCGAACGGCCGTATCGGCGAATCCTGCCAATGCATTTAGTCTCTCGCAGCTGCATCCGCGCAGCGATACCGACGTATTAAGCGTGGAAACGGGTCAGCGCGCGGAAAAATCGCGGAGAAAACACTATCCCCCGTCACCCCAGCCCACCGGCGAACGCTGAGAATGCTTTTAAGATCGGAATGCACCGTGGAAAACCTGTCGAAGAAACAATGTGACTGGTCATGAGCGAGATGTGATTTCGTGACACGGGATTCCTGCGTCAGATCACTTGGTCGGAATTGATAGGGGGGGTGTCGACGGAACGAGTAATTGTTTGTTAACTCTCCGGAGAACAGAGTACAGTAATGTCTCGATATACGTCGAAAGTTTCGAGCTAATGTGTCGCGCGCAGACACCGCTTGATTTGTCGATGCTTGTGCCCAACGTCGAAAGGACAGCCAGTAAACGAAACAAAGTTTCAGCGAGATGATACACTTACCAATACAATGACCAAACACTCTTTTCTTTTCGATTGGTCTTTAATCAACGTGTGCGGGACGTTTCTTCCGATTAAAACGATACCAAACGCGACACAATTCGCTCAATATTTCCTCGTTTTTTAACTGTTCTAACTCCATGGAAAAAAGTCGAAGGACCTTGTATGTGGGCTCGTATTAAAGCTTGAAACCTCTACTTCTCACATGCTTAAATTTTATTTTGTTGGTGATATTTCTCGCTGTAGAAAGTCAAGATTTCATTGGACTCTACCCATTAAGATATTGACTGAGAAATTGGAGATGCAATAATTTCTTCGAGAATCTTTACAACAATTTGTCAAAAATTCGAGTTTCGTAACAATCCAGCATTGATTTATCTAAAAATTTCTAAGTTTAATAGATTTTCTATTTTTCGAGGTCGGTTCTCTCATATCGCAGAGAGTAGTATCAGATGGAAAGCTTTGAAATTCGTTTCAATATGTACAATTTGTCGCCGGCTGTATGCTATCGTTCCACGCGAAGATCGATTTTGTTCTTATTCCACGATTCTATCCATTATATGGAATTGCTGAACTTTACATTTGCTTCGAATTTTATTCCGTTCGATTTTCTCAGCTCTCGTAGAACTTCTGATAAGAATACAAAACTCCGAACGCGAGAAATATCTCGTGTGTTTGAGAACTTCGCTCGGATTCAACCTTTTCTCTCAACAATTCCTCAAAAACTTGTCGCCACCGTTCTTTCCTCTCTCAATTTTTCATTGGCAATTTGTTGCGTCGAAACAAAACATTTTACACTGTACAAATCCATGCGAATTTATATTTTCGTCGATAAATTATACATTGTATATTATCCTTGTACGTGATCAGAGATTGTATATTATATTGTGTATTATACAATTAGGTCGTTCGGAAAGTAATGTGGTTTAAGTAAAATCATATAACTCAATTTTTTGCTAATAAAAAACAGAAATTCTACGGGCAAACAAAATTTTATAAAACTCATTCTAAATAGTAAATAATTGGCTTTAATTTTCCCTTGAGAAAATGAAATGACTTTCCGAACAACCGAACAATACATTGTATATTATATTGTATATCGCGTGAAAAAGTGTTAGCACCGCCAAGGGTTAATTAATAAACGGTACAGGGTGTAAAAAATGGACATACATGTATTTGTCGATCGCGATCTACCGGATTAGCGGACACGAAATCGGTGAAGTTTACATCTGCCAGCGTCAGTGCCTCCCCAGATTCCATTCCATTCCGTTCTATTCGACTTTCTCGACTCAGTTTTCGCCCGTTTCCCGCCCCTTGTCGGAGCATAGAGCGAGGTAGCCGAAGGATACCGCGCGAGAGCATGCTGAGCATTTCAATAAACGACAGGAAGAATAGCGCCGGCTGCATTCCTCTCCTGTATCGTTCAGAATGCGATCCCCGGCTTAACCGATCACGTGGTTTCCGGGACGCTTTCTTTCCGATTTTCAACTGTTTCTGCGAACGTTCCATCTAGAGCTAGCTGTTGCCTATTATTCAACAACTATGTATAGTTCATGATGAATTTTTCACACTTTCTGATATAATAGGACACAATCCTAATAAAACTACCCTAATAGGGGTGAAATTGTTTACACGGATGAATAATATTTGACGAAATAAATATTTTAAATACTATTCGATATTTTCGATTTTATTTGCCTCAAAAGAAATAGTATTTAATAAAATATTTTTATTTCAAGAATACGAATCATAAAATAAAATATTTTATTCCAATAATTTGGCATAAAATAAAATATTTTATTTAAATAAATTGGCATAATGTAAAATATTTTATTTCGATAATCCGGCATAAAGTAAAATATTTTATTTTAATAATCTGGCATGAAATGAAATATTTTAATTATAAAGTGTCGGATCATCCTACAAATACGGATGCAACAATATTCTTAAATAATTTTAACGTTTTACAATTTGGCAATTCAGTCTTCTCGTAAATGCTTAAAACCTACAGTATACTAATTAAATTCCACGAAGTGAAAAGATTTTATTCGAGTTTGTCCACATTGTGTAAATTAACCACCGTGTGGCATTTATCATTGTTAGTGGTAACAGTGTGAGAATATAGTGAGCCTTGTAACAGTATTGGAAGTAATTCATTTTCTACCTTGTAACTAATGGTTTCAGTAGAATTGCTGATTTGAGACAGGCTATATCCAAGAGCAAGAAGAAATTATTGCATCTCCTCGAACAATTTATTTTTCGAGCCGGGCATTTTTCTGTATACTCTTCGAACTGTTATTTAAGTTGTCGTGAAAAATTTTCGAATTTTTATATTCGGTCGTCTGATTATAATAAATTTCTAAAGACGCATATTTCTCGAGTTACTTATACAAAAATTGACTGTAACTTTGCCTCGTTGTCCCCATTTTCGGTCGGGTAGCGGAGTCCGACATTTTTTAAGAAGAAAAGAATTTTTCCATAAGAGTCTCCTTGCGCGATACGTCCAGTGAATTCGTAGAAATACGAGAATATGTATATCGCATTCCTTCATTCCCTGTTTAGCGTTGCTTGTGTGTACGTATGTGTATGTGTGTGTGTGTGTGTGTGTTCGATGGAATCTTTAATATTACACATATCGCGCATAAGTGAAATAAGTTACCTTCGGCGACAAATAGACTGTGAAATTTTGTGCAATTGTAGTATACAACAAATTTTTCAATATTCAACAGAAATGTGAAAAGCAAGAGTCAATGCGATCGAGTTCCATTTTATTTAATTCGCTACATTTTCCGCCGAGTCTGCTTCTTTATTTCTGTTCGTGCTATTTCACCGAGTCCAGGTTTTAAATTACTGCCGCACCGGGTATCGCAAAAATGTACTTCCTCGAAAGGGAACGATTCCTTAGGTGATTTGAAGTAACTTTCTCCTCTGCGAAAATGTTCTCCGTGGCCTCGTTCAGAAGTTATTAACGAAAATCACGGACCAATCAGGGCGCGGCTACAGGTGCCGCTGAGCGAGGTGTTGGCATTGGCCGAGCCAGAATCCGCCCACTATTGCCCCGCCCTAATTGGTCCGTGTTTTTCGCTGATAACTCCCAAATAGTTGCGAGGAGAACATTTTCACAAAGGAAAAAGTTACTTCAAATCACCTCAGGAATCGGCCCTTTGAAGTACACCATTTTTCAAACTCACTGTATATAGGTATTTGTAGTCGCTTACAGTATAATTTTAAGAATGTTAGTAACCACTAATAACGTCAAACTTTTTTAAATATTTAGGAATTTTTTTACAATCGAGATGTTGAGAATAAATTAGTAAAATTTGGTCATAGCTAGATTAAGTATCAAAGAATATTCCTATCGGTACCTAACAGATGTTAAAGCAGTGCCGACAGTGCAATTATATCAAATATGTTTATATCTAAATAAATTACTCACCAAGTTCTATCCCTTGGAAACGCGTCACAGTCTGTAAAAGAGAATTCAATAATTTGAAATTTATAAATAATGTACGACAATTAATACCAATAAATTAAGAATTGAGTGTAGCCATTACATCGATAATATTCGTAAATTTGAAATTGTGATCAATGACCACAGTACCATAACATTGATTTTAAAATTGTATTGACTCTTACGTTACCGATTATATTCACATAATATATTAGTGAATATATTAATGGACCTAGATAATATAATAGTTGTAATTGTATAAATCCTGTATAAATCTACTACGACACAAAAATATTTAAAATGAACTTTCGATTAATTAACATATTATTCCACTATTTGTTGAATTTTTTATTTGATCGTATGCATTCTACTGGCTTATCGATTCGAATGAATCGCAGCCACCTGTCAAGATTTGAATTTTCAAATAGAAATGAGAATTATCAAACATGGAGTATAGAATTTCAATATATTAATTATTTAGAAAATGTCGCTGGTTCCTAGAATATTAAAACCGTCGTAATTCATATCGTATTCGGTAAACTGTCCACGATCATTCTCCACAAAAAAAACATTTGCCGAACTTTTCCAACAAACCCAGAAAAACCGTCGCAATCAAAATCTTCGCTTAATTAACCAAAATATCCGAAAACATTGCTCCCAACGGTACAGCATTGCTTCGAACCTCTACGCAAACGATCAATGATCTACCCGTTGATCGAAACAGATTATGCAGGCCCGGTTGACCAGCTATATTCAGTTAAAAACAATTAGCGAGGCCGCGATTGGCAGACGTTCGCATCGCGTGTATACGCAAAGAGACCCATTAAACGAGCATTTGCCGCGCAAATAACAGCTGATGCGCCGATACACTCGTTGCACTCGTTTTTCTCTTGTTCCCTCCCACTAGCCCCGCCCCCTCCCCGCCAACCCTCGCGAATTTCAGATCGTGCTTTAATATCGGCAGCCGCTTAATCCGCAATGACGGTTTTTCTGGGATTTCGCCACTTTATTACAAAAAAGCTCCACTCCGCTGGACGGCAGATGTCACGTATGCCTTTTTTGCCGGCCCCCCGTGCCCCCACCCACCATACGGACTACCCCCACCTCACGACTTTTTCCGCCCACCAACGCCCACCTACGCAACCACGCGAGCCGTTCGTTTCAGATTTTCTTTGAAAAGCGCTGGCCAGAGGCGCCCGGGTGCTCGTCAAACTCGCACAAAGCTTGACACACCCTTTTTTCAGAAAACAAAACACCCCCTTTTCAAAATATTTGCCGATTTTTTCACTCCTTTTGGATTAGTCTTTTTCGCTTGTAAGCAGACAGCGGATCATCTGCATTTATGACAAAAACGAATGGCAATCATGTAAAACAATAAAAACATTTAGAGAGGATTTACAGATACCGTTCTATTATATTCAACATATTAAACGTATTAAAAAATATGTTAAAATTCCAATGTGTTAAAATTCAAGTAGAGCATAACTATTTAAACGAAGAATATTTGACAGCCATTTTTCTTAAATCTGCAACGATTTATGTGTAGGGGGTGGAAACAGTCCCAACGTTCGGGGTGGAAAATTTATTTTTTGCCGCGTGTTTTCGATCGAGGTATTTAATCGCATAAGAAAATTTCAGAAAAAGTTCTTTCTAGTTCTCGAGATATCTAATAAATGTTAGTTAGTCGTTTTCCAAAATGTAAATTGTTAAGAAAAATCGTGTTCGAGAGTTTAGAAACTTTGGTTAGAGTGATTGTTAGATTTAAGTAAAAACTTTTGTTCTTTTTTAAGTGATAGAAATGCAATTTTCTATAATGAAAAATACAAAAGCATGAAATGCAATAGACGCACGGCTGAGAATTCCATGAGAATCATTGCCGAAACCATTCGCCTAATCGCGTCGTAAAGCGGCACCGTTGGCACCCTTCACCCGAAACATTAAAGCCACGCGTTTCTTAGAGGATCGAGTGAAAAAGCGGCGCAACAATGCGGTCAACGAGGGGGAAATGCGGCTCTGAAATATAGCAAGGCGTACCATGCATTATATCTCGCGATTATCAACAGGTCTCTTACGTTTAAGCATTCATTGGCAAGCATCCAGCGCTCTGGGATCGGAAAGGAGTGGCTCTCACCCCCAACCCCTCTGGCTACCCCCTTATCACGGATTTTCTTTCGCGCGAAAGTAGCCATGAATCGAAGCCAAGATAAAATGAATGCAATTCTTCGCTGTGATATCAATTCTCTCTGTTTAACCATTTTTTCGAGGACGATACAGACGCGACCGAAGATTGCCATAACGCTGTTTTCGATACAGTCTTTATAATTAGACTCTCGATGCAAAATAAAAATTTTCTTTCTCCGGTGTAATAGGCTGCAATACATTCTTTTCAAATATTTAAATTCAATTCTCTTTCTTTACTCTCTTTGTCATAATGAGGATCCCCATTAAATAAAAATTAAAGTAAAATTAGAAATTGTATAATTATTAAATGTATATTGAACTGGAATCGAAGACTAATAAATATTAAATCTAAAATTAACTGAAATTGAAAATCAAATATTGAATCCGAATTGAACGGAAATTAAATATTAAATAAAAGTTGAATGAATATTAGACATTTTATGTAACATAAAAATCAAATTAAAATTGAAAATTATGTGTTAGTTAAAAATGCTTCTGGTCGCAGTATTCGAAATCATGTTACGTAAAATAACAAACTTATTTAATTAGATTAAATAAAAATGACTATTACGTGTAAATCGAAATAGAAATTCCAGTATAGTTATTAAATATGAATTAAGAATTATATATTCCACAAAAGTAAATTTAACAATTATACATAAGATAGAATATTAAAATTAACTATTCAGAATTCTGTATTGAATGAAAGTTCAATGAAATGCTGTACATTTCAAAATTTTAAAACGTACAGTAAATAAAATATAATTATCCCATATTGTCACATTTTAGGATTCAGGTGCACATTTAGGAAACTAATGTTTAATCGATAAAATTGTATTTTTGGTGAAAGTAAGAATTTTGTGGAAATTTCGGTCCTCCAACCATAACTGCGAGTATAAATACGGTGCGAATTTTGATTTCGACTATAACTGTGAGTGAAATACTGTTTCAAAACCGAAATTTAACGAGCCAGGCTCATCATTGTACACTTTGGCTTGGAAATGCTCAACGAGTACGACCCTGTGACTACTACAGTGATTAACCGATTAGATTTACCTTAATTATATTTTAATAATTCAAACCCGAAAAAACTGTAACGCGATTTATATCAAAGAGTTCGAAAAGTTATCACGCGCGATTGAAAAACGGTTTCCATATTCTCGTTCAACGCGCAAAAATCTATGCGAGTTCGCTGTTATTTATTGGAGTGTTGAAATTTATCAGACGAATGTCGAGGTCTCGATAATATACTATATTCATTTTGAAGAACAGAAACATATCGCTGCAAAAATTCTTTCAACGTGTTTCAACGTTTCTAATGTTATAAAACCGCGTATCGTTGTATTGAAACTATAAAATTATTTTATACAGGAATCGTGTATCTTTTACAATTAAAATACGAAAAATTTCCACATTTAAAACTCGACCATTTTTTAAATATTTCAAACCTGAGAATAGATTTATTATATTCGATAATTTATGTTGACGAATGGTACACCATGTTGAAACATATTGAGATATTTAGAAAAGAAAATATACAAATAATTACTATACATTATAAACATATGTTAAGGTATTTTTACCGTTTTACGCGCAGTTCTTTTGTGACAGTTTTCAATGGCTGCTGATCGGAGAAGAAAGAAGCATGGAACGTTACCGGAAGTGATCGGTAACGCCGCTTCCCGATCCTAGTCTAGCAGCGCCCCACGCGCACACGCTCCGTACCACGCATCGCAGTGCGCCAAATACAAACACAGAAATTAGCGCCCTTCGCTCTATCATCTCAACAACGTACAACATACAGAATTATTTCTAGCTCTTCTTAAATAAAATTAAATATTCCTGAACTGATTTTATGCACTTATGACAAACATGAGTTGGTGCAATTTAAAAATGTTGTAAAACATTAAAAAATTTCAAGAACGTCGATATATTAATTTCAATTTATTAGGGTCACCAAAGAGGAGAAAGAAATTTGAATGCGACTTCCGTTTGTTGCAATTGATGCATAAAATTTTTCTTGAAATAATAAATAGCTAATAACGAAGTAATATTTCGAAGGGACGAAGCAATTGGGTCAAATCCGGAAACTGGAGAAGACATTATGGTTATAAAAGGAGAAAAGAATCGCTATTGTGTAAAAAACGTGGAAGAAGCTGCGATCGCTCGAGAAGATCATTCAACGCTCGAAACGCAAGAAGTTCAGGCATTTAAATGAGGCCACGGAACTATTGCTCAATAAAATAGAATTCGCTAAATAATTATTCCACGGTTAGAAATATTTATTAAATAATTGTTTCTTGACAAATATATGTATTACTAATTTGAACAGAGTAGATCCACGTGTAACACGATCACAAAAATTATTTAATAAAGACTGAATATCGTTTGTGGTAGTAATTGTACTTTTTTAAACAATTCTGTACATTGTACATTATATTTAATCACTTGTAATATATTCTATCTTCGTAAGATTCGCGATTATCGTTTAAACAATATCGATAGCGTCCTGTTAAAAATCACCATGCGCAAGCGAAGATTGTTGTGGAAATATTTTTGCAAAGCGACTGTAGTTGGCCGGAGGGTAGGTCGTATTGTCAGGGTCGATTAGAAAGAGGGAAAGTGCGGCAAGGGCAAAGAGGCCGGGGACGGGGGACGGGGTTGAGGGATGGGGGGTTGGAAGCGAGAGAGAATTAATTTAATTCGGGGTGCCATAAAACGTAGAAGCAGGGAGGATCATCAACAGGTTCTACGAGTCAGCCGGAAGTCATTGGCAGTTCTCCAAAGGAGAGAGAGTTCACGAGGGACGACCGCCCGGGTCCACAGGTGCTCGCAACGAGCACAGTGGCTCGGGAAAGAGCGCTACATATATGTCGCGACCGAATGAATTGGCAAACGGTGCCACGAACAAAAGAAGTCCACGGCATTCGTACTTACAAAGTCCTTTCGTTCACTTAGGAGACCCCCGCCACGCCGCACCGGAGAGACCGTTTAAAAGAATTTTCTTTGCCGGTCGCATGCCCGCGCAATCTCTTATTCCCTCTATCTTGTCGTACGCGAGCTTTATACGCATTAAATATACATACAACGGAAGCTCGATCATACTTTTCGCTATATGTACGTACAGTGATCAAATTATTATCAACTATTGTTCCATTGTATTGCGGATTTTATGTATGTATAGCAACAATGGGTGGGTGTAATTTCAAACAATAAGAAAATTACAAGATTGGACAAGAAAATTAAATCAAAATTTTATCCAAGTTAACTGAAAAAAAATTGTACCCAAGTCAATTAAATAAAATTGTATCCAAGTCGTTTGAATAAAATTCTATCCAAGACAATTGTTTAAAATTGTACCCTAGTCAATTGAATAAAATGATATCTAAATAAATCAAGCGACATTGTAAAATTTAACAAATTTATACCTGATCGTTGATAGGACTACAAATAAATTAAATAAAGCTGTATTACTCAACGAATCGAAACTATCGAGTAATTCAAATAAATAGTATCGGTCGGATTGATTGAACGCATGATAGAAACTGAATAAACGGTTGATTTGTTAACTAAAAATGTATATATTCGTGGAAAACATTGTGGAGGGAGAATTCGTGTAACAGACAGACGATGAAACGGTCCATGGTTAACGCTCGTTATCCGACGAGCAATTCGTATCAGACTATGATAACGCGGGGGTTCTTCAACAGGTACCCGACGACTCTATTACACGGCGATTTATTATGTAAAACCGTATCGCTCCGAAACTTCCGCCAAAAAGTGGAGGCTCCTCGGAAGGCGACGTCTGCGAAAGTTAATAACCCGTGACTCCATAGACTCTGCAACCCCGTTTAATTACCGTTCTCGAAGCATTTTTGAAACGACGCGTTCGCATCGCTTGACAGTTCTTTTATATCAAACAACCCCCTTGCTATTCATTAAGTTACTTCAATTTTGCTGAAATCCAATTTTCCGTAGAAGAATATACTGTACACACTTTGTAGCAGTCAAATTAACATCACTTAATATCTTAATTTCTCACGCTTTAATTAACATTCTTGATACGGTGTAGTTAAGATATGCCATATCTGAAATTTTCGTAATTTTAAATTTCCGGTTATATTCAATATCTGATAAAAGCCATAATAAGCAAAATAACAATATCTGCAATTTAAAGTTAAATTGTGTTTCAAATTTTGAATGTTTTAATTAATATTAAAAATATCGGAAATTGTAAAACCGTGTTGAAATTTTAGAAATAGTACTTTAATTGTACCTAACGCAAATTTTTTCTCAACAAACTCTCCTATTTCACAATGATTATTCTGAAATAGCTGAATATAAAAAATTAATAATCCAGAATTACTTAGCAGATTGCTACAGTTAAGAATAAAGTATAAAAATAAAAAATTGGTGACTTAAAATCTCTCGACTAACTCTCCTACAAAAATAAAAAATTAACTATCTAGAATTTTTTAGAACGTGTTCTATCGTATAATCTTTTACTAATTCGCAGAAATGAAAGCATATTGGTAAAAATCCCATAAAAATGTAATAAACTCGAATTTCTAAAAAAATTAAGAAATAAATCAATGATTAGTAACGTAAGAATCTAGCTAAACAGTCCCACTTAAAACATAACAATTAGTGTTTCCCCAGAAGTAACGTAGTAATCAAATATCCCATCAAAAAATGAACTAGCCAGAATCGCAATAAATTACTTCCGCTAATGATAAAAAAAAGTCTAGTAACATAAGAATACCTCCCAAACTTTCGAACTTCAAACTTAGAACAACACACCCAAAATTCTCTCTACTCAGATATGCTTATCTATTCGCGGGTAGTGGCTAAACTGTACCATCCAACCTCATCAAACAACGCAAGCAGACTTTTCTCAGTCCAGGCACAGTAATCAAATCCCCTATCTAAGCTCTGTATAGCTAAATTGTCCAAAACAAACCAATCAACTAGGTCCAACATAATAATCAAACCGTCTAGCTAAGTTCTAGGCAGTTAAACTGTTCAATGCTCACCGACGGAGCCTCTATCTAGTTTATTGTTATCTGAATTCTCCTAATTAAATCCAGAACACAGTTGAACCATCATCTCCAACATAGCGCTGAAACCACATAACTCAGATCCAAGCTAACCGAAGTATCCAATCCCAGCTCCACAAATAATCCAATTAAACTCCCCTGAACCATCACGGCGATCAGACCCCCTATCCAGTGATCGAACAGCCCCGAACCCGTCCAAACCTCGAAAAACCCCAAACAAACCTGTAATCTCCAAAGTCTCCCTCCCGATCATGTGAACCATCAGCCCGAGCCTTCGTTCTCCATGCACAGCTGCGATTCTTCTCTCTCGAACAAACCACCACCGTGTCACAATCCCAGCACACAGTATCACACCCTCGATCCTCGCACCATCAGCGCAGTCCCTCCTTTATCCTCATCAACAGGTATTCCGAAAACTGTTCCTCGAGATCGTCCGCCCGAAAATCCTCCCAAAATCCACCCGCCGGAATGGGGAAAAAACTCAATCCATCAAATACAACGGATACATCCGACGAATCTTTTTCTACTCTCTCTCTCTCTCTCTCTCTCTTTCAGCCGATTAGGATCCGTCTCCGGGATACCGAGAGCGGGAGCTTTGAAAGCATAGCACTGTTCGAGAGAGCGGGCCCTCTCTCCTCTCAGCAGCTCTCGGCACGCGCGCGGTTTCACTCGTGGGGGTGTCGCGGCGCGACTGTAGCACAATCGCTGTCCTCTCACGCTCTCACGGCGCTCCCCCTCCCCTCTCCCGCCCGCTCCAGCCTCCCGCCGCCCACCGTCCCCTCCCACTGCCTGTCGTCCCTCCTACCGCGCGCCACCCCTCCCTTTTGTCCGTGATCGCGGCGTCTCGCTCTGCCACGCGTCCCGCGAAGCAAGCCGTCTCGCTTCCTCCAGTGGGTGGGGCGTGAGGCGGAGGGAGGGAGGACGCCGGAGGAGGGGCGGGGAGGTAGAGGGGGCCCAGTGGGTGGCACCCCACACCCCAGAAACCCGGAAAGTCGTCTCTATCTCGCGCTTTCTATGTCATTTCTCTGTCACCCTTTCGTTCTGTAACCATGGAGCGGTGGATGCACCCCTTCCACCGACACCATAGCAGCCTGCAAGCCACTCCTGCAGCTACGGCGTGTCTTTTCGCAAAAGCCCCACTCACGACTCTTACGTGATAGTCGAGGTGGCTGGCTGACGGGATGCCTGGCTGACTGACTGAGGGAAGAGAATGAGAGAGAGAGAGAGAGAGAGAGAGAGAGGGAGAGTGGCGCGCAGCACCGTCTAATCGGCCCGCGCAGCGCGTTTCGTTGTGAGCTTAGAAAGAGATAGAGTGTGTGCTGAGGCAGATTGTGGGTTAGGGAGATGCGTGGGGGATGGTTAGGGTGGTTTTTCTCAGTAGTGTTTTGGAGAGGGTTTTTTGGGGGAAGTGTTGGCGATGTTCGGAGGGTCGTAAGTTTTAGAGGAATCGTAGGAGGGTGGGCTACTTGGGCGAATTTTCAAGGGGGAAGTTTCTCGTTCTGCTGACCAGTGGTTTTGTGAGGATTCATAACTCCCTCCGATTTCGATAATTTTTTAATATGTTGTCGAGGTCGTCTTTCTGAGCTGTTATGCGAAGCTTTTACTCGGTGGTGGCCGTTTATGAAATAGTATAGTATAATAATCTAATTAAAAAGTGAAACCTGTGTCTTCGCTTACTTCAGCAAGTGTTTTGGGATATTTTTGAGTTAGGAAGACGGATGTTGCAGTATGAAAAGATGATTTGATTATTTTATTATTAAGTTTTATCTATAAACATTAAGTTTTAAGTACGAGCATCTCCAAGAAGAATTGAAAAGTTTTTTACTGGGGGTTTATTAACTTTATTAACTTTATAATTAATTAACTTATTCAGGCGCAATTTGAAACCTCTATTCTCGACGCCTCCAAGTTTTTTTATGACACTGTATATGATACTGGAACTGAGGATGGCTCTTTTATCCAAAAATATTATCTGTAATCCTCTCCATGGGATTTGAATAATTCAACCTGTTGTTACGTTGAGAAGAAATCTACCTAAGCTCATTTTATAGAGTGGAGGCTCTGCTTTCGCTACCACTCCATGTCTTTTTCGAAAGCGTATCTTTACAGCAACAATCTAACGGGAAAATGACGGTGACATTTTTAAAAATATAACTTTGTCGCTGCTAGAAAAATAATCGCACGATAATGTACCCATGGAAAACATTTTCGTGAAGGAAAAAGCTACTTCAAAAAGCAACTTCTCTGTATAGTCAATGCGCCTAATCGAAGTCGAAAACATCAATTTCCAAAACAATCAACGATTCTCAAAATTTTTTCCCTCATTTTATTCGCAAAATTATTTTCTGTAAAACAATGCAATATATTTTTAATATGTTTTTAGTATTCTACCAAAGATATCAAAGAATTCCACTCGAAATCCGATCCCAGCAATCCTGAAACATAAATTCCCATGAAGACTCAGCCCTCGCATACAACCCCTGTAACCAGACGGCGCGCATTTTTCCCGCTCATTTCATCTATTTATCTGAAACACACAACATAAACGTCAGATTACACTGTTGCTCGAATATTTCCCCGTCTGTGCATGACTCCGGCTGACAACAGGATCTATTTAGTATTATTAACACGCTGTACCATCGCATTAAAGTGTTGGACGCCGGCGCGGTGCTCGCTATTAACGTCCTTATATTATTCCGCTTCGCGAAGCCGACGCGCTGCATATCAACGAAAACCTTTTTAGAAATTCATTGGACGAGTGTTTTCGCAAATCCGTTTACTCTTCGTTTTTTCTCCCCCGCGCAGTTATGACAGGGGATTCGGTATTTATTATCAGCTGTTTTAATGCACCGGTCCCATGAAACATCGTCGAATCGATATTTTCGCGAGTCAATCGACACGAGATTAATTTCGCACATCGCGGAGAGCCTCTCGAGAACGTTCGTGTCGATTACGTGCTCGACGCGTTCGCAACAATCGAGTGTAATAAATATTTTTATGGATTGAGAGGAACTCCGATTGATTTTGATATTTGCTGGAATTATTCCGTAGTGGAAATAAATGCGCATGGGAGTAAATAACATTTTATTCGCGCCCAAGTGGGGGCAAATTCGTATTAATAAGAGTTCAAGATTTATTCGTACTCGTATTAACATTTTTTTCTACGGAGACTTTTAATACAGTTTTGTTAAATTTTAAAACATTAAGAACTGGGACAGTTGACGTACAAAAACGTCTCGATTGTGTCACGTGTTTCTTGCACCATTTTACAAGTAAGTAAAATATTGTTCAACGTTAACAACAAACATCACCGGGAACATCCCCCTATTAAGCTCGCACAAATTACAACTTAAATAATAAATGGTATCTTTGGTCACATGAAATTTGATCGAATTCGTACGCGAAGTGGTCGGTAATTTTGCCATGCGAGTGAAAAA
Source organism: Lasioglossum leucozonium (assembly GCA_028454225.1). Classification (NCBI taxonomy): domain Eukaryota; kingdom Metazoa; phylum Arthropoda; class Insecta; order Hymenoptera; family Halictidae; genus Lasioglossum; species Lasioglossum leucozonium. The sequence continues at coordinate 445,363 of CM052218.1, forward strand.
TTTGTAAAAATATTTCCCGGAGCATTCTAATCAGAAAGAAATTCATTGAAACTTGGCATAATCGCGCATTCGAATAAGGAGACGAGAGTAACGAGTAAGCAAATAGCCCGAATACCAGCGCTCGTTCATCCCCTTACCTGGTCGCAGAAAAATTCTTAATCTAAAACCAATTCGGGGTGTGCGCGCCGGGAAACCCCATGGTTTTTGCAGGAACACGCTCACCTTATGTAACGGGGAATTGGCAGAAGGTATTTCCTAATATCGAACCGGCGTCCCTTGAAAAAGAATGTTGCAGTGACATCGCGAGGCCGGTGGAGGGACTGGCAAAGGCAAAAGCAAGAGAAAGATAAATAGAAAGTACTATGAGGGAAGCCACAGTATTTAGCCCAGTTTGCTCTATTGCTCCTATAAACTCTGCTGGGACGAAACAATTTCAAATCTGTCCTGAAAAGAATTTTGCATATATACGTTTAGCAACAAGTACAAAATTTAATTTTTCTTGCTGTCGACAGAACTATTAATTATTACTATTATAATTTATTATTACTTCCTGCTCGCAATAAAATTACACCAATTTCATTAATTAGGGGTTGAAAAAATATTTCAAATACAACAAATTATGTATTTATTATTCCGACTCATCTTCAACTACTAGATCATTCCTAATTTTACATCCCTTAACAATAAAAATCTTTGACAATATAATCCGTTCATTTTATTTTAACAAAAAATAATCGCAAAACGGTGCCAATGTCCTGTTCGACGGATTATCGAATGAAGAACTAATGATATTAATTTGTAACGGCGCTTAATTCGACGGTCCATTGTTCGCGGACGGATCTCCGGTGAAAAATAAATGGATATTGTTTATATTTTTATATTCGGGCGTTTTTCATTTTTTATGGCGGGCTCGGATACAATTTCTCTTGTTATATCTGTGCTTCCGGCGCAGCTGTTTGGAAAAGCAAACGCTTTTTGATTTTAAATATCTCACACCTTCAAAAGTGAGACCGTATGGCGGTGAAATTTATTTGTCCGGTGCTTTTCCGTTGCGGCTTTCGGTGTATTGATTACCGGCGTTCTCCAGTATTTGTAAATATCTGTCCAGCCGTATTAAATCATGCAAATCTTTTCGAAATGAAATTGTTCGCACGCGATGCGTTGCATTCGCTCTCGGCATTATTCTCCCCTTTCCCTCCCGACCCCTCTTTTTACATTATTAAACGAACTTTCGACGTTGGTTTCCTGCGATTCACGATGCTTTAATGTTGTAAATAATTCGACCGATGGTTTCTGGACTTTCACAGGAATCTTGGAAATTCCGATAAAGTTTCCAACGGCGTTTAATGTTGGTAATCATTTTTTAAAGCGGACATTTGAATCTTTCTTCGAGATTGAAATTTTCAAAGATAGAAATTGAATTGTTAACGAAATAAATTACCTATAAAAAATCACGTTCAATTGTAAATCGTATATAAAAATATTGATCGTTGCATGGAGGGAGGTACATAGAATTACGAAACAAACATATGGAAAAAAATTTTCAAATTTGAATTTGAGATTGATCGATTTTGTTCGAAATTAACGATCAATACGACATTCGAAATGAAGCATTTGCACAAGGACCATTTCCGGTCTTGTTCCGATATAAGACGAATGCAGGGGACCGGTTTTCGCCGTATATCGAATAGTGTACGGCTTCGTCCGAGTGAAAAAAATAGTTTCTTTAATATGCTGTAAAAAATTATTTGTTATAGCTACATATTTATGAAGTTTCTGAATATTGTTTTGTGCGTTTTCTATTATGCAGTCCCCATCTACCGCACAAAAACAGGTTTGTCTGTACCACAATTGTGCTGCGTATACCTACTGTCAAGATAATTGTATCTAGCCCGAGTCTACCCTACTAAAGATGAATGCTAACCATTGGAGCAGTTGCCCCATCGAAAATATCATTCTGATCATGCTCAAAAACGAAAGCGTTCAACTACCTCGGATTAAAGTGAAAATAAGCGGTATTGACCAGCGACTAGTTGAACGATTCATTTGAAAAACAGTTTCAAAGCACAGAAGGATTTGTCGGCCTGGCGAATGCAGCAAAGAGAGAGAGAGAGAGAGAGAGAGAGAGTGAGCTTCCAGAAATAATAGTTCTCGGTCGCGTCTAATATCTTTGGCAGCGGGGCAATTCGATCGGGCGTCCGTCCCTCGCTTGGTCCGCGTTTTCGTTTCCTTTGTTTCTCTCGCGTGATTGCTGTCCAATAGCGGAGGCCGGCGTCCGATACGGACAAAAGAGTTCGAGTATCGGCCCGCTGATGGAGCGGCCCGCTAAGAAATCTGATTGTAAAGGACGACCGCGCTAACGCTTCCATTTTTCCTAAGGCGTCGCCTGTATCCCCGCAAAAATCTATTTCTCCTTCGCCCTCTCCACTCCCCACACCCCACTCCCACACATACAGCCGCGCTTTATTATTTCTTATTCCGCCGACTCACGCGTCGCCTCTGTCACGGCTGTTTCGCCCAGGCCGGGCCGCCTTCCTTTCAAAGAAATATCACGACTATTTCAATTCTCGCTGATATTGCCGGCCGATAGACGAGCACGGGTTTACCTCGGGCGAACCGGAGCCATCCTTTATTTTATACCGAGCCGTGTATCTACTCGTGTAGCATTCCTCGCTATCCTCGTCCTCCTCCCAATCCGCCCCCTCTTCGTCGTTGGCTTCTGACATTTCGTGTTTGTCGCTGGCTGAAAGTGAGTCTGATAGGGGAGAATAGGGTAATAGCGGTCAGCGTGACGATCGGTAGGGGAGAACGAGGTCAAAAGCGACGGGACGAAAGGAACATCGTAGATAATACAAAATCTATCGTAGTTATTAAACTTTATTATTTTTATGAAGATTTTATTTTAGATTTTGTAGGAATACATTTTGAATAGATCATGTACAATGGAAGTACGCTTTTCCTGATAAAAATGTTGTACTTCCTTGAGATGATTCCTGAGCTCATTTGCAATAACTTTTTCCTTTATGAAAATGTTCTCCGTAGCTTCGTTAGCGAGTTATTAAGGAAAAACGCGTACCAATCGGAGCGCGGCTAGTAGACGCAGTCGGGCCGCCGACAGGCCTCGCTGAGCGAAACGTTGGCATTGGCCGTGCTGGAATCCGCCCCCTGTTGCCCCGCCCTAATCGGTCCGTGTTTTTCGTCGATAACTCCTTAACGGAGCCGCGGGGAACATTTTCGTAAAGGAAAAAATTATTGCAAATTCCATCAGGAATCATACTTTTCAAGGAAACATTTTTCGGAACACCTTGTAACTTTTTCTTAGAGCTTGAAAATTGTGACATACAGTTTCGTACCGCAATAAGGAAATCGTTGTCCCCTCTTTGTTCGGTCGACACTGCTTATTGTTAGTGCCAGTAAATAATACGAATAAATTCTTGAATAAAAATTATATATAAATTCTTTGATTTTGATTTATTTCCATGTTCCACGTGACGCACGATTTTATCTTGTAATTTAAAATGAGATTCGTCGGTGCGTGGACTGTGTAACTGGAAAAAAATGATCTCCAGTAGCATTTTATAAGTCTGACGCACTCGAAGTAATTGCCTTTGCGCGGAAACCCGTTGATTCGCTAATATCGGAGATAATATTGCTGGCCAGAGTGCCGCGGAAGTGGGTAATTAACGTGTAATACTCATTCGAAAATCTTTATGAGCTTCTGCAATATGAGAGTAGGGTGTATCCTGGCAACTAAATGAAGATATATCGTTTAAGAGTCTCCTAAAAACGTAGCAATAACCGGCCGTTTTTAAGTTTCCGTCCAAGTTATCCAATTATGCCCCGTTCATTCCGAAAAGTGTTGCAAACGACGACGATTTACAAATTGAGAAGCAACAATATCAAACCTACACGTAATTTATATTAATTAATCTACAGGGTGGTTTAAAAATTAGACCCAACGAATTTTTGAGGCACCTTCAATGCTCTGACAACATAAACCTGTCCAAGGTCATCTCAAGAGCAAATATGCTGGTTCGTTGAATCTATTGTGAAGTTGCCAACCGTACAATCAAAAGTACTATTTAGGTAGTGCTATTCAAAGAAAATTAATATGACTTTTTATCGAAGAAAATCTTTTTTTTTTATTCTTAATATTGCTATTGATACTTTATTACAAGATGATAATTTTTTTCTTTGGAAAGTTGTCGGAATTTAATTTGAAACCTACCCTAAAACTTCAAGCCTAGGCTAAATTATAAGAATCCAGAGTACAAAGTATCGTATATCTACAATAATCTATTATAAAAGGCCTGTTATATAAAATAATTTGTGATTAAAAATGTTTTTAAATACTCTTAAAATAAAAAGAAGTCTTTTATACATTGTGTCAGTAGTTCCACCTGTGCAGCTGCTAATATGCAAAGTTTGAAGTAAATCGATAATGGGTGATTTTATACATATTTTGTATACTTTCCTCCACACGCCTTTTATCTTCTCTAAAACACTCTGATGAAGGTGTTGATTGGTATATGCATAAAACAACGTCCTATGTCAGCACGTCAGAATTTAAAAACTTGTTTTGCACACTTTTATTAAATAAAGAAATCCATTAAACAAAAATTATAATAAATTCGTACTTTAAAATTTTTTTAATGTCGTTCCAAATTTCACCTACTCATTTTGATTATGAATATATCAAATTCGGAATGTAATAAAAATCATCGTTTTCGAGCAGATAGATCAATTATTGAAACAATATCAACAGCTCAAGGATTACCAAAATAGCTTTCGAAAAGCAAAGAAATGTTTGCAAACACCGTTCAGTAATACAAATGGCTGAATTCATCTACTGTTTGTAAACGATGAAAGACGCGGCACATAAAAGCAGCGAAACTTAAGATGAAAAAGTTTTTCGAGAATTTCAGAAGTTCAGTGGGGATTTAAACTGATGCAGGCAAGTTATGAAAGATTATAACAGAAAAATGATAAATATTCGAGGTGCTTTGGCCACGGCCGGACTTAATTTCGTAAATACCCTTTTACTTCTTGACCTCAGCCGTAATTGCAAGAACTAGTTGAAACGGCCACGACATTTAATCCTTCAAACAGGCATTTAAATAGCCTGGGTCCTGCGCAGCATATATCGAAAATTATGGTACAAAGACGAAACCAGCTTCAGATGGCAAAATAAGTCAAGGATGTATGATTAAATTAATTTATAGGAGAGACTTTGATACATGGATCATAAAAAAATGGTTAAATAGGAAGTTTTGAATTTTAACATAAATTGATGAAAAATAATTCAGAAAGTAGTTTAACTCTTTTTAAAAAGTGAAGCTTCTATTTTTAACACACATAAATTATATATTTTTTAGAACTAGTTGTCCTATATTAAAAATAGGCGACAATGCCTGACCTTCCTTTTCAAGTTTTCTCTGCATTGTTTATCGTTGCGACGAGTAGAATAAGATGCGATAAAAAGATCGTTGATCTTTTGTCCTTGAAATGAATTCTGCAATTTCTTTGCAGCCTGTAGATCTTAATTATGTGTGTTAGGTGAAATTCAAATAGCAAATATGCCAATTTATTGATCGATGACCACCCCCATCACAGATAAAAGCACCGTTGCGCGGAAGCACCTTTCGACGAGCAATTTTAAAACGACGAGCCGTTTGTCGGTGTAACAATAGTTAGTTGGCAAAGCACAACAAGACTTAGCGGACTGACAAAGTGGCAAAGAGACATCAATATTCGACAAGTTTAATACCACTGTCAGAACATTGCTCGATCCCCGAGGGTATCTCGTGGTCTGACACAGGAACTCCTCTCACGGATTCCAACTTTTGCTCTAGATGACGAACACACGTTAAAGCTGGTATGTCAGCCACTCGATAACTTGCAAGATGATTGCGAGCAATGCGATACATGAAATTGCTGACGAGAGTAACTAGGCTACTTGCGCTATCTCAAAAATCAATAGTCCCTCTTCTCATAAACCAACATGCCTCGTAATAATGACTTTTTAATTATTCGTTATATGGAAAAATGGTTCATAAAAAAAGTATTAAATCTTTGTTCGAAGCTTATAATGCCTGAAATCCCATTCCGTTAGCTTATCTCGTGACGTTGAGATCAATTTTTTGGTATAATACGGTCCAACGGTGTACATGGCCCTAGATTATTTAAAATAACTCTTTAATTATTCATTCTATGGAGAAACGGTTTAAATGAAAGTTGTAGAACGTCGTTCGAACCATAGAATAATTATATGATTTCATCACGTTGATATTAATATTTAAATAAGCAACAGAATAATAAATACAATCTACGAATATTTTCCACAATTAGAATGCACCGTATACGATCAATTTCCAATAAAAGTTTTTACTTCTCACCCACTTTAGTTGGAGTCACTCGGGCTGCAGATTAAAACCTCGCGTCCAGCGAAGGATTAAAATCCCGTTTCTCAAAGCCGAGACCTAAACTGGGTATAAAATACGACGCAGGGTTTCCGCGGTATTTTTTCCGGCGGCAAACACGTCCGTGTCCTAATCCCGTCGAGATTTAAAATTTCGAAAGGCGTGCGTAAACACAAGCAACCGAGCAAACGCGGGAAAACGGATGCACGTTCCGTAAACCGAAGGCGCAAAACCTTGTCTTACGGCTTGTTCCTTTCAAGTTCAACGACTGCCGCTTTTATTTCTTCCATCGGCGCGCTGCAATAATAGCTCAGGCTCGATATGACAGTTTTCATACTGTAACTTTAGACGGCAGACAATATTCTGATGGTAATATTGAAGTTATTCGATGGCGATACTCGCGGCACAGGTCGCCGCGCAGATTGCTTCTCGCGTGACGAGGAACAGTGACGGGGATTGGCGAAGACAGCGAGCTATAGCAAAGTGGAAACTCGAAGAATTGTTGGGGGATCGATGTCACATTTTATGGAGCAGAGACTAATTTTAATGCGCGTAAATTACGTTTTTTTAAAAATATGTTTTTCTTATGGAAATCAAATGAATTTCTCTTAAAAAGCAAAAATAGGCTCGTGAAGTGTTTGCAAAAATTTTGACTGAACATTTTTTATCGACGTAAAGGTATTTTTGAAAAGTTAACGTAGTAAACAAAAAATTAGGTTTCTCATCTCGAATTTGTTTCTAAAAGACAGAATTTTAAACTTTCCAATCTTCGCTGTTAAGTTTTATCACAAACAAGGCTGTAGTTGTAAATTTTTATCTGAAAAACTACTTGTGCGATTCGAAAGATTCTTTTCTTTATATCGATCGTGAAGGTTCGTTTTTGTAGCGAGACAATTTTTCTTTGAGAAACTAATTTTGTAATATAGGAAGTTTTAAACGAATTCTTCTCTAACTCCAATAATTCTGCGCAAGCCCAGCTTAATCAAGTTCTCACACAAGATACTCATGCCACATAAAGCGTAAGTACCAGGAATGCAAAAAGAGAGTTCAAGAAGTCGTCTTTGACTTTCAGGTAAGCGAGCGAGACTCCACCTACGCGAGCGCATGATTTCTTAGCTAAAGAACCTTCTCGTTTCTTTGAACCACGTGCTCTTTCTTTCACATCCACATACGTGATATTCCCCTGTTCTCGATTACGCTCGACAAATTACGAGCCACTACGCTTACAGCTAGTTACCCTAATTTCCTTCCAACCTCTGTATTCGTCAATTTTCCCTCACTGAGATTATAAATCAAAATAATTTATCAAACCGGAAATTTTTTGACGGAAGAATTCGACAGACCTCGCAATTATTTTCAAGTGTAATCTTACTATTTTTAAAAAATATTACACTTTATTTATAAGAAAAATATGAATTTTAAAAACGAGCAATCGATGAATTTACTCTGACGAAGAAATTTTCAATTTTCGATCAAAAAATATTGTTAGTCAATGTTCAATTAGAAATAAAGGAGAAACAGTAGATGGTCAGAAATAGATCGCAAAAAACAATCTCGCGGCAGTACGCGCACAGACATCCACATAAGAGCACGGGGTTCATTACCGAGGAACTTGGTTAACCAGTTTTTCGAAGTTTCAACAACTGCCAACTAACTATCCTCTCCTCGAACTCGCAGGGATGTAATCTTTCGGCCGTTCCTACTGTTCCTCCCAATAAAATTCGCCCGGCAGTTTTGAATTTACTCGACGACTTCCGCGCAAGTTGTATTAAAAGCCTCGAACCACAGGTGAAACGCGCAGTCGTCCGCTAGAATGAACTTTATCCTGTACAAAAGGAATTCAAACTTTATTTCTGTAAGACTTTCCATTCACTTGTGCAAGAAGAACAATTATTATAAATTCATAAATACAACTTATCTTTATTCGATCGCTCCACATTGAATTTTTTGGGAAATTTTTAATTTTAACTACGAGCTGAGTATGAGAGAGAATTATTGTAAATTTATAAAAATTTTGTACTACTTTTATTCAATTATTTAGATATGAATTTTTTGGGAATTTTAGATGTTATCTGCAGAGGAGGCTTGCAAAGATCAAACTATACTGGGTGTCCCAAAAATATGAGAGAATTATTATAAATACTAATATTATTTTCATCGAATTATTCCAAAATGAATTTTTGTGGAATTTCAAATTTTAACTATGAAATTGCTAAGATCGACTATACAAGTAGAGGTTAGGGGTGAAAGTGCAAGGCGGAGCCGTAGGGTTAAACGAGGTTAATGTTTATTTCTTGTAGAAATAGTTCTGACTTCGTGAAAACTATGAATTTTAAGGAAACGTTTGAAGTTTGTATAAGATTGTTACAACAGAGGAAGTCGAGCGATGCGTTTGAAAGTTTGCAATGAACTTTTGTTCACTGGTCCGCTAAAACTGATTAAAACACAATTTTAACTCAATTCGTTATGTTTATTTTAATATTATAGCAATCGTAAAATTTATAAGTGCAGCCTGTTATAATAATTGTGAACCGCAAATGTTTCCTTGTCAACAAATTCGAAACTTTTACAAACTGACGACGTCACCACCATCCCATTTTTGCTCATATCACTAGAATCTTTTTAACTATAAAATTTTCTTAATTATGAACATTGTATTACATAATTTGTGAAAGTAATGCAATAAAAGTTTAATTTTATTATACTGTATATAAATATATATATATATAAAGCATTTATAAATAATTGTTGAATCAGTTAATTAACACCTAAAAATCCTCAAAAAATCATAACGAACGGTTTAAATAATATCGCAATAACCATTGTGTACAAAGATATAAATTAACAGTAGGAATTCCTAAAAAAATCAAAACAAAATCGCCCAAAGCCAGAGAATAAAAATTAAAAGTTAATGTAATATATTTTTTTTTTAAAATCGAGATTTTGAATTAACATATTCGCAATTTTAGATTTCCTCTCCAGACAGTGATTATCGATGTACCGATCGATGGATCGCGGGGGATAATATCTGCAGGGTTTCATGCCGATTAATTTGTAGGACACCTCCAGGGAAATTCGTCAGCCTTTCATTTCGCGGGAAATTCAGCACGTGGAATTTCCTCCGGAAAAATCCCGGCTTTCTTTCGGTTATTTTACGTTGGTCGGGCGTCAAGCTCGCCGCACCGACGCAGTCTGAATTACGCTTTCTTTTCCTCCGTCGAAAACAAACGGCTGAGGCCTCCGCTTCGCTCGCTGCTCGCCGAACAGACTTCGTTTCATTCGGGCTGTTGATTACTTTTCATTGTTGCGCGTCATCGGTACAGATTTTCGGCCGATTCTTAGCCCAGACCAATCCGGGGAGTTCCGAGACGCCTTTCCTTCGCACACCGTTACGACACGTTGTCAAAAATTTCTTGTATTTCTTGGATACGCTCATCGGTTGTTTCCAAATCTTCAATGGCCATAATAGCACTCTTTGAGTTTCTAAAAATTGTGTATCTTTCCCCAGAGGACTTTTTGATCAATTCTAGTGCTTTGAATCACACTTTTACCAGCATATTCGTGACACTTTCCTGGGTAAAATAAGCCCAAACACGACACAATTCGGACTATCGTCGAACGTTTAATTCACGATTAACCGAACCGGGATCTTTCAATTGTGGTGGCTCGGTGGAAAAAAATCGGAGGATCTTCTACGTGTGTTCAATTAAAAACTTGAAACTTCTACTTTTTAGTGATACGTAGACTGCACGGTACCAGCACACAAATTACTCGCGAATTTTCTGCGTAACTCTAAAAGAAAGGTAGTCGCGTTTAAAAGACAGAGAATTATATAAAATTATGCGGGGGGGAAAAATCTATAAAATAAATGGGAAGCCGTTGAGGGCATTTCGGCAAAGCTGCGGGACAGGAAGCACCTACATAGCCGAAAGAACTTTCGATAACTCGCGAACCCACTCTCGGGAATCGAAGCGCGGAACTTGTGTAAGGAATGAATTTTCCCGTGGCCTCGCAGGGAATGAATTTCGATCGTTCCGCGCTTTTCAAAAGAGCCACGAAATTGACCGAATTGTTCCAGGCAACAGGGAATCTCAATCTTGACCTTCTTTCTGCTCGCGAAGTTGGATTTCCGCTCGTCCTGCTCGGTCGGCCTTTTCGCGGCGGAAGTGATTTTCGTTTTCGCCATGGAATTACACGGTAAATGTTGCGATACGGGTTCGACGCCATTTCGATTCCAGTTGACCTTTTATGAAAAATAAAAATTTTCTACCTAAATTGCAATAAACTGGAGTGAAATAGAAATTTATTTTTCAAAATAATATTTTCCCCACGATTCTGACCAATTGCCAATTTTCCAAAAATTTTCCCGCATCGGCTGGAAGACTGACCTCCCGCAAAAATCCAAGTATCGAATCTTAAAAAGAATCTTTTTAAAATTGTCCGAATATTATCGCGAGCGTATGTAGCGCGATCGCGCTAGAAGAGGCAGCAGGAGCGAAAAAAAGAGCAAGCTGGTCCAGCTCTCGCGCGCACGATTCGTCGTTTGGCCGTTGCTGCGGACGTGTTGGTCCGTAGAATTTCGTCTTCGACGATGGTTCGAGTCCCCGATATCCTGTGACACGGACAACGGCGGCGCGGTGGAAAGCACGCGAAAGCTAGGGTCGAAGAGACGACCCGGCCCGGCTCGGCCGGTGAGCATCCACGGGAAACTCCGGGGTTTCGACTCCTCGTTCCAGCGTGCACTCGGTTGCATATTCGTTCATCGTACCGTAAACAAGTCAATACAGATGCACACACGCGTGGGCATTTTGCTCCTTTCTGCACTCTATCTTGCCGCTATCCGGCCGCCCTTCCTGGACCCGGACGCCCCGGCCCGATAAACTCCCTATCGATTGAAAGCCTTACGCGTTTTATTTCGAGTCCAGCCGACCTTCCATTTCGATTCTCCCCGCTGACGAGTCGACCGGCCAGATCGACGACACATTACGTCTGCTGCCGGCACGTTCCCGTAATTGATAGGCAATGTTTTCCTCCCCCTTCGCCCGCCCCTCGCCCGTCCACTTCTCCTCTCTCTCTACCCTTCCCGAAAGCTTCGTTTTTCTCGGCCGAAAGACAACGGTTATTTACATGTGAAAAATGTGGAAGGCCGCCCACACCCCGCCACCGTCTGCGGGAAATTTAATCACCCCTCGCGCTGCGGAATTTAATCTACCGCAGAGATATTTGTCAAGATAATATCGTGAGGGTGCAAGGTGCTCTCCTTTTCTTTTCGGTGCTTTTCAGAGCTTTTATGCTGGAAGATGGTACGAGGTGTACCAAAATTACGCGCGAAGACTATCGCGGCTGGATTTCTGTACAATTTAGAGGCCAATTTGAAAAATTACGTTGTCCTTGACCGGTTTTCCCAAGGTCGTTACTTTTCATTTCCGCAGCGTAATCTACTCTTCGAGGGGATCAAAAGTCTCGAAGCAACCGTAGGCCTCGAGTAAACCGTTCTCTCAAAAAACGACTTGACACTTTTCGTAATCTATTTTATTCCATATCTCATGGTGTTCCGAAATTGATTAAAATGTTACGCGGGGTAGTTTCTAGATAATTGAGGGCAGTTTAAGTCATCGGTTTAACAACTTTGAATAGGTTTATGAAGTACGAGCTACCGAATTATTGCTTATTTTTCGAGCTGTACGCAGTTGTATGACTTACTTCAATGGTTTCTTCTTCATGTTTTACAATAATTTAAAAAAAAGATACGCTTTCGCTGAGACTCGAAATCGTACGAAATAAAGGTTGTCCGTAGCCGTTTGAAGCGCCGAAATCGATGCTACGTGTATCAACTTATACGGTCAGCGGTCCATCAATGAAATTCGCTGCGTTTCTCAATTATTTGAACGACATTAAATATTTGCCAAATTGGACAAAGTCAAACGATCGACCGGGTATAATGCGGCTGCGAAGCCCGTTCAGGAAATTAAAAAGGACGACCGAAGTTGCGCCGATTTCGAATACCGACGGATCGGGAACTCGAGGGGATACCCGGTTCCACGTGAAATCAAGTGAGAGCCCCCCTTTCGAAGGGGAGTGAGTGGGTGGATGTGTGGGCGGTGGGAGAGAGAGAGAGAGAGAGAGAGAGAGAGAGAGAGAGGGCGTGGAGAGTGAGTTCGAAGGCAGAGACAGAGGGAGGGAAATATATCTCTGTGATCCGCAACTACGGGATGCCTAGCCGCTGTTTGTAGTTTCGCTGTCAAAGGGGCGAAGCGTAGAATGCGCCCCTGGATAACGTTTGCACAAACAGCTGCGAGCTAACAGCTTATATTGGTCTCTTTCTCGTTGACTATCGCCCTCTGCCTCCTCATCGCGCTTCTCGTCTACGTTTATCGCGTAGATTTTCATTCCCCTCCCCTCCCTCTTCCTTCGGCCACCATTCCCAACGCCCTCTCTTTCTAGCTTTCCTCTCAAAGTCCTTTCGATGTGTCTTTTATGTCAGGGTGTCCCGATAACTGTCGATCGTATTAGAAATTTGTTGCGAGACACGCGTCCAATTATTCTCCATTTTCAATTATCGATGACTGCTTTACCAAATTTTCCAGCCGACGACGATTTTCTTCGAAATTAAGTATACCGTAATATAATGTACACGTAATATTTTTAATTTGTTTACGAGATATTTTCACTTATTAATTGATCTAAAGGTTGCATTTAAGAATTGTTACCTCCAAAATTGTTTCAATTTATCTTAAAAAATCAGTCCGTTAAAGCTACATGATTCGGTGAAAAAAAAAATAATTACATCAAATATGCTTTACGAAACTTGAGTTAATAAATTTAAATTTTGCACGAAAATATGTGTGTCGAGTCTTAGACGGTTCCCTCTGTGCAGGTCTGCCTCTGATCGGACAGTCGTTCATCCCGTATTTTTGGTAGCTGCGGCTCTGTCTTTCGATTGGCAGGGGTCTCTCGGTTGGGCAAATCTCTTTCCAGCGTGACGGTTGTACACGCATGTGCGAGCAACGTTCCCGGAGCGGCCGCAGCTACGATTAAGCCGACCAGAAAATTACTGGATCGGGCTAAAACCTTCGGTCCCGTGACAATCTATACACGCGTGTCACTTTTGTAACGAATTGTCCCATTTAGGGAGGAAATTGCTTAGCCATTTTTGGAGCGACGCGAAGCGCCGAGCGAACCGGTCCTTACGATGGGCAATGGCGGATCGGCCGAACGCTCGTCGCATTGATTTTGCCTGTGGTATTTTCCTGTGTTTTAACTATGATAATCGATAAATAAATATTTTCTTCATTTTCGCACGCATCGTTGAGAGATGTTTGCAGAACTAATGAATTTTTAATCCTCGTACGCTGATCAGAAATAGTCGCACGGAAGATCCTAATAGAATAATTCACCCATTTTTGCTATACACTTTAAATTAATCAATTATGTTTCATTTATAACATCATGTTTTATAGGAGTACATTATCTCATATCGCAGATAGAAAGAGATCGATGAGTGAATTTTCACTTTGAGAAACTTAACTCGACGGTTAAGTTGTTGCAATTTTTAGGGAAAAGAACGGATGGCGGTCTGGTTGATCGCTATCGTTAAATATACACGGCTAATTCCAAGTTTGGACGACTGAAACGCTCTTCTGATAACACTGAAAAACGAGATCGACTTTAAACCGTCCTACCCTGGCAGCTGCTATTCCACCGAGCAGCAATTGCAATTTATTTCTTTAATTCGCTCCTGGAACCACATTTTTCGAGTTTCTGGTATCGATAACGATACGATCGGTGACGTAGTAACGTTCTAGTATTCTACCGATTCTGTGCACCGCTTGTAACATTATACTCGTGCGGCATTACGCGCGAACAAAATTATTAACCCTTAGCACTCGAGTGGCGACACAGAGTCGTCATTAAAAATTGCTGTGTCATTATTTGAAATATTATTTACATTATTGGATAAGTTGGTATCTAATCAATTACTAAACATTTAAGTATTTTATGAGATATTATAATATCATCATTTTTTATGATATGAATTATATTTTGACATAAAAATATTTGTTTGTATGTTATTTTTTCCCCATCTTTTAAACGGAACTAACCCCTTTAAAATACTCTGACTGCGACCTTTAATGACCTTGAGTAATTCTGGTGATCTCGCATAAAAAAAGAAGATGACAGAAAAATAATAAAAATAAATATTTTGATGACATCGTGCGATCCTCGCGTTGTCCTTTAAAAATTTGAAGTATCTTTGAAAACAACAAAGATGTTTGCGGCGCAAACGTTAGGTGACTCACACTGAACATAACTCGTGCAAATTTCATTATTTCTACTCTGAAAAAGTAACGTATGTCTTTCAAATACTCTAGACCATCAAGTTTAATGATTCTGAAAAAATTGCTAAAAATGTGTGAGAAAATAACCTTAAGTAAAATATTTTGAATCCACCTCGTTGATAATACGCGTACAGGAGGGAAAGCTTGTGCTGAAACCTTTTTCTGCTCGCTATAATGTGTTTGCCATCGTCATGGCGAGCACTATGGGGGGCGACGGTGGGTGGCGAAGAAGATGATTCGGCTGGTAGGACAGCGCGGGAGTACGCAAGGTGAGACATCATCAGAGTTGTCGGGGGGGGGGGGGGCAAACGAATTAGATCGGACTGAGATTGAATTACCTGCGCGTGTTTACCCGGCATTGTGTGCTCTATGCCCATAATCAATATGCCGGCATTGAACTTTCAATTAGTGTCACTTAACTCTGTAAACACAGCCGCTCCTGTTCCGGACGAGTCACCGCGCCGAGCCGGGCCGAGTCGGGCCGGGCCGGACGCTTTCTTCGGGTTTCTCTCGCGTCACATCATCCGCGAATAGCCTCTTTCTCTGTTTAGTTTTCGTTATCGAGCGCCCAAACAACCCTGGGACAGGAAACTGCCGCCGCTCTTCCCTTCCGCTACTCCATTCCACGGGGATCGCGCGAACTTCATCGAATTCTTCGTAGAAAGTAGAGAGCTCGCCTAGTGCCGGACGCGTGAGGATTTTTAACACTGGCTTCACGAGACTCGTAATATATTTTTTTATGTGCCGATCGATGCAGCTTTTCATTCTCTTTTAAATTAGTGTTAACCTATGTGCACCGAAAAATGATTACTTCAGGAGTTATTTTAATTTAAATATTACTAAGAAGAATATATCGTATCGAGGAATGTAGTCAAAGCTTCTGCCTAAAATTTATTTTTTATCCATGGCTGTCTTTGCAATATTTGAATTAACATAACTTTTAAATATCCTAAAATAATTTCTTTAAAAAAGCTGCATCGATTGGAGCATAAAAAAATATCCATTCAATAAATCAAAGTTGGACTTCATACATCCTTGACGCGTCCACGAAATGTTTACGTTCCAAAAAAATTGTCTTGTTAACAAAAATTAATAATTAATGCTCATCGCAAAAGTATCTTCCAGTTGATGCAACAAATTGTGCATCCCTTTCCAGATATTTAATGGAATTCCGTATTAATCTTTTGTTTGTTATATTGTTGTATCGTTCTGATAATCGCTTAGCCGCGAGCCGCGAGCCGCGCGTAACAACTATTTAATTAATTTAAACCATTCCGGGGGAATATATTTACCATGCATACACGCGTTCGTGATAATCAAAGAATACTCGGCGTGCACGGTGTTTATTCTCGCGACTTTTGTGGCTGAAGGTAAATTTGCACTGGAACAAATTAAACAGCAAAACGAGAGAAAGAAAATTTTACAGGCGGGAGGGACCATTACAATAGATTTCCAAAAACAGAATTCACTGTTTCAAATAAAATCCTCCTTCGCACTACTAATATAAAAAATCCTGCTTGCAAAATAATTTCATTTAACAAACACTCACAACAATTCGTAAATCTAAACCTACGTGCCCAAGAACATTCAAAATGAATCCCTAAAATAACAGTTTTGGAAACCCTGAAAATTACAATACTTTATGAATAGAATAATAATTCAATATTATTATAGAAACTATTAGGTCCTTGTCTATAAAATTAGCAAAAATCGATTGATGAAAGATTCGCAATACAATTATGGCATAACAAATAAATCTCTATATTTACTATGAGTTTCTAAAGTCTATAATTATCTATTAGAAGCAGCCCAATTATACGTGTGGAATTAGTATTGCACAGATATTTGAGCGTCGGGTTAAATGACGCTTAAATAAACGGTACGAGGATAATGGATGGCCTACTTACCATCAATCAAAATAAAACTGCCTCTAAAATAAATGAAAGTGCAACAAGTTGAGTATCACAATACTGTCAAAACATCAACGATTATGCGAACAAACATACGAGCAATTATCCCCTAAAATATAGTCGCGTCATCTATCATCCAACTCCATAATTTAATTCCAACAATACTACAATACTTCTTCTCGCACTGATTGTAGTAATTTTTCCTATTTTGCTATTTAATTTACCCATTTTTCCACAAAGTATGTAAATTAAGTATGTAAAATTTATTTTTTAATGAAATTTTTACTACAAACAAATTGATCTCGCCTGAATTTATTGTCCGATTAAACATTCCCTAGAAGTAAATTTTTATAGAGTCATCGTCACAGAAAATGGTAGTAACAGACGTTTTCTTTAACAATGTTAACTGGAAATAATAATAATATAATTTTATGGAAGATGTCTGTGAAAATGTATTTTTCATCGAAGACTTCTCTAAATTTATTCAAAGTAACTGGTGTCTTTAATAAACGAATCTTTAATAAAAAGCCGTGTTGGGCTGTCGTATCTCCGACCGCAAAAGTGCACGGAAAATGAAGAGGGAGCCATCGGGGATACGCGTTAAGACACCGCAAATACGAGACCGTTCGTGAATAATTCGAATGTTGCGAGAGAGACCGATCCGAATTGGAACAAACGCGGGTTGTAGGGTGTTGCAGCTAATTCCGAAATATCTCGAAGCTGGTTATCGGGAACAAGGCGGAAGATAAATGGACGGCCGCGTATGAACTGCTCGGAGCAAATCCGTGATGCCGAATGTGCAAGTCATAACCATGCGCGGGCTGCATGCGATCGTGAATAAAAAATAGAGGAGAGGCCAGAAGAACGATGAGAATTTCCGCGCGTGCTCTTCATCGTTCATCCTTCGCGTATTTGGCGGAAAG
Organism: Lasioglossum leucozonium; assembly: GCA_028454225.1. Lineage (NCBI taxonomy): Eukaryota > Metazoa > Arthropoda > Insecta > Hymenoptera > Halictidae > Lasioglossum > Lasioglossum leucozonium. The sequence continues at coordinate 462,954 of CM052218.1, forward strand.
GTCTGTCGACGGATTAGGCGCGATGAGTGACATTGAGCGGCTTAGATTTATTCCTAGCATAACATTTTTTGCGACCGACATTGCCTAAGCCTTTACCCCGATCATCTGAAAGGAGATATTTACGCTGTTCTTATAAACACAGTCGTATCTGCAAATTTATCAAAAATTTATATCGTACACCATTCCTCGAGTCCAGGCGTCAACGTATCGATGAGACAATAATAATTCTAATCAAACTTTTAATAACATTTTCGTGACATTCTCCTGATTAAAATGAGCCGAAAGACGATAGAAAGACAATTTGGAGTATTTTTAAACGTTTAATTCACGGTTTAATAGAACCTGGATTATCCGAACCGAGAGCTTTCAACTGTTGTAACTCTGTGGAAAAAAGCTCATTGTAAAGCTTGAAAAACCTTTTCAATCTTTTTCGATTATTGACCTGCAGAAGTGTAAAGATTTCATTATGCAGTATTATCCCATTTAAAAGAAATTATTAATGAGAAACGACATAAATGAATGTCTACAGTTTTTTTTTGTCGACGGGGGCGCATAGATCGTATGAAGGTCGTTATTTTTTTTTAAGTAGATGCATTTACTTTTCATTGCATTTCCGCCCCACTTGTTCGAGCTCTATGACAGACTATCACATTGATCGGATACACGCAGCATCGAAAAAATATTGGAAGATTACAGCCTCCCCTTTACAACGATCCCCCGAAACTTGATGTACAATCTTTTTTTGGTCGATTTATTGACCTTTGAGTAGGGGTTATATCTATACTGCCAACTTTACAACAATATAAGGTACATCATGGGGGATTTACACGACAGAACTTGGTCCCCATCTTTGTTCCGTAAAACAACCACCAAAAAATTGTTGATCTATGGCAGATTCAATCGCGAAATAAATTTTTCAATGGTTTCAGAAACGTTTCAATTTATATCTTCTTTGGAAAAAACGGGTCTTCAGTTTCCTACACGCTATACGGCGCAAAAATATCTTATTTGACAACATGAATGATGAACTGCGAAAGTAGATGATACAAGCTTTAAAATGAGCCCGGATAGAGCATCCTGTGATGTTTTTCCACGAAGTTACAGCAGTTTAAAATCCTCGCTTCGGATAATAGAGGCTCCACTAAACCGTGCATTAAACGTTCAAATATACTTCGAATTGCGTCGTGTTTGGGCTTGTTTGAACCAGAAAAAAATCACGGATACATTGATAAAAATTTCATGAGAAAAATAATTAAAAACAAAAAGTTACAACAATTTGACTGTCAACAATTTCTCATCAAAATATTTTTTCGTAATTACTTATTCTTGCTTTATGATTTTATGATATCATTATGATTTTACCGAAATTATTCGTACGTTCATCGATAACAAACTTTTGTATGGTTGCGTTCGATTTCTTGTGGGCCACCCCCCTAGGCAGCTTGTTGAAGCCGAAGTTAACGCGAGCCAGTATATCATAAACGTTAATATTCATTACCGAACGAATAAAACTACCGTAAACGAATTTCTAAAACTTAATTAGAACCAACCGGCGGCGCGGCGCTCTAAGACAAGAGGAAACTAGAACACAAGGGGTTAATTACGATCTTACAAAGGAAAAGGGGGACGGGAATTAAGAGTCAGATAAACTTACAAAGCTCGGATAAGCGCGCGACCAAATAGTTCAGGCAATCTGAACCGTGCGAAATTCATTCATCGATCCCAGAATAGGACAGATACCATACCCGTAGTCTGTGCAACTTACCAACATCTAAACGAAATAAAAAAGCTTACAGTTTTTCATTTTTTACAGAAATCATACTCACATTAAAAATTTGAACGAATTAGAACATTAACTTCGATGGTTGAGATTTATGAGAATTATTTTCGGAACAGCAGATCAAAAAGTATTTTCTTTTCGCCCAAAACTATTCCCTCCGATGAAAACACGAGGGTGAAATTTGTTGAAATATGATGACCTAAAAATCTGAAAAAATTATTCAATGTCTACCTCGGTGAAATAAATGCGTCAGATTCTTTTCGATATTTTAATTCACGATTAAATGGGGAACAACAAGCCCGGAACCGATTTTTCGATTTTTCCTCGTGGTTAATCTCCCGATCGAGGTAAATAGTTGAAACTTGGCGCAACATTGGCTCTTCGTAGAGTACTATCGAACAAGCCATCGGCGGTTCGATTCGGTCCACGAGAATTTCCCGCAGCCCCCCATTTGCCCGGAGCCTTTGAGCTAATTCTGCACGCGTGGAAATAGAATTGAAGTTCCGGAAAATTCTAGCGATAGTGCCAGCGCGTAACGAAGGAGGATAATGTACCCTAACGATCGGCCAGTGATTAACCACATACGTTAGGCCGATAATCTCTCGAGCTCTCCCTAGCCCATATGCGTGGAACCGTCAAGATCCACCATCAGAAGTGCCAGCCGCAGTAGTCCCTGTCGCCTTGGTAATTAGTGGAATAGCATTCGAGTGCAAGTTACGACTTGTGGAGGGTGTTGTGGACTAGCCATGCGGCAGGCTAATCGATATCCGATCACTCGAGCAATACGTCAAGTACATCCCACGCGCACTCCTCCACGCTACGCAACCGCCGATCGCTCACCGACCACCGTCTGTCTGCGATTTCATTCGGCGCGCGTTTGTACTTTTCATTGGAAATCAAATTCTTCCCTTATACCGGGTGTCCCCGATTCGTACGACGCGCGGCGCTCACCGGACAAATATATACGGTGACTCTTATTGATATTCGGACACTTGGAAACGCGATTTTTTAATATCGCACCGTATATTTTTTAGCAGCGGACCGGATTTTTTTTTAGATGTATGAACAATTGCTACCTGACTTGAAAAATTTTTGCAAAAACTGTAATACACTAATTAACATTAAACTGTGACCACACAAAGATACGATGAAGATGGGGTAAACAACAACAGACAGTCAACGATAAATTGGTGATAATTAATATTCATTATCTCGCATTAACTTGCGCGCATCGATTACATTCCGATTGCACACATCGATCACATTTTCGCCAACATTAGTATAAATAATTACTGTAATTTAAATCGCAATAATTTGTTAGAATTGCTGAATATATTGCGGGCATGTATCAACAAATCTGCAAGGTTTCATTGAAATATTTTCTAGTTTTCGGTTGAAGAAGTTTTATTTTCAGTTTGAAGTTTTTGTTTTTCGCAAAAAAATTCCAAATGGTACCCTGGAAAGTTGTCACTAAAAAAATATGTGTCACATGTTAGCATAAATAACTAATAAATCTGACATGATAATAATCTGTAAAAATAACTGGATATAAAGTAAGTATGCGTGATCAGATCTGCAAAGATTCGCAAAGAAATCGTATCTAGTTTTCGGAGAAAAGTATCGCAAAGTAGACAATGCGATGTCACAGAAATGTAAAAAGAAAAAAAAAGGTGGATAAAATGCGAAAAAGCGGGTGAAGAGCGGGAGGATAGTGGGCGTATAGGGGGAGGAAATCCAATAATTAAGTTTGCCATTAATCGTCAGGGGTCAGCTGGTCTCACACGAGCCACGGGCACGTCCACCTTGACGAGGTGTTTGGTACAACCCTCCAGAGACTGAAATCGAGGCCTATCGCCCAATTGTCAGATCCTCCGCAATGCTAATTGCTCGACGCAGATTAATCGCTCGGCTTCCATAATATAAACTTGGCAGCATATACAGCTGATTATTCGAACGACATTATTACCCACACAATTTTCATTTTATATAAACATCATTTTTCCGCTGTTGTGCTGCTCGAAAGGACGTTTCCAAGAAAAAATTTTTTCCGATCCTAAAGGGGATAGCATCGAATGCTTTCTTGTAATATTTACGTTTATACCTTGCAAATTTAGAGTTCTCAAAAACCACCCTTAGAAATCCTGCTCCTAAAATTTTGAAAAAATACTGCGTACTTACTGTTCACCCGCGTCTATGATTCGCTTTTCGATTCGCCCGAAAATAATGCACAGCGAGTGAGAAAAAAATGGACAAAGTTGGGAGTTTCCATGAAAATAAATTTGTCACGCGAGGAAAGAAAAAAGGTTTCCGAAAAGTAGGTAAAGATGCACTGCTCTATAAAAATGTGATTCGAGGATGATCGGGGGACTGTTCAAGCTAAGAGGACACTCTCGAGTGTGGAGCCAAAAATTGTGCTGATGGTGGGGGAACGAAGTCAAGGTGGAAGTTGAATTTTCGAGTACGGGTCGGTGCGGTGTGTTAAAGGCGCACTGTAAATTGGATCTATCAGCGCGTTCGGATGGTGCTATATCATGCTGGAAGCAGCTGCCAGAGAGAAGGGGCACCACCATCTTTCAACGTCAGCACAGCCTAGTCTCAACCATTCTCTTGCCCTTCCTCTTCAGCGCGATGGAACTAGAACTGGTACGCGAAACAACATACCAGAACATTGAAACACTGCGAGGCCCTGGAATATCCTTCCTTCCGGTGGATAACCGGTACAACGCTTTTTATAAGTCCCCGGCCGATCCACCGATTAGGCGAGGTTTGACGCTCGATATGATTAATCGATCCTTCCAAGTAATTAGAGTAATGTCTCGATATAATGTGAAAACTTCGAAATGTCACGTATATCGTGTACGAACGCTATTCCAAAAGAATAGAGAACAAACAAAACATAAACACCGGTATCGGTCGGACAATACTTATCCGGTAACTTCTTTCTTTTTAATTATTTTTTTATGAAACTTCGGCAACATATTCGTGACATTTCCCTGATTAAAATTAGCCCAAACACGATACAATTTGGATAATATTTACCCGTTTAATTCACGATACAGTAGAACTTCGATTATCCGAACCGAGAAATTTGAGCTGTTGCAGCTTTGTGGAAAAAAGTCAAAGGATGTGGTCTGTCTATCTGGGCTCATTTTAAAACTTCAAATTTCTACTTTCGATACTACTAGGTACCTCTTGAAGTATGCTTTCGTACTAGGAAACTGCCGATCAAATGGACAGAGTCTTCTCTTTCGGAATTCTTCGGGAATTATTTAAAACTACATCGCAAGTGTCAGAAAGTTTGAACTAGTTCATAATTAGTTATGATCATTATTCCCAATGTAAAATTTAAGAAGAACGATATAAATAATCGAACTATGAATTGTTGAATCGACCGTTTCCACTATTTCCCAGCTTTATTGACTTAGCAAATTATGAAGCTTTAATGAGCACTGTGGAAGCGGATCGACTTCCCTCGGACCAACGCAGTCTGGACTGCCGGAAATTTTAACTATCGGAAAAACAGTGAAACTTTGTCGTGTTTCCATGGGTCACGTAATAAAAACCAAGCTTTACGTTTCGAATTTGCACAGCATTAACTGAGCGTTTGTTCCACGAGTTTCTTGCATAAGGTTTGTTCACCCTTAAAAACTCCTTCTTGACCGACGGTCTCGCCGCGTTTCAAGTCGCTGACAATTACTCTTGTTACGAGTTCTCGGTACACATGTAACAAGAACCTTGACTCCGAACAATACTGTAATTTATAAAAAGCTGCATTAATTAAATTCTCACAATTTTACTACTATGATTTCTATATTAAATATTAAAATTGAATAGTAAAAAACAATATATTTTTGAAGAAATTTTATATTCAATTGTTTCTGAAAATTCAATGTTACAATTAGGTTAGTGCAAAACAGTGTCCAAGTGTTATTAATGTGGCAAATGTAATATTTTTGTGTATTATTTCTTAAACACCTAATCTGAATCTCTGATGCACAATTAGGTCCCCTAATCTTAGTATAGTCTCAGTCTATTGTTCCGAGCTGTTATACCATGTAATGTCCACTCAAAGGACATCAGATCCCGTTAATTAGGCGCAACAATCTCAACGAGATCAGAAATCTATCATAGGTACCTGATCAAAATTAAAATAGTTTTGCAATAGTATTCTAAGTTCACTACAATTATAACATTGTAGGCTTTGAGGAAGCATTATGTTACACCTCGAGGAAATTACTCGAGATCATTCAAATTACACGTTAATCGATTCATTAAAAGCTTCAACGCTTGTATTTTATGAACAAACTGGGAAATGGTAAATTGATGACTTAAACCTCTACCTAATCTCATATGCACTACATCATACTTCATTTTTAACAAAATCTATGATCGATTTGACGTGGAACCAGTGTATATTATATCTTTATACAAGTAGTACATTAAACAAATTTTTTGTATCGCACGCTTGGCTTCTTGACTCAAAAAAATATTTTCTTACACTGCAGTAAGCCTTACACACTGCAATAAAAAAAAAAGAACGATTTTATTAGAGAAATAATTTTCGAGATAAAAAATTATAAAGATCGGTAAAAATTGAACGTACGTCATAAACAAATTCAAAATCAGCAAACTCGTGACTTAAACCCTCCCCCCTCCCCCCTAATATTCCGCGTACTACCGTCATGTAATCATTCAAAAATCATTGGAAAAGCAATTAATATCGAGTCATAGTATCGAATCAAACTCGTAGTGAAGATTTCGAAGATGAATTAAATTCATCGACTATTCGTTAGAATTGTACAATAATTTCAAAATAAATTCTAATAGTCCCTAAAGAAACTCGACAATTAAATAACTTAATTTTCACCGATGAAATTGAACGAATAAAATCAGGGACATTGAAAATATATTTAAAAAAATTAATGAACAATTGCGTGAACGGACCTAAGCAACCTGGGTAGAACGGTATAGCGAAAACTGTCCTCCGTCCGATGGTTAATTTGACTGAGAATCTCATGCGCCCGCCGCTCTCGATTTTGGCAGGAGCAATGCACGATTTACAATGAGCGTTTCCATTATTTCGTCGGAGCTTGGTCCATAGGTCTTTTCGTGGAGCGAGCTGATCTCCAGACCGTTGTCTCCGAGGATATCCCTTGATTTCCTCTGTCTATCGTTCTATCTGGCTTTCCGTTTCCCTCGGCAGGCGTTTTCTTCATCGCCGGACCCAGTTTCTTCCAGCTGTATCTTCAACTTGTCCGGATTTCGACTTAGTTATCTGTAACTAAGCTAATCTCGGGCGAAGGAAACGGGCCGAGCCGGCCCGGGCCGAGGCGAGCCGAGCCCGGCTGCAACGTGGAGCAGTTAAACACGGGTCCGACCGATCCGCCAAAGCCTCCAGACCTCTTCTAATCCACCGCTACGAAGTTCTATATAGACTCCAGGATCCTTATTTCGAGTCCATTCCAGGCGTAGCTTTCATTTCGGTTGGCCGAAAGATCAGAAAGGGCAAAGTCCGCGATCCGACCCCGAGCGAGCTAATGGAAGGCCGCTTTTATTGCCGATTCTCTCGCCCTGATCCGCCTCTGCGACGACGCGCACACACACGCGCGCGCGCGCGCGTCAACACATCGACGATCTGTTCTTGACAACAGTCGTTACCGCGGACGACGATCGTCAAGATTATTCGACTGTAGAAGACCCGCGTGCAGTCAATCTCTTATGGGGGATTCGCATTAATCGTGGTTAGCTGTGGGTAGGAATTCAGCTTCTTAATACAATTTTGTCTCTATGGTTTTTGTAATTTGGACAATGGACTCGATGATGATGTACAGGGTGTATAAAAATTATATGTCACGAACACCATGGTGGCATTCCATACCTCTGGATCGGTGGAGGTCTGTGAAAAAAATGGATAGCAAAATTGATCTTGCATGTTTCTTTCAGGGTCCAAAAATTTTTTTTTCACAGGATGAAAAAATCATTAGGTACATTTCGCTAGAATCTTTCGTAAAAGATGACGTCTCTGATATAAATGCAAATCGAGGAAAGAAAGGGTTACTTGAAAGTAAATCAAAGGGAGTATAGTGTTGGGAAAGTAACATTCGAGGATGGGTTGGGGGGGGTGGGGGAAGAAAGGGATTGGGAGACAAGAGTACTTCGATTGAATCGCCGAGAATTGAAAGAACTTGATTGGCGATACGGATCGCTACCTTGAAAAATAGAATCTCCGTGAAATCGCGGACTGCATTCTTGTACTGATTGTGAGCGCGCATTTAACTGCGTTCTGCCAAGAACACGCAACTTTTACACTGTAACGATTATAATTCTTTCATCTCGAAAACAATAATAATCTGTCACGTTCTGAACAAAACTGTTGAGGTTATGCGAGCTTATAATCGACGCGAAACGTTGTATACAGAGAGAATTTATTTGATTGATTATATGATGAGTTAAAATAGAAAAGGGCTATAAATAATAAGCAGTAAACTTCTTTAACACAATTTTTTCGGGATCGGGACGGGTATCCGAAAATTTAGTTTTTCCATTTAGTTTCTAGTTTCTACTCCTTGCAATCGACGCAGACAATTTTTATTTTGCATAAAGATCCGTAGTTTACTAATTAGAACATACAGAGTTTAAGTGTTCGCGCGTTGGCCAGGTGGCTCTACTGATTTTCAAAAATGTTCTTTCTTATTTCGAATATCGTGTCGTACCGCCTCGAGATTGTACGAATGTAATTCGCGTGAAACAGAGGTTCGCGTAAAATGAAATCAACCGTGCATTATGGGGAGGGAGGGGATGTCAGCTGCACTCATCGTAAGTGCAATGTCACCGATTGTCTCGCTTCTTTCCCGAAGGTAAATCCCGGAGAAGCCGAAGCCATCTTTCCCGCGTAATGCTTCAAAGAATAGCGGCTCGCGATTAGAGGTATTGTTCGCGGCAACTAAAATTCCCTAGACGTGCATAGCATTACGGAATGATCCGATAGCCAGCGGAAAGTAATTGGGACGCGCTGAGTGTCTGCATCTCGGGTCTGAAAGAGATCTCTCCCCACGTAATCTGGCCAGGATCGAATCTAATGACGTTTCCCCGCCACGAAAGATTCGCATCAAATCGGTCTACTCGCGTGCCTCGACAATCCTCCCTGAAACACGTCGTCGCGATGAATACCGATGATACCCACCCCCCACCCCTGCTCGTCCTTCATTAATTCGGTCGCTTTTAAACCAAATTACCGGGCCCGAACAATTACAAACAATGCCAATGCGTTCCCCCTTCTTGCGATCGATCGTCTGCGGAACGAGGCCGCCATTTTGTCACATTTTCTATACTAAAAAATTGGAATTTCAAGCCGATAGAGATACTCTTGGACAATAACAGATTTGTCATTTTCGATCGCGTTGTTCGCTACGTGAAAAATTCTCAATGTCCATGTTCTAGCAAACGTGGTCTCGAAATTAATTGATACGTCCGTCATTCGGTAACTTACTTTTTAAATTAAAAAATCGATACTTGAAGCTGCAAGTAACATTTTCGAACCGTAACAAAATTTAGTATTTTTTCATTAAATAATTAACTATTATAAATAGTTGCTAATTCCGTGCTCGTTGTTCTGGCAAACGAGGTGTCGAAAAAATTGGAATATTTTATTGAACACTCGCCCGTAAAAAATGTCCCGAACTTAGATAACGCTAACACTAATTCGCAACAGATTTCTATGTTCCACAAGTACCAGCGCAGAGCTGAAAGTGTTGCGTTGACCTACCTCGAAAAATTATAATTTTCCATTAGTTATCCTCGGAGAAGATTCTTTCTCCGACTCGACAGAATATCTTGGGGACACGGTGTTTCAGAGGTAGTCGGAATTTACGGGACTAACATTAGTCAGCGTGGGGTCGACAGACGGTCCCAATAACTGAGTGACCGAGTAATCCGTTAAAGGGGGGGCAGCTGCGGCGAATTGGCAGCGGGGTCTAGGTGACAAGGTAGCGGCGCCCGGAGTCTTTAAAATTCGAAGCGAGTTAATTTGATTATCGCCGTAACGGAGCTCTGCTGGGTTGAGGAATAATCCGACTGTATAACGACATCGGCTTAGGTATTGCCGGCGCGTTTCTATTGTACGGCTGTATAGCCTGCGCTGCCGTGGGTAGCAAGGGTTAAGGAGGTTTATAGAGGTGCCTTATGCCGCGTCTCCACTTCCTATCTTGTTCAGTGTTAATTAACACTTTCGGTGCTACATCAGTCATGTATGATCGACGCAATTTGTTTATTAAACTTTAAAATCAATTTTTACTACAATCAACACGCATTATCTACCAGAAATTGTTTAATTATTTTTAAAATTGTATGGTCCATGAAGGCTTTTCAATGGAACCAACAAGTCACCTCCGGTAACGTTATTTAATAATTAACGTGCTCCGAATGGTGTCGTGCTTGGTCTCATTTTACGCAGAAAAATGTGACAAATAAGTCGGTGAAAGTTTCACGAAAAAATGATTAAAAACAAAAAAGTTTCGTGATTGAATAAGTATTGTTTCGCCGATATACCCAATCCCATATCCGTGTTACACCTCCCGATTGTGCTTCTGGGATTACCCATGGTAGTAAGGATAAATTTTTCGCAAATATCGTGCACATTTCGTTCACACGTATCGAGACATTACCGTAAACAATTTAAGGTGGCAAGGTCACCGACAGCCAGCGAAACGTTTGCAAAACCAAAGTCCGACATAAAATCTAGTTTAAAGTGTAGACCCAGCCCAAGGAACTATACCGATTGGCCCCCACTTGGGCAGCAGTAAACATTCTCTCGCCTCCCCATCGAGCAACTTCGAGCTGTCTCGCTTCTTCTGGTTGGCTCCCCGTCCTTTTCCCTCCTTGTCCCACCTTCTACGAACCCTTCGGCTTTCCTTCGCCCCCTCCCCTCCGCCCCTGACCTCCTGCTTCCCACTCAATTCCCACCCCCGCGCTCCTTTTCTCTCTCTTACAAACTTAAGCCCGATTTAATGGGGTGGAAACGCGCGGCTCGATCAAGTTGTATTCAATTATCCCTCCTTTCCGTCCCGCTGTTAACCCCGGCCATCTACAGAGTGTCTTGCACGGAAAGTCCTACTCTTTTTTTACTTCTCCTCTTTCTTTCTGTCTTTCGTTTTCTCCCTCTCCCTCTCTCTCTCTCTCTCTCTCTCTCTCTCTCTCTCTCTCTCTCTCTCTCCCTCGTTGCTGTTGTTGTTTTCATTTTATTCGCCCCTTTCAACCCCCAAATTGTTCTCAGTGTTTTCACGCTGGAGCAGTTGAACGCTGCTATACAATGGGATTTTTCAAGGTCGGGACGAGTATTCCAGACGTAGTAGGACGAAGAAAAATTTGTGCGCCAGGGGATCTTCTCTCGTAGAGAATCAGTGGACAATGTTGGCGATATGCGTTGATGTGAATGTTGCTTAAGGGTCGACACGTTGTCTGTTTTGAAAAATTTAACTGTTCTTTGGAATCAGCACGGATACATCGCCATTTCTTTAACCATGTTGTGACAGTTCAAATTTTCAAAACTTCGTAGAGATGTAGTCGACAATATTTGAAAAACTTGCTTTCTTCGTTGCAAAAATATCCTCAAAAATATGTGACTCTGGGGCGTGAGAAGTGGAAGTTGCATGCTTTAAAATGAGCTCGCGTGGAAGATCCTCCGACCTTTTCCCATCCAAAAATTGTGGCATGTTTGAGCTCATTTTAATCAGAAAAATGCCAGAAATGTGTTGGTGAAAGTTTCACAAAAAGATTATTAGACACCTGAAGTTCGGTCGCCAGAATCACCGGAAGTCGTTCTCCGATTTTTATTGGCCAAGTTATAATGCTCTACGTGTATAAAAGAAAATTGTCATTTTCAAGCAAAGGAACCGTTTTTACTTCATCTCTCGCTCCTTACCATAATTCCAACCGTTCGAACTGCGCGATTACTGTGAAATAAAAAATCAAGATTTCGCGAGCCACGCCCCATGAAACATTAAATTTCGAGAACATATCATAAGCGACGCTTTATAACGTGCGTCAACCGAGAGAGGAAGCACTCGTTTCGAGGAACACACCTCGGAGTATAATCGCTCAGTTGTCCAGCAAGGATAAACAACCCCGGCGAATAACTTTCCGCGAGCATTAGCACGTGGTCCACGGTGGAAATAAAATTGCCACGGTGCGCTCTCGCGTCCCAATTCCTTGAACGCAAATAGCCGTTTATGAGGAAGTTTTCAGGACTGCTCTCGAGTATTCGGGCTCTCGTCGCTTGCCGGTAAATGCCAGGGCTGTATGTATACCCTCGGTGCCCTCCGGGCCTGCTTTGTTACAGCCCACAAACCTCTGATACCCGTGGCATACTTCATCCTGGACCGCGGAGTATTTCAAATACTCTTGGCATCAAGTACTCGCACACTAATCCAGGTGTACAGAACGGCGGCAGCCTCGGCTTCGGTCGGGCAGGCCGGACGATCGACGAAACTACCGCGCGTAAGACGCTGGGTTAGGTTCTTACCACTTTTTTATCATTCCAATTGTTCCGAACCGAAATTGAATTTTTTATTGCGACGGGTAATTCAATTGTTAGAGTCACGGTACACGGTGACGAATTCCGGACCGAAACGACGCTCGTATCGCGTAAAAGCATCATCTTCTTTGATGTATTCTCGTTGGTGTTCATTCAAGCTGCTGATAACAGTGTTTTCAATGTCGATAAACAGGATTACGTATGCCAAGAGTGGAGATTTCGAGCGTTATCCGACTTTTTACCGCGAAGGTACAGCGGTTCAAACGTGTCGGTTCGGATAATCGAGGTCCCACTAAATCGTGAATTAAACGTTCAAATGTACTTCGAATTGTGTCGTGTTTGGGCTCATTTTAAGCAAAACAACGTCACGCATGTGACGGTAGAAGTTTCATAAAGATATAATTAATTTTTTTCAGTTTATGTCCACTACTAATTGCGTTACTGTTCTAGGCTTTGAAAAAATAACCGTTAGAACGTCAAATGTTTAAAGCGTCAATTGGGAAAAAATAAATATTGGAGAGAAAAAAATCCAAGAGTGAAATTTCCCTCCGAATGTAGTCATCCCGACAAAAGAGTTTTGTTATGGTAATAGTCTCGCCAACGCATTGAATCGTGTGTGTTATGTTACAATTAGAAAAAAACTTCTTTTCAAATTATATGACGCAACAAATAGATATATTACTATCTCATTCATATAATTCATCAAAAATTAAAAATGCATTTAACACGCGATTTACAACAAATAAAGCACTCGAAAGATTAAAGGGTTATTGAATATGCGCTCGGTTTAAGGATGCACTTAATGCGTATTATGAATGGAGCTGCGAAAGAGTCGTTGCAAAAATGAGACTGTTCGTCGGAATGGAAATTGACTAATTAAGAAGTTCTCCATTCAAACGTGTGTAACGAAGACGCATTACAAAGCGACTTCATTGCGAGATAAGCCTCGTCGATAACCCGAAAGCTGCGAAGTTTCTGACCTCGACTCTGTTTCCCTTTCCAGCCTATTTAACCGGCTTTCTCCGTCGCTTAAGTTGCGATCGTTGTTCCAAGTTTAATCTGTCCTTTATGCGCGACATCCAACAGACTTGCACCTTCGCCGCTCCGCGCCCTTAAATCCTTTTCTGCAGGATCGAATACAATCTAACTTTGTTTCGAACGTTTCTTACCGAAAGCTTTCTCATAAAAATGCTGCTTAGCAATTCGATCGCTTATTCCAGCATTATTCGGTGATAATTCACTGAAGATGACTCTCATGATGAGAGTCTATGACCTTGGAATTTTAACAATAACATTCATGCGATTAGCAATCAATTCTCATGCGATAATTCAACAGGTGTAATAAAATATTTAACTTTCTGCAACGAAAGTAGCATCTGAAAAAATATAATTTAGCGACGTCAAAAGTGGAGGTTCCAAGCTTTAATAGGAGCACGCGTAGAATATTATCCGACTTTTTACCACGAAATTACAGCAATTCAAATTCCCGGTTCGGATAATCGAGGCACCATTAAATCGTTAAATGAATGTATTAAATAGTCGAATGTACCCCGAACAGTTGGGGCTCATTTCAGTCAGAAAAATGTGACGAACGTGTTGCCAAAAGTGTCGCGCTAAAATTAACTCTCCATGGTCAAGGTCACGATCTGGGTTGTTTACGTTCGCCACTAATTTTTTTACTATTCCAGGCATTCTAAAAATGTAAAAAAAATTCTCTTTATTGGAGAGAAAGACATTCAAGAGTGACATTTCGCCCGGGTCACAAACGGCCCAGATTGCCCACGGAGGCTTAGAACCAAGGCGGTTTCGTCGTCGAATTAGTATTGTTTCACCGATCGAATCCCACGTTGGCGATGATAGATTTATCGCAAATATCGTGCACGTCTCGTCCACGCATATCGAGACATTACTCTAAAAGTGTATTTACCGTTGCTGTTAGGTTTGAGAACTCCGACGGGTCGTGGAATTCCGTTTGCTGTTCGACCCATCCCCTCGATATCGCCGTGCCACCCCTTCGTCGCCATCATTCCGGGCAATTATTCGCAGCCGAAGGGAAACTCCGTTCAAAGACACGAACCTCTGACCCCCTCTCCTCTTTTACTTCGGTCTGGCTTCTATGGATAACACAGTGTTTGTACGTGGGATTCACGGCTCGTACTTTCCTTTCCATGTATTCGATTCTCCCAGTTGTGCTGGTGTATACGTTCGCGAGGAGCTATAGAGAGCGCTGCAGCAACTGCGCCAAACTTCGAATTAGCGTCGACGACGAACTTGGAGATTTACAGTACAACTGCGACCTCCATGGTCGCCGTGCAACCCTCGTCCGAAAGAATTACACACTCTCCTAGGGCTAGGTGCGTGAGGCTGGGGGGAAGGGGTGGGAGCAGTATTTATGTTCGTTATGAGCAGAGGGATCCGTGTGATTGGGGTTCGTGATCTTTCAGATATTCTCACTTTGTAGAGAAAATTGAACAATGATCTATAGCCACGGTTTCCGGGTGAGGTTCAAAGAAAATGTACAGAGTATAACTCTGCCACCCTTGATGACTTTGTTATTTATACAGATACAACAAATTGATGGGGAGATAGTGTTCGTGTTTGGAGAGGACGCAGGATCATCTCAAGGTCACATTTTCCGAGATCTCACGAACAGTATTGTTTCTTTTTTAAACGATACCTGTATCGTGTATTCGGAGGGTGTCAAATTGTGCGTGCAAATGTGTTGACCCTCGTACGTTTTCTACATACAGTAGTTAATGAGATATTATCGAAATAAGGTATAATATCACCGTAAGATATGAAAGAAGTGTCGTGATATTTATGCAAAGTTGCAATTTTAATATTTTCTAGCACATTCGTTTTAAAAATCATTTATTTAAAAAGTTTTGGAGACATAGAATCCAATTTTTCTTTTATTCTCATTGCAATTTAATTCTTAAATTCATCGACATTTTTCTAATTCTTAGATCTAATTCTAATTCGATCTAGTGTTCATTTTTATAACACTTTTATAGTCTTCAGTTTTGCTAACTAAGTTTGGCACTGCATTTGGTTGTTATTCTTATCAGCATATATGTATACGTTTAAAGATAACAATAAACTGTTACATAACTTAGAAACAGTCAGACATACTAAGAATAATAAGAAATACTCAACGACATTAACGAAATTAGCTTCCGAAGTTTTTAAAATGAACCGGTAGCTCGATGAACGATTTCGTATCATTCGAGCGTGAAAGAGATCAGGGGATAGTAAAAAGTCCGATTATTCACCGTAATCGATATGTATATATGCGAAGAATTCTCCGAGAAAACCCGCATTCATTGTCAGATTGAATTCGCCGCACTTTTCAACTCGACCGAGTATACTTTCCTAAGAAAATACTGTATCATTAAAAATACATTTTCTAAACGAATAAAAATTTGTGGACACCCCAAAGTGCATTAAACCTGCACACAGTCTTACAAAAACTTTCATTCGTCAATAGTACTAAAAGAACAATGTAAATTATTAAAACCTTTCAATTTAATTTAAAATTCTAATTAAAACATTAATCTAAAAGTTAATTTCTAATGTGAAAATGTTACAATAACATTACAAAATAAACACTTTGTAAATATTATACTATATATAAGCCAAGTATGGTTGCTAATAATGTTGCTGTGAACTCGGCCTTCATAAATAATTAAATTTATTTAAATAGTATAATTTAATCAAATCAAATTTTAAAACTGGCAAAACATTTTGCTTCGTAATGTCGTTTAACTTCAATTTGCGTAATACAAAATAATTCGATAATGAACTCGCGAACAATAAATAAATCTGAACGTTGTTGTGCTCCTTTCTAAGATACAACCCAGTCCAACGTCACGTGACTGTGGAGGGGGAAGCAGTATGGTGCGACGTACGGCGCAGCGTGAGGCAAAGAATATTGCGTAACTGTTACACTTTAGTATTCGTTGTAAACCGACAGCATTCGCTCGCGAGTGCTGAACTGGAAAAGTACGAGAATCCCGTGCATTTATCTGACTGATATCAGCTGATTCGCAGACGACCAGACACCGAGAATTGTAAGAGTTTATGGCAGTTATATATATATATATATTTCTTAACATTGTATCAAAGCTGAGTCTATCGAAAACGGAATAAAATATCTGAAGCTCAAAATTACATAGACGGTTACATGATTTAGTTTACAGCCTTCCAGCCATAAAAAAAACCGTATTTATAATAATTGCCACATTATTTTACACCTCATTATAGAGATTTTTAATACACATTTAAAAAATGAGCAGTTTATATTAATTTTGTAGAAATAACAAGAACGAGTTCATCCAAATTTTTAGATTAGAATGCATCTTCGCAATCTCAATATTCGTAAATAAAAAATATTAGAATTCGTCATTCTGACAGGTCCCGTAAACCTAATGCTAATACTATGTTTATTTGCTTCGTAACGTAAGGATTGCAGTGGTAGGTATGGAATGACAGGAATATCTGAGAGCACAGAATACATTTTTAAAATGGATTTACAGAAATTTGGTATTTTGCTCTTTACACAAAGGATAGTTTCGAAAGGCGCTTAGCAATTACTAAAATGACTCTAAATATTACACGACTCCCACCGTCGAGCGTCCGATTTATTTCAACCGTGTTCTCCCTTCGGGGAATCGTCGACGACTCGGATTCACCTGGGCTCTCCTGGCCGCTCGGCGGCCGTCCTTCGTGGCCGTCCTCTCCGAGACGTGCGGAGGAACCAGGTGAACTTACTCTCAGGCGGGCAGAAACCTGTTCTTTCATCCATGTTATCCATTCTGTTATTTCATCAAAATCATTTCTACCATGTATGCAGACAGGCGTCCAGGTGCAACCCCTGTCCTTTCCTGTGCTGCTGGGCCTCCGACAGCATTGCATCGACCGCTTCGCGGTAATCTACCACTTTATATTTTCTATGCTTCGAATTTGTAAAATTTTAAAAATTATTATTATTATTAATATTTTAACTAACGGTAAAACATTGTAAATAGACTCTTTGGTTAATAAAATCTATTCTAAAAAACTACTTTCAATATTAATATGTTAACTAATTATAAAAATAGTAAATAAATTTATTGTCCAGTTGCGCTATAAAACTAGTTCTGTCATTTATACATTTTATATTTAGAAAAATATATTAAACATTTCATTATTTTAGTTTAGATTTTTTATTTTATTTTTTTATTTAGATTTCCAATACTTGCTATTGAAAAGTAAATGTAAATAAATCGTAGAATGTAAAACACAGATTAGAATTACGGATTTGATTAGGTTGAATATCATCGAGCCCAGAGCCGCTGGATGAGGGGAGGGAGCGCGAATTAAAGGGAAAAAGTTACCCTCCCTCTGTCGGCGCCGAATCGGTCACGTGACATCGTGACACATGCGCGACAGAGACGAAGCGCGTCACACCGATGCTATTGTTATCACAATTGTTTCGATTATAAAGGTCACGCGTGGAGTCGTATGCATGACCCCTATACGGGAAGTTTAAGTGCCGATGATTAGATTAGACATAGATAGACATCATAATTTCTAGGGTACCCTTAACATTTAAACTATGCCTTGGGAATCCACTATTCGCTTCCATACAATAATAGATTCGAAGAAAAAATGTGATCTCAATCAATTATTGTTATCCGTACATTTTATACTACAGTGTACACAACATCTGCCACGAAATACCGAATGACAATTTCCAAGCAAAATTCATATTGAATTGATTGCTAAATACTCTGCAGAAAAATATACATTATTTCATCAGCAATTTCTTATCAGCATTTATCCATAAACATAATGTTAACTAATCTAAGCGACTAGTAATATATTATGCTTCATCGTAGTTCATTTAAACTGCTCCGTCATGTTACATCGCAAGCGTGAGTACAAAATTCCAAAAAGTGAATTATAATCGTGTTGCTCGAGATTCGTTTACGTTCATTTATAGGAATCTTTACTTTGTCTATAATTTGTATTTACCAATTCAATATCTTGAAAAACTTGTATGTTTCAAAATTTCATAAATTTGTGAGAATTATTAAAAATATATTCTCCAATTTTTCTACAATAAAATTAGTTAAACAATTTGTTCGCATGTCTATTTCCTTAACAATCAGATAACCGAATCGCTGAATGTTGTATACGTTCTTCGCATAAACTGTTTAAAAAATCGCAAAATAAATCTGTTCATATTTAAAACAGCATTTCACACGAACTTCATATTGTTTTCGAAAAACAAAAGTTTCTCGTTCGAATCGGCAACAATGAATTGTTGATCGCAAACAAATAGAGAGTTAGTTATGGGGTGAGAAGAAGCAAGGACAATTGTAGAGCGAGGGTCGACGCAAGGTATCGACCGTGCATTAACAAACTCGTCCCTGCAATTTTCGCAGGAATTTTCGCCGAGGCTGCGGGAGAAGGGTGAGGGGAAGTGTAGCGGTGGGTAGGGGGAAGGGATAGAAATTCAGGGCATAACAGTGGCTCGTTGAAAAAGCTGGGTCGACGTCACTAACGCGGTGCCGTTTCCCCGTGCCGGTAGTGTTATTTATTGTTCGGCTCGATGAATGTCATTTAAAATTTCGATATAAATTAATTTAAAGGGGTAAAGGGGTTTGCCGGATAGCACGGGGGGTGGGATGGGGTGTAATGGCTCGGAAAATGAAGTTCTTGTACCCCCGGCCCGAGAGAGAATCTCACCCCGTCTATTTCACTCTTCCGCTCTTACCCTTAGCCTCTTCCGGCGTTGAGCTGCGGCCAAGCAACCCTCCAGCTACCCTCCAGCTACCCCTACAGTCGAGCCTTTCACTCTTCAGGTGTGGCTACGATGGGATCTTGGATCTTGTAGGAAATCTTCCAGGGCTTTCGATTAATATCGTTCCGAGTATCGAATAGTGTGACATTGTTGTTTCGCACACTCTCTCAAGGACAATAATTGGATTTTTAGAGATTCAAGGGTTGAAGATTGATGGTGTTTCAAGCATCGTAACTATGCGAACGAAAATCGGAGAACCAACAGCCTAGGCTCGTTTCAACACTCGGAAGGCCCTATGAAATCGATATCGCGTAAAATTCATCGCTGCTTTATTTATCAACTTCTTCGAGCATGTATTTTAAGATGATTTTTATAGATCCATTCGTCCCTCTTTGATTGTCAATGTAACATTCGTTCAATTTACGGATCTCAAATAAACTAACAGAACAATATTTAAAATGATATGTAGCCAAATACGATAATATATTATATCTTAACTATTATTTTCCAGATAATTTATTTCGATAATGCCTTGATTTACATGAAAATATTCCGATATACCAAAAGTTCGATCTAAATCCACCGTGAGCAAAACCAGCGTAGAAATTTGTCGAATTGCGTAAACTATAGAAACAGTCTTTGGCGATTACGGTCGAAAAGTGATTTCACATCCTCTGTCGGCGCAGTAATACTACGGTATAACTGTATAGTTATTGGAGGGTCGCATCTTCGCTCAAAAAGCGCTTTCAAGAGGCTGCGTGAGGGGGCGAGGGAATTATGATACGTAATAGTGTCTGACAGTCTCCGATGTGAAATTTCATTCTCGAAGTAGTAGTATTTAGCTTGTACTTGACGACTCCCTGCAGACTAAGTGGATAAAGGGAAGCGCTCCGCGCGGCACCTTCGCACAAATACCCTAGATTGAGACAGCGTGGCAAACTCTGCGGACATGCAACTACCATTTTCAGAAAGGTCCTACTTTCAACGACCATTCTCGGTCGATCCCAAAAATACCTCTCTTCACCCTAAGTACTATTCCGAAATGTTTCATACGCTTATCCCCTCTTGCAACGAAACCTCTTACTCGCTAAAATGCAACGAACAGTCAAATGAAATTCGATAAGGTAAACCGAAGTGAAATTTAAATGAATACTTCGAACGGAAACAGGAGATATACAAATCTCAATATTTACAACAGAAAACTATTCCTACGCTATTTTTTCCGTGTACAAATCAGCCGTTGAAACAATTTCAATATTTTCGCGAAATATCAGAGGAACAACAAATAATAATAAAAATGAATTCTAACGGAAGTTGCATGGTATTATTGTGTCTACCAAATTGAGAAAAAAATTTTTTTCAAATCTATATTTTTTTATTCTTTTGAGAAACACATTAAAAAGAATTTTTTACACAGTTTAGTAGACACGATAATACCATGCAATTTTGGTTTCAAATTTTTTTATTGATATCACTTGTTCTTGAGATATTTCACGAAAATATTGACCTTTTTTCAAGGGCTGATTTCACCCCTTTAATGGGAGAAGTAATAGGAAACAATAGGGTTGTACTTGGCATATCGGCAGAAGCAGAAAAAAATAACTTTCATTTTGTATTGGAACAATCTTTCGCGTAGATGTTGTATCCAAGTACATTTTTCTGAATAGTTTCTATAAATATTGCATAGCATATGGTTGGAACAATTAGCACGAAAGCTCCGTTCAATGAAGGAAGATTACTCTAAATGGTTGATGACGTGTTGCATCATAATGAGCTACTTCAGCTGCGAAGTAACTGACGTACGTCTTGCGTGAGAAATATTAGAAATGCCGAATTATGTTATACTAGTGGGTACAGTGAAAATTCGATATTCAACCATGCTCAAGAAATGAATCAACTCCGTGAAAAAGACTCGCGCGACAATCCGCTTGGACTCGTTATGATCTGTAAAGTTTCAATTTCCTCTGACTAATTATTGTGGAGTAGATTTTCGAAGAAATCGAGAACGGTTCGCTGGGAAACCGAGAAGAAGAGACTCTTCGCGTGAAAACGTTCCATGCGTTCGACTTTTTGCTCTTTCGCTCGCATTAGCGTAAGGCCTCGACTTAACGGAATAACGAGAGCTGGCGTCCCTCTCTGGAAGGACGCGCGGGGAGGGGATGGGGTTGACGGCGGGTGAATCGCGGAGGTGGTGCCGGTGCGATGCAAACGCGGCGGCCCGCTCGAGGCAGCCTCGGGATTTTGATAACATGTGACTTTATCTGGAATTCCGGGGCGCGCAGGTAGCCTGTTTACTTAAGATAATAGCGAAGCGGAGTGGCTGGCTGAGCGTGGCTGCGAAGGTGGGGTAAGGCGAAGGGATATTTCACCGGGCAACGCTGCGTCTCCGCGCCGCCGCGCCGGTAGACGGGGCGAGCTGCTAAGGGGAACAGCGGGAAGAACCTGCGCGAGAAGAGTCGAATTACTCGACCGGGATAGGTCTCGAAGAAAAGGAAAGCTGGGTCTCCACTTGGACGGGTATTAACAAACTTGAACGGCGTATCTGATTTAGAACCTTTCAACTATCATGATCTTCATTTTTTTTTTAATGGAATAATCTAGAAATAATTTACAAGCTATTGCAATCGCTATCATTAACCTTGTCATTCTCAAAACAAAAATGTCACGTACACTTATGTACTAATAATAGGGACTCGCAATTTCGTAATTAAAATATCTCCCAGTTTTTCGACATATCAGAGGGGCCGAAAAGTAATAACTTCGACAAGCTCGTTCACAGTTAGTTCGTGTCGAAGGACTGTTTCAAAAAGGGAATCGAACTGCCTTTAAGCTGGCAAAAAAGTATTAGAAAAATGATGAAAATTACTTTGTTCATTGGTATTTAAGATTTTTTTAATAAATAATTGTAAAAGAAAAATTTGATTACTTTTCGATCCCCGTAATAAATAGGTCAACGCATTTCCATTAAAAAAAAAATAAAGATGACCTCCAAGTGTCCTTGACGCGTGTACACTCACAGGCAAAGTAGCGGTACAGGATTACATAAACATTGTCTCAAATAACGAACAGTGCCGGAGACGATCGTATTTATTGACTACAATGGGACATCGTATTGTCATCTTGAAAAAATGAAAGTCGCAAAGTTGCGGATCGATCGTCTCACGAATGGCAGAATCAACATCGTCGTTTACGTGCGTCGAATCGACACGGAGGACGGACGAGAGTTAAAAATAACATCTGACATTGGCGTTAACAGGTTGGGAAGTAGTAGCAGTGAAAAAATGTCGGATTTTCGACGTTCGGTGGTAGCAGTTTCGGGGCCGCGGAGTGGCGCGCTTCAACAAGTCATAAGTATTCCCGGGGTGTCTAGGCACGCCGCACGAGGCCAAGAATCGCCGGTATGCGGCTCGCGTGTCCCAGTGCGGCTGGAACAATCAGAGTGGCACGCGCCCTCATACCCGGGCCCCGGTCCGCCCCTGGCACCGCATCCACGGTGGAACTAAACCCGAACACCGACTACCGGTCAGGCAGTTCAGTGATTTCGGTGGACGCATTCCCGCCTCTTCCGCTGGTCACAGAAGCCCCGCGTGAATATTCGAGACACGTTGCTTCCTCGGACCCAACGAACACCGTTCCGATAACGGACAGCGAGCCGGTGACCCGCGAGAATTCTTATCCCTCGATGTCTTCGCGAAATGATCGCGATCCGATTACGTTTCACGGATCGTGCGATGCTACTGGTGCAAAATTAATAAAAATCATAAAACTGTTGTATTTCGAACAGGATGATTCCTGAGATCATTTTAAATAACTCTTTCCTTTACGAAAATGTTGTCCGAGACTTCGTTAAGGAGTTATCAACGAGAAACGCGGACCAATCGGAGCGCGGTTACAACAGACGTCTAATAGCCGCGCTCCGATTGGGCCTCGTTCTTTGTTGATAATTCGTGAACGAAGCCGCGGAGAATATTTTCCTAAAGGGAAAAGTGATTTAAAATCACCTCGGGAATCACCCCTGTTCAACGAGATACATTTTTGGGAGATTTATAATTTACAATTATACCTGTTGGAATTTATTGAGAGAAAATCGTGAATCTGGGCTTATGTTAAATACTTTGAACGCCATTAATTTGTTTTTAGTATCCGCGAATCCCGTCGGACAGAAAATTGAATATCGCGTCACAGGTTAACGATAGAAATTAGAGGAATAACAGGTTTTCCGTTAATGTCTGTAATTTCTGGCTAGTTTATAATCAGCGGAAAACAATGGAATAGAATTTGGAAGATCGAGCAGCTGCCATTCATTAAGTTTGAATTAATCGATTACATTTGTCGATACGCAATTTCACGCTAAACAATTTACACATCGAGCTAGCCACACCATTTGCGATATACGTTTCCTATACGTCCTGCACAAATTTCCAATCCAATCTCATATCTACGTCAAGACAGAGCCTGAACAGCGATTTCTCAACACTCCGACTCGCCGAAGAATGGATTCCTACTTGGTTTCACCGGCTCCATATCCTCCAGGAATATTTGAAGGATTTCGATGGGATTTCAAAAGGGAATACATCGGCGAGTACGCTCCGAAAGAATATTAATACAGTGCACGCGAAACGAATCGTGCACCGAGAATTTTAATGCCCAGAGAATCGTATGACCATACTAATTTATAATATTATCGACACAATTTCGAATTTATTTACGGTCGATCGAAAAGATATTCGAACAATAAATTTCCGACCTGCAAAAAATCGACATTTAAAAAACTTATTTGTTAGCGAGGTATACTTTGTAATTTTTGTATGAAAACTCATTCTTCTATTGCTGCCGGTGTATTATACTGCCTCGGCTTGTGCGTGTTAGCTAAAAGTTGGGTAACGAAGTAGAATTGCCTCCAGGCTAGAGGCACTCCGCCAAAATTGCGCGGTGACTTTTATTTACTTACGTTTTATATTACTGTCGGATCAAAATTGGAAGACAATCAAAACTTTATATTATATTAAATTTATCAATGAAAAAGTAATTCGCGTGAAACAAAGTCGTTCGTGCGAAACTGACGTCATCGAAGAGAAATTAAACGAACAGTGCAACACATTTTTTTAAGTACACGTTGTACATGTAATTTTAATTCGTTGAAAAATTTTAGGAAACTGAAAACTTAGAGAATACATAAATTCCGGGCACCTCGAACCGTACGCTATCGAGCATCGTATATTTCATGTTAAAAAAATTACTAAATTGTTTTAATCCTAACCAAAAGGTCCAGTTTAATTTCTTGAGTCAGTGGATCGCGAAGTCGGCTGTGAAATGGTTAAAAAAATGTTTGACCTTCGATGACCTGGAGGTTACACGATCAACGGATGATCTACAGAAATTTCTGGGACTCGCATATTTGATTTCGTATTCTTGTAACGAGAGGAATTAGATCAGAAAGCGCATTTATTTGGAAAAAATTGGGAACGGTCCTGGCTTGGATGGAACTGAAACGTCGACGCGCGAAGGGGAACGTTTTCCGGGCCATCGTAGGTTCCCCGCGACACAGTCAAGTCGATACCGGAGGAAAACAATTTGTCAACGCGACGTTTCCGCCGTGATATCGAGCTTTCTTCCGAGTTTCCCGAGTTCTCGTTACCGTTTGAGCTGACGATAATTTAATATTATGAGTGCCGGGTCGGGGGCACTGCTTCGTTCGCGGTGAAATGGGAGTCGATCTAGCGATAAACACTCGCCGGAGTCGAAAATCGATATTTACAACCACCGCTCTTCTAACTAACACTGGCTTACAAATTATCGCAGCGTCTCTTTATACTTTTTCGGCGAAAATATTCTAGCGATAAATAATTAATAAACAGTTTAATGTAGAGAATGTTAGGGGTGGTTTAAGTTATCATATTGCTGGCATTGAATTCGTTTAAGAGATATCGGTATTTAAATTTTCCAATTTTTAGTTATCTTAATAAAGACACACGGGTGTATACAGTCTTATATTAATAATATATTAATAACTATTAATTGTTAGATCAAGTTGATACTTTTTTTATCCTAATCAAGAAAGTTTAAACGATTTTTTTTCATTGTAAAAATTGTTCTGCAATATTTTGAAAAATGTCAATTATAAAATAATTTGATTTTTACCATGTTAGCTAATTTCTATGAAAAGGGGCAACGCTAATTAATTTTTATCTCGATAACTATTTACCGTGTCCAGTTGAATCTGTTTTTTATTCGAATCAAGAAGATTTGGCCTATAAAGGGAATATTTTTTCATTCGAAACTAATTGTTATTTCCCCAGTTAATAAATGATAAAGATATTTCCGTTAGGATGAATTCTGTGAAACAAGGGAAACTCGCGGGTGAACACGATCCTCCTCGAACAATCTATTTTAGCAAACACCACCGGTAAATCCAGAATCCACATATCGTTCCTTGGTTGAATACATATCGAACTCGAATAGTATCGAACCAATCAAGCGGTCCGCGAGAAACTCCCTCTGTCTTTATTGATAGAGAGGAACCTTGATTGGAATCTTTGGGACTACCCACTAAAGTGTGCAAAGTCAACTGCGACAGTCAACTTGCCGACTATTCCTTTCTATGGCTTATAGAGACACCCTTAGCAACTTCCATAATTTTATCAGCTTCACGAAATTTTTACCGTTGTCACTGGAATAAAAAAATACGTTAAACATATGGCGTCACAGATTGATATTCTATATTCAAAATGTTCACTGCATCTTAAGTAGTTTGTAAACTATACAACTTAACGACAATTTTTGCTTTTATATTACATTTACTATTTTACAACATAATTTCATTGTAACTTTTAATTTTGCAGCATAATTGCTTTTATCTGATATTTTTTTTTATTAGTTTCAGGTAAAGGTTTAAGAGAATCTTGGATATGCAAAACAATATACTCTATAGTGGCCATGGGCCCTATGTCCCTAACATTTCTCTACAAGAACACATACTCAACATGTTTCGGAAAGACCTCGATCACACTGTGATGGTAATTAATTTAATTAATATGTTACTAAAGTTTTGTAGATAACGATTGTTATTTTGAATAATGACAGAATGCAAAAGTGACTTTTATTTTTACAAATTGTAAACGACAGTACCATAAAAAATTGACTAAAAATACTAAATATTGTAAGAAAATAGCACAGACTTCAACGCAAACAATTTTAATTTTCTATTGAATTGTCTTTCGCAATTTGTTGGAATGAAAATAACATTTTTATTTGTCGTAATGTTTGTCATTATTTTTGTCTTTGAAACAATTGTAACATAAATAATTCCAAATATATCTGTTAGAACGAAGAATAAATGTTCCCTGTATAAAGAAAGAATGAAAAATTGCAATGGTTGTTTAAGTAATTTATCGAAGCACCGAATGTAAATCGTGTGTGTTCCTGTCTATTACCGTTAGATAGATGTTGAGACTGGAAGATCCTACACGTGCAGGTATCTTCTCGAAGCAACCGTGAGACTGGCACACGCTTTAAAAACGTATGGGATCGAAGCAGGAGACAGAATTTCTATAGCTAGCGAGAATCATCCGAATTATGTGGTGGCTGCGTGTGCGATGCTGACTGCTGGAGGCGTCTTTGCGCCTTTAAATCCGTCTTATACCGAACGTGAGTATTTACCAAGAAAATAATCAAAATAATAACACAATAATAAATAAACGATAGAGGACAAAAAATTAAAGAATCTTCGCTGAAAAATTGACAACAAAATCGCTATAATTCCATGGAAAAAAAATCAATTTGGCGCATTTTTTAGGAGAATACAGGTACATGTTAGAAATTATTCAACCCCGAGTAATGTTCGTGTCCCAGAAATGCGAAGCGATTATGGCAAAAATCGCGCCGACCTTGAACTGGAAGATGCACATAATACAAATAGAATGTAAAGCGACCAACAGCAAGTTTCCAACAATAAACCAACTAATAGAAAAATATAAGAACGCGGTGGACCCTTATACGTTCATGCCGCTACCAATCGACGACAACGCTAAGAGACTAGCAGTTATCATAGCGTCCAGTGGAACGACAGGTTTCCCTAAGGGTGTGGCTCTGTCTCATCAAAATTTGCTGACTTTTGTTAGCAGCATCGGGTAACATTAATTAGATACCACACAATCGAGATAGAAATAAATCTAGTACCACATTTAACGTCCGAGAAGTTTAGCAGAGAACATTGTCCTTGACGTTGAACAATTTTTTTGTTTATTTTAATAATAGCGCAATGCAAGCAGAAAGATTTAATTAAAATAAATGTTTTAACCAATTATTCCAGACTGCCAGATTTTCTAGACTGCAGAAAAGACGATCGATTCGTGAATTTTCTGCCGTTGTTCCATGGCTATTCGTTCGGTTTGGTACTCTCAACGATATCGACCTCTGCAACGTTGTGCCTGATGCGAAGGTTCGACTTGGAGACTCTTTTGCAGTCTGTTGGAAAATATAAAATCACTCATATGCCTCTGGTGCCTCCGATTCTCGTGCTGATCGCGAAGCATCCACAGATAAGCAAGTACGACTTCACCAGTGTCAGAGAACTGGTGTGCGGCGCTGCTCCGCTTCCAAAAGATGTGAGTGCACTAAAAAATATCATCTTTTAATATGTAATACAAACCGCAATGTAATTGAAAGAATTTTTATACTTCGACCAAGTTCAAATTTCATGGCTGCAAGGTTTAAACGAAGGATTACAATAATTCGCCTGCGGATTTTTTTTGCGAAAAGGTGTTCAGTAAAAATTGATTCGATCCCTTAATAATTTTGATGTATTAAAAACAATCTAACGACATTTTTAGATTTTTGTAATCGTTTACTATTTTATATTTTACCTAGCCAATTTCTTGATAAATGCATAAAAATCAACGGTCCGGTAATAATAAGAATACTTTGTAAAACTTCGGTGTCCCACCTTTCAAACTAGCCTAACTAGACCTCGCCTAACATTCCCGAAAATCTCCAGATCGCGGACGAAGCCTGCAGGAGAACGAACTGCAAAAACATCCGCAACGGCTACGGAATGACAGAGCTGTCGGTGGTCACTAATTTGAGCTCCAGAGACTGTGGCAACGAGGAGGACAACGTGGGTCCCTTGATTCCCGGCATGTACTGCAAAATAGTAAATCCGGAGACGAACCAAGTGCTTCCGCCAGGGAAAACCGGCGAGGTTTGCTTCAAGGGCAACCAAGTGATGCTGGGATACTTCAGGAATCCCAAGGTCACCGATGAGACCATCGACAAGGACCAGTGGCTGCACACCGGCGACTTAGGCTATCTGAATGCGAACGGGATACTCTACATTTGTGGACGATTGAAGGAACTGATCAAGTACAAAGGTCATCAAGTCTCGCCTGCCGAAATCGAAGCACTGATTCAGTCGCGTGACGATGTCAAGGACGCTGCTGTCATCGGCGTGCCTAACCCGGAGAGTGGGGAGGTGCCTATGGCTTTTGTTGTTAGGGGGCAGGGCAGTAAAGTGACGGCTGCTGAAATTATTCAATTCACTAGCAGTAAGTTCGATTATGTAGGGATTTGGGTTTTCTATCGACTACGATAATTAATCCCACGTGTGATAGGGTTTGATAATTTATTTTGATAATGTATTTCACTCCAAAACGCACGCTCGAAAATCACTCTCTCTCTCTCTCTCTCTAACGCTTAGCTCTCACTCGGCTAAAAAACCCCGTCTCGCCGTTGCGATTTCTTTTATAATTTCGTTCCACGCACACGTACGCACACACACTCTCACACGCCGATTTCCGCGGTTATCGCACTCTGATTGTTTTCTCACTCGCACACTCATTCTCTCTCTCTTACGCTCGGGTGTAGGTTGTTCACCTAGGCTATTGACTGTTTGGGTTTTTTTGGATCGCGCGGCCTACGACAGTGTCCTCGCTCGGCATGGCTGTTGTAGGTCGCGCGCCCGGCACCCAAACAGTCTTTTTCTCCTTCCGCCGTGCGAAGGCTAGGCCGTTGGAAATGCCTTCAACGATCTCGGCCTCCACAATTATTTGTTGCAAACAGTTTTGCGCGTGTGTGTGCTCCGATTAATTACATTTATTTGTAGTCGCGTCCACATTTAAGACGCTAGTTTAAGATATTTTAACGAATTATAATATTTCTAATTCGGTATCTAATAATAATTTTTAATGATTAACACACCATTATCTGCATATTTGAAAATAATGATTAATTTTTCAGAAAATTTAGCACCGCAAAAATGGCTTAGGGGAGGTGTAAAGTTCGTGGACGCCATACCGAAAACTCCATCAGGCAAGATTATACGACGAGAATTGCAAAATTTAGTATCCAAGTTGTGAAACATGTCCTTGGTTATTTTAATGTTTAATAAAATTTTTGTATACGAGCTTTCATATGTTTATACGTTCTGATGTATTGAATAAATTCTAGTTATTTGAAAATCTGTACCTGTACATTGAGAGTTAAATTGATATTGGATAATTGAATATGTACAATTACATTTAATATATCATAGATACAAATTGTAATTATACATGATTATTATATTAATTAATATAACGTATAGAGAGTGTAATATATATTAGGATAGTATAATATATTCAGTTAACGTAGCTGAAAAAGATCTAGCTGAGGCAGTTTCTCTGGCTTTACGAGTACCTCCAAGTTTGCAACCACTGTCGGCCATCGTTCCGAATGGCGGATTCGATTTTCGTCTCGTTAATTCCCATACATCTGTGCCTGTTAGCACACAGTCACTCCCATCGGCGAGAGAGAACTTTGAAAATAGTTGAAAACCCGTCATTCGAAATGCTGACAGCTAGGAACCTGAAAATCTCTATGGTTGCTAAAGCTAAGTAAATGTATATTGTCGTAAAAATTCAAATCGACATTTTTAATTGCGTATAACTTCTCCACAATTATCTCTGTCGGAAAATGTATCGCAATCCCATATAAATTAGACAAATATGACTCCGAATCATTTACATAAACATAACACATGAAAAACATATGCAAAAGGCACTTGTAAACAATGTCTGATTAGATAAAATTCGTCCGACTCATCAATTATTTTTATCGGAAGTTAACAAAACGTCAGGGTCGTTAACGTTGTGGATGACCGAGCAATTTCTGCGGCAGTGTCAGCTATCGGACGACCTATGCAAAATAAAATTTATATACATCAATTTCTTCATTAATAATTTTTATTTTTTTGTCAAAAATACATAAAATCCGCAGTCTATGCTAATTAGGAATATCAAATTCTTTTTCTAAAATGTGTATTATCATTTTAGTACTTCGACAAGTACAATTTTATTGAAAAATAGATTTCTCGGTTTTTATATCAAGGCGAAGTCTTCGATGATCGATCTACGACGAGGTATCTAATTAATATTATCAGGGAAACTTTTCAGAAAAATGGACAAAAATTAAATGAATTCTTTGAAGATTCTGAAGATTACGAAAATTTTATGACAGAGCTAATTGCATTTTTTAAGGACAATTGAAAGGAGATGAAAGGGTGACCGACGCGAAGGTCACCGAAAATAAGTAGCCGATAATTGCCGGTTCTCTTAACGCAGTAGTCAGAGCGATCGTGTTATCTTCGTTAACGAAAAAAGTAGGATCGGAATTTCCAGCAGCTCTGGCGGATCAACGGAATTAACGGTATCTGGTATTGGAAAAATTTAAATTCACGCCACCGAGTCTGCCATGAGACTACCTAACTGCACGAACGTACGTGCACCTTACAATAGGTGTCCTGCGAGTCCTTGCTCCACCCATTAGGTGAATAATTACACGAATAATTAATTGTACACATTTATCTTACAATTGCCAAGTAATTTCACAAATTATTTTGTTTGGAATGCGCTAAAATTACATTTACATTTATGGGGCTCTGAACCATAAACTTTAACTTACAATTATATTAATTATTTATTCTGAATAGATACGTTTTTTTAATAAATATGAATCGCAACAATCTCAATCACAATTTACATTTAAATTGAAGTTTCTATATGAATTACTGATACGCATATATTAATTCTGAATTATTTTTTAAATAAATTGCGAAAATTTGTATACCTTGGCTGTATACAATGAATTACTAATACTCATGCATTAATTTAATGTTATTATATTGAACCATGTCAAATTATGTTATAGACTAGTATATTCTAGTTAGAATCTAATATGTATATTTTAGTATATTATAGTATTTATAATATATTTTCATTTTTTCACATATTACGAATCTTATAATAATATGCTCATTGCGTTTATTAATAATGAAGCTTTCTGTAATCCAAGTCAACAGATATTAATCACAATTCACGAGGACAAAATCGTGACTAAATGGACCAGCGATTCCAATGCCAATATGATTTAATGATTTCGAAAAAATTTTTTTGGCATCGAGATCGAGGCGTGCGAGGATTGATTTACGATACACCTTGTACATGAAACAGTTCCGCGAGCGTATACATATCTATCACCTGTTATATATGTATGTACGCGTCTATGGCTGGTGTTCCTGTTAATTTCATTACGACGATCACCCTGACAAATCTAATTGACGCGCATCAATTATTTGCCGGACGAAGGCCGCTTAACTCCCTTTCCAGTTTCCAGCCGGCCGGCGAATGGTTTCCGAATAATTTCATTTTTCACGATACCTTTTATCGATGGAAACCCGCTCTGTCGTCATGGAGTTATGTCGGCCATCCTTTCCAACTCTCCATAGAATTCACCGCTAGAACAATTCATACACCGTATCCCGCATAATGCTGTACAAATTATTCCGCAACCGAAATCCGATTCAAACTTTTGCAATAACATTGAAACTAGAAATAAGTTGCCTTTCACTTTTTTTGCGACAGGCTGGACGAAACATGGTGAGATCGATAGTTTTAATCGCCGGTCATCGTTTATTAAAAATTTGTTAATTATACCCACGGGGACCCTGTTCGTAGAATTCTTTGCGAAACTTTTACCAACGTATTTGCGACATTCTTCCGATTAAAATGAGTCCAAACACGATAAAATTTGGATCGTATTCGGTAGAACCTCGATTATCCGAACCGATGATACCTATGGTAACGTGCAGTCACAAGATCGTCCCTAAAGAGTTGCCCATATTTATAATTTTAACCTCGCAAACCCATCGTACTATCATTCTTGCACACCACAATTTCATCATACGAATATGTCCAACTATTATTCCTTATTTATTATTATTTCTTATTCCTTAAGCTAGAAACTACATAAAATAAAAAACTAATATACAATGTAATTTCGCTAATAATAATTTAAACGGAATGAACCTTTAAATTAGTTGTACGGGTTGTCTCTCAAAAAGTCGTTTTCTATCTAGATGTCGTCGTCTCTTGTTGCATCCGAACTCTTTGGTCCAGCGACAAGAGATCGGGGAGCAGTGTGCGCAGACGATACGAGCGCCGTTCGGGTCCCGATGTTTTCACACATTCTACCAAGACATTAATCAACCGTCCCACGGGCCAGGTACGTAGAAACCGATAAAAGCACGTTCGCCAGGCTCGAGTCCTTCTCCGGTTTCTCTCGCGAGTGTCCCCGGCTTCTTCCGCGGGTGGCGGGGCGACGTCGACGACGAGGACGAGGACAGAGGATAGCCGCGCGTGCAACGTTCCAACACACGTATGCAGGGTGCGCGGCGAGCGCAGGATCCAAAGCTAGCTGCATATCTCCACCCTAGGAATTGGAGTGGATGGCGAACGTGGGTACAATAGTTCGCATTGTATTGGATCTCCCCGAGCGATAGGCACCACCCCACCACCGCGCCGTGTCTATCTATTCCCGTCTATCTAACCGGCTCCGTCTCGCTTACACCTTCGACTCCCCGTATCTCATTTCGCGGAGGCCTCGAACGCGCGTTATTATGCGCGTTATGCCACCGCCTCGCTATTCTATCGCCGTTGCGGACAACTGCATCGTTTCTGTCCGTTTCGGGCTCTTCCGGTTTCAGCAGCGTGGCATCTGCGCCCTGCACCCCCTTCGCCACCCGAGCGGAGGTTGGGGGGCCGTCCGCTTCCGCCCCCGACCGGCGACTTTTCGAGACCGGGGCTCGCTCGACCAGCTTCGATCGAATCGATCGAATTCGCCGCGCGACAGTCTTTTCAACGACCTTGCTGCGCGGTCTTTGCGATCACTGCTCGATGTTGGTCAACGATTAAAATTTACTGTATTCAGGCTGTCCCGTTACGCTTCCTTGAAAGAGCTGATTCCTGAGATCGGCTGAAGCAACTTTTCCCTTTGCGCGAATGTTCTCCGTGGATTTGTTTAGGAGTTAACAACGAAACACACGGACCAATCGGGCCGCGGCTATCGCAGACCCGTGCTCTCGTTGGCCCGTGGTTTTCGTTGATAAAAAGTCTCTTCAAATGTCCTCGGACATTTTTCGGACACCCTGTGTATGCGAGAAATTTGAAGACTGCTCATTTCATTATCGAGACATCGTAGCTGCCATGGAAATTGATATGCTAGTGAAATCATACGATAACTTAGATAATAATGAAAACTGATATGCTATTGAAATCGTACAACAATGTAATTAATAGTAAAGGAAATTGTTTCGAGATGTTAGAAGGAGCAAAGTTTCGTTAAGAACTGATTAAAAAGCTGCAAATCATTGGAAGTCATAAGTTATTGAAATCGGTGAGACGAAAATCCTAACGTTATTAATTTGTCAACGACGATGACCTTGAAAACGTATTAAAAAATCCTCGCTCTCCTAGGTGACTCCTTTTTTGTAAAACTTTTCTCCCACCCTTTTTATAGCAGATTTTTTATTTTCCCTGGCATGTCTTTTATCCGCAACCCTCTTACATTGGAAAATCGACGGAAACGCGAACAGTGTCCTTTTCTTGAAGTCAAACTCGAAGTTCGGGAAATTGAAGCTGTTGTAAGTAACTTTGCGAAAGAGAGTCGCACGACGGTCTGGACCCGCTTTAAAGATCGAAGCCTCTGTTTTGAACGTATCCTCGGGTGATTTTATCACAACAATGTCTTTATCTCGAAAATCTTGCAAATTCGAATAACTCTACGGAAATTTCGAAAATTGAACCTGTTGTAACTCCAACACTCCAGAAATACGCAACACATAAAAGTCTATCTCCCTCTGAATCATCAACAGTCTACTTCGACCTTCGAAATTTTTTACAAGTATTCTAAAAAAATCAACTGTGAAAGCGTACAAAGAAGAACGATATATTTTTAAAGATTATAAATTTAAACATTTCGACAAAGCTTGACAAATTTTCCTAACCCTTAACTGGTATACTGGGGGAGGGGTGGTAACATAATTTCGGTGCACTAACTTTAGCTACTGTATGAAAATTACAAATATTTTTTAACTTCTTTAGAAAATTTGGAATATTTAATCTTAAATGACATACTGGAAAAATGTATACAAAATTTTAGAGGTCCTAGAATGATACTTTATAATCTGACTAAACACTATACGCAAACCTAACTCAGACCACTGATGGATTAATGGCTGAAAACATTTATAATTCCAAACCGAAAGCCTCTCCACCGCAACAGCCTTGTAAAATTCAATCTATAATTTTTGATTATCATTTTATAGCACTTTGGATGTTAAGGGACCTCGAATGAAGATATTAACCAAAAACCGAAAATGGAGCGCCTAAGCAAACGCGCGCGAAAGCGAGACAGACACAGGTGAAAAGAGGGTTGCCAGCATCGGGGTGGGAACAAGCGTTTACGTGCGGCAGACATCCCATGATGCATAGTTGTTGTTGACATGCTGGAACGTCAAGCTCACATGACCTCTCGAGCACAGCTATTATCCGCAAAGCGACCCCTGAATTGGGACAATAACTGCTTCGCGGAGTCGTGTAATAATTATCGGTCCACCCTCCCACTACCACCCTTTATCGTCACCATTTTGCCACGCTCAGTCATCAAGCATCCCCATTTTCCAACAGCAAAACCAAAATAAAACAAACATCTCGTTTCTCGAATCTACCTGCACGAATTTCAATTTTAGTCAAATTCTCTCAATTGATTCGAAAAATTGTGAAAATATTTTACGAGGCATCAGAGAGGACTCGTCGAGGATGCTGTAAATATCAATGAACACCGACCATCGACAATTCCAATTTACCGGCGAAAAATTGGAATTTTCCGTGAAATCCTCTTATTTGAAAAATTGTCAAATATTTTATTTCGCGTTCGGGACGAACCCTCCAACGAATAATTTCTAACAGCAAAGTCTCGATAAAACAAAAAAACAGTTGACGTTTCACAAAGTTCTGAGAAGAATTTTCAAAAATTATGCGAAAGCTCGGATGTGGACGGCAGGAGAGCAAGTTTTCCAAGGGAAGCCATTCCGAGCTGACAAATATTAACTTTCATGGTTCTCGCATTGTTAAAATTCTCGGTTCCGGGCTTTTAAAAGGTGTTCTACGCTGTCGTTCGGCGACAAACAAAAGACATATAGCCGGACAGGTGATCGAGAAATGCCTTTGAAGTATTTTAAACCGATGCGAGGATGGAAGCTCTGCGCGTCCGTTAGCTTCCGAAGTAAAAAATATATTGTAACAAGTTTGAACCTTTTATCATGGACGGAGGGTAGTTACAGCGAAAATCAGATTATCAGATTTCGTTCTGTGTGTTCTATTTATATGCAAAAATTCCGGGGAAAAATCGGATGCGTTGCAGCTACTGCGGTGCAGGTAAACGTAAACGAAGGGGTGGAAGAAAATTAAGGGGCAAAAGTGATTTTCGGTTGCCGAGCGAATTATTTAAAGCAGGCCCGGGCAACTTCTTCCCCGCTTCACGACTCTCACTACCAGTTCCCCCCACTAACAACTATTTCGCGTTGCTTCCTATCACAGTCGCTAGACTAACGCTTGTCCCCCCACTCTACCTTCCCCTTTTACGACGGTATTCCCCCACGCTTCCTCCAGGTGGTCACGCGACGCGTTCCCTATCCGAGAGAGGGAAACTTTTCCTCTCATCCGGCGATTTACAATTACGACACGATAAATGTTAGATGGTTGACGCTTGTCATTTCGTACGGTGCGTTGACACGATTATCGTGCCATTTTTATACTTCCGTTGATAGAAGCAAATCGCTTCTGGAATAGTAAAAATTTAATAAAATGATCCAACCGATCGATTCCGACGGGTGTCAAAACACAATCCCGACGATTCTGGTGTTTTATAGCATGGTGGGAATCGATGGCGGCCAATTCTCGCGGAGTACATCATTCCCGACAAGCGTACAAATCGCGTAATACGACCGTTTTCCAATCAGTAAGCTCGCTCATTGACGGTCTAATTAAACCTATTCCCTATCCGCCAACATTCCCGGCATTCCACGTGTAATCGGTTTAATCACTTACGTGCTACGCTATAGGCTGCTTAATTCGAGGTGAATCCTTCGAGTTCTGTGTGTAGATATATATGTATATGTATATCTACGCGGTGCGCGCCTCTACAATTTAAATTTCCCGCGGTTATTTACACGGTCCATGAATATGTAGTTCTTACGGGGCCGGTTGTTTAAGCGGTCCGAAACATTAATCCGTCGAAGAAAGATCGTGGATATTAGTCACTTTCCTTATTTGCAACTCGTTCGGCCGAGCGCCGCGCGTTACGGAATTCTTCAAATTCAAATTCTCCCGTCAACTTTCGTAATGTATAATAGGTAAATAATTGTTAATAAATGTAAAGAACGTCGATAAACAAAATATTTTTTTCGTCGAACCATCGTACGTGTCTAAACACTCGTGAAGACTAAATTTTAAACCACTCTGTATATCATTAAAGTTGCTATAACTTGAAAAAAATACAATATCAAATTAAATAAATTCAGTATACGCAAAATAGTTAAATGAAATTTAACAATGATAATGTTCTCTCAGTTTGGGCTGTGAATCTCTGTACAAAATAAAAATTTTCTATATCGATTACGAGAGACTCTTAAATTCTTTCAATTTTTCTACCATTTTTGAAATTGTACCTACACAATTTTTACATAAATACATCGAATCTGCAGTCTGATTATAATATTATACCGTGTGTTATATGGATATTATATATTGACATTTCATTTATTTACATGCACATAAAATTTAACAATATGTAAAATAACGTTCGTGATATTATTGTATATGTTCTATTGTTAATACTGCAATGTGCTGAGAAAAATTCCTGGAAAATGGACAATGAAGATGACACATCCGATAGCACGTTATCAATGCACCGATAAGACCGCGGTAGTGCACAATTGACAGTTGTCATTTCTGCGATTGGTTTATTACAATTCGTTACAATTTAGTTTCTTCTTTGTATCGCCATGGGAAATTCGGCGTCATACAAAAAAATACTTGACGAAGACACACTTTCCACCTACACGGAATTGACGTACTTGACAAGAGGAAAAATACTACGGTAAGCGATACTTCCACATTATTTGGTATGTAATTTTCTGATCACTATTTGCGAACGAAAAGATTTTAATGTTCGCTTGATCGAATATTAATTAGTTTAGTATTTAACTCTCGCAAATTCTACGCCTATGCCGGAGTCATTATTCTGACTCGCATGGATATTTCATTAGTATAGTTTTATTCCGATATAAGACGATGGCTTGGGATCAGCTTGACTTCGACTTAACATATTTTTAACAGAATATAGTTCGACATTTCCATTAATGCAATCATTTGTGATCTTTTGTACCGTCTATTTAATAATAATTATTTTAAAATTATTTATAAAAAATTTTAGGATTGTCAATCTTCTGAACATTGTAGATCCAAATAAGTTGCGTGAAAATGTTCACCATCGTTTCACTGCGGAACAAATAGATACAATACTGCCTCAAATTCAAGTAAGTTCAATATTGCTATGCGTATAGATAGTTGTTAAAAATGTATGTAATTAATTTTATGTGCTACAGTCGTTAATTTATAAAACGAATTTTATTTCATTGATACTATTTTGTAAATTTTACAAAAACTTATTGTTAGAATCGTTGCATTTTAAATTGTGAATTGTCCTCGAATATTTTCATCGTCTTATTTTTGCTTGTATTATTTAGTTTTCGTTACAAATTGATTTCAGTGTAGTCCATTTCGAGATTCAATATATCGGGTGTTCTCTTCGCAAAGAGACAATCGGCTGAGCCTCGAAGACGTCTTAGATTTATACTCAGCTTTCTGCGCCGACTGTCCCGATAACGTTCGAGCCGCTTGGGCATTCGCCATTTTCGGTAAATTTTCATTCGACCAGATTTCGTTTAATGTTAATTTATATCGTTTGTCACTCGATAGTATGCAGACTTAATCAACTAAGTTAATACTTTTTCTTTTTTTAACCAATGAGAATATTTCATTAATTTGTTAATGGTAATCAATTAATTAATTAATTTGCAGATTTGGACGGTGACGATTTAATTTCTGTAGACGATTTAATCGTGATCATCAAAAAACTGGCAAGGAACGACATTGACGGCATTACCACTGAGCAGGCAGAGAAGATTGCACGAATGGTGAGTTCGATTAATATGTAGCGATCATTGCTGGACAACAGGGTGTCCGAAAATTTCTTTAACTCTCGGAAATGGAAGGTTTCCGAGGTAATTTGAAGCAACATTTTTCTTTGCAAAAATGACCGCCGCGGTCATCCGTGTTTTTTGTTAATAACTCCCAAACAGCGGCCATTTTTACAAAGGAAAATGTTGCTTCAAATCACCTCAGGAACTTCTTGTTTCCGGGAGTTGCAGGAATTTTGGGTAACGATTAAAATTATTGAAAATTATTAATGAACAATATTTATCACAATTATTGGAAAAACCACGCGAGACGCGAAACGATCTCGTCATTCTATGAAAGATTTTGTTCAAACTGAAACCCTTTAAAATGTTGTAAAATATACGGATTGAGATTTTGCAAAATTTCATGCTTAGGTGCTTCAAGAAATGGTGTTTAATCGAACTGCAACAATTTCACGCGATGAGTTCACACACTTCGTCGTGAGGATTCCAGAACTTTTCGCTGCATTTAATTTGAGGATTTAATTCGAAGGAAAACGCAAGAACAACAACAGTAAATACAATTTCATAAGTTATATATCTTCATCAATATTTTCATGTTCGATATTTAAGAGAAGCGTAGCAAATATTGTTTTCATTTCGGGCGTTTAGCGTAAATTAACAAATCATCGTTTATAAGCAACGCAGCTCGATTCGCTATAAATACCAGTAAGGGATAAATTGGGTAAATATGGTGTGTGCCTTCGTCTCTGGTACGTAAGAGGTAAAACTGGAGGTATTTTGTATTCGATATAATTTTGTGGGTATTTAGAGAAATATGACGTTGTTGCTCCTGGCGCGCATTGATATTTGTAGCGATTAGCTTTGAAATATTGTAGAGGATGACGCGAACCTGTATGGTCTTTGTATTGGCTTCGATGAATTTGCACACCCTGTAAGTAATATAATATTTATAACAATTTATACTGATTTAATCTTGAGCGTGTTCGTCGTATCATAATTATTGTATCTATAATACAAGTCGAAAATAATTCATAATATACTTGTAATATAATTTATAATACAATACCGGTAACATAATTGGACATATTCGTAGAAACGATTACTTTGAATAAATCATCGACCTCCTTCATTCTTGCAATATCTATTGTTGAAATATCGTTCTGGAGCACCTTCAAATCACGATTGATTTTAGAAAGTGCTTTAGCTCCACCCATTTCGTCCTTTGAACAATGAGCTATACTTTGCATTCCCCATTTGTATGGCGTCATCTTGGAGAAATTAATAAAATTAAATAACAATAATTTGAATTCATTAGATTTAAATATTTCTATTTACTAAAAAAAGCATGTATAGTATAATGAAGAATCTCTTTAAAAAATTGCACCGTCAACATAACAATGCTTACATTAAAATAAAGGTATTTTGTTTTATTTAAACAAATCCTTTTTAATTTAATGTATTCTGCAGTAATTTAGGGAAATTAATTAATGCGAAAAATGTATACCCTTGTTGCTGGCGGAGAGTCATATTTAAATTTGTTGAAATATCTAGAACTCCCGCCATCGTACGAGGAACTGGCTGCAACTGTTGAAGTGTTGGTAACCTCCATTTTCGATAACTTTGAATATCAAATCATTATTTAAATCTTCACATTCTTATTTGTTCATTCTTAACTTGACACTTTATCCGAGAGGCTATACGCCATCACAAATTTTATTGTAAACAAGAGAAAAAAATGAAAGGAAATTTCATTTATCTTATTTATGGTTATCAATATTCACGCTTGAAAACAAATTAAATTAAATTAATAATTAATACTTATAATGATTAACACTTATTAATTTTTAACGAGAACCTTAATACTCGTGCGTGTAATTACTCGCAAGGAAATTTGACTTAGAAAGATGTTCTCTCTGGTATAGTTTATAGTATTAGCATAGATGAGGTATAGAAGTCATAGAACTAGACTAATCGACCAATGTATTTCTTTGTCTTACCATTCTGTGCGACATCCTACCGTATCAGTCGGCAGTAACATTGTGGAACAAATATCACACTGGTGACCTAGATCACAGCACACACGAGATAACTCATTAAACGGGAATATTAGTAAGAATCGAGTATCTTATATACTTGAAATCATTATTAGTAAAAGTGAAGTACACGAAATGTTCAATTCTTTCTAATACGCCTGAATCACAGACGAGGTATAAGAATAGACCTATCATCCAATAATACATCTTTTTGTCACAAGTTTTTGGGATCACGTAACACCATTACCATTTTAGTATCACATCCTGTATTACCACCTGGAACTGAAATACACCGACCGATCCTAAGTCTGTGTCAGCAGTCTTTAACATTTAATAGTAACTCGTCGGTATTGGCAGTCTTTCAGTTAACAGTATCTCGTCGGTGTACCGACATATGTTAACCTGTTTAAGTCGGTAATTCAAAACCATAAACACAAATATGCATTGAATGCAATGTCAATAGGGATCTTATGTTCGTGATCGAAATAATAAGAATCATTTATACTAATCTATATAAATGTTCACTCTCCTTTACATAGGAGATTTTGCTATATTACGTATTTTGCTAAATAATTGTTTATTGCGCGATTGTAGCTGGTGGATATTGAGATTTCTTCTTTGAAGTTTAAATGCCACAACGTGTATTGTATAATAGCATTATGTGAAGTCATATCGACACGACGAATGCGTTGACGTAAAATCGCCTAACGTATTACACGTATATTACGTTACCGGGGCGAATAAAAAATAAAAATAGAAATAATAAAGATGTCAAGGTTTACCGTTAGGTTCCGCGTCCCAAACAATTTATGCCCAGATCCGGCATACCTTAAATAGGCAACCATATCATAATCCGTAAAGGAAAATTGCGAAGGCGTCGGTCCGGCCTACTCTGCCAAGTACGGAGCGCCTGGCTTGTTCACGTAGGCCTTTGAGTATGATTCGACTGCGACTTGGCCGGCGCTGGATCAGTCATCGGGTGTTATTAGACGCGAAAGGATTCCTCTCCGATACCATTGCGGAAAATCGACCGGGAATTATATCACCGAGAATTTCGTCCGCGAAAATGCGGCTGGCACCATTGGCATTGTCTTTCGCGGTGAGTTCCCGCGTTTGCTACCACTGGCAACGCTAATTGAAACTTACAGGACGCTCTGGCCACCTTGGATAAAATATAAACAGGTTTATATAATGTTTCACGTGCCAGTTCTGTCAT
This sequence comes from Lasioglossum leucozonium, assembly GCA_028454225.1. Taxonomy (NCBI): domain Eukaryota; kingdom Metazoa; phylum Arthropoda; class Insecta; order Hymenoptera; family Halictidae; genus Lasioglossum; species Lasioglossum leucozonium. The sequence goes on from CM052218.1 coordinate 504,874, forward strand.
TAATGCTCTGTTTGTATCGATGTACCTGTCTATCTTTCTTTTTACTTTTTTCTTGTTACAACAATATTTTAAATTAAATTATATTTGAGATTTTCTACATTTTTTCTTTTAACGTCGCTGTTTTAACTCTTTGATTTTAATACAACTTTAATGCGAGTCTTTATTATTGTGGCTCTCAATTTGTTTATTACATTACGATTTTATTTAACTGAAGTTTGTGTTATTCCTTTTACGGAGTCTTCGTTCATTTTAATAATTTTGGGAGACTGGTTTAAATACATACGTGTTATGGTCGATATAAAGTCTTGCACTATTATTATTATTATTATTATTATGTTAGTATTATGAACGAATTACGAATAGTACTTTTGAAATTCGAAGTAATTTACAGATATTACATTAAATTTTCGATTGTCGTTGATCGTTTATGTAAAGATAAGTTTATTATTTTATTACCATTTCATGAAATATTCTTTAACTAAAACTGTTTCGTTCGTACCATGTATAAAATAAAATTTTGAATTGAAAATATTAATTACATTAGTAATTTTACATTAGGTATTAACAGTAGTTTTAAAATTGTTAATAACTTGAAAATATTTATTGAAATTATTCGAATGCTGTTTATGGTTTACTTAAATGCATGAATGCTCTAATCGAAATAGGAGCAATAGAGAGCAATGTGGTGTCGATATATTTTATCAAACAATAGTTTTGCGTACAGTAGGCAAACTTGCATACAACCATTATTAATGATATAATTCTGGTGTACATAAGTAGGTTATGCACGTGTCGCTGATTATCCACGCAAAAAGAAAGTCGATGGGCCGTTGATGGACTCGCGACACTGTTTTACCATGCAGCAATTGTTTTTCAATTTTTCTCATACGTATAAAATTGATTTTTTCTACAAAAAACAACTATTTGTCAATCAATTCTACTTCTATATGTATTCATAATTTACAATTTTATGTTTATACAACCAGATTTCGATTGTATAAAAACTCTTCAGAATTCATAATAATTTACATGCTATTTGTTTTTTTTTTTGTGGCAAGACAAGCAAAAGAGAAAACAATTTTATAAAATTAAAGTAAGAAACAGACACATAAATATATAAATATTATTTTGCCCAGCCCTTCGACCTTCGATGGTATAAAACCTCTCCATAATAATTACATCATGCTTTTTGGTTTATGGGAAGAGAAGCAAGAGGCGCAAGACAATTTAATAAAATTAAAATAAGGAAACGGAGAGACGAAAAATCTCCGATTGTTTGAAAAGTAGATTTAGACAGCGATAGTAATATCTTCGTTAACATTGACATTTAGTTGGCAACATAGCAATTAAACGTTGCCGATAAAACAAAGAAAATAAAGGAACTGATGATTATTATGATAAATTTCACACAGTAATGAGTGCAGCACACCGTGCAACATGGAAGTGCGTTGACAGAGATTACAATATTTTGATCGTATCTGTTTCCTGGCAGTTGTTTGTTGCCAATAAACCATGAGAATTTTTCTCATCGCTGTCTATTGTTCGTTTCGTAAATACCCGGCGAACGAGAAGGCGCGAGATAACAGCGAATATTAATGCCAGCATATTTTGCACTTCGGAATCGTGGATTTCTCGATTATTATACAGGAAGACTATGCAGTCATATTTCATTATTCTTTGTTGTCTTCGGCCGCCGCGCCCCGCCGAGCGGCTACCGCGAAGACAGCGTGTCGAATGTTGGTGAGAGGTCACCAGTTAGCTTCGCGACGAAGCCATTTTGAAAAATTCCGTAGCCGCCTCCTCGATCTATACAATTTTTCCAATCGGCACGTTGCTTGTCATCTAACTGCGAATTTTTTATTTAAATTTAAAAAATACTTAATATTTATTTTTATTTGCACGCTTGTTTGTATGGATTTGGTATTTTTACTTTTAGGACTATTTAATTAAATTTTTAAGAATTCATTTTTATAATCGTAATAAAATTTATTTATACATATACTTGTTTACGTTATCAATTCGATTCTCTTTTACTAGAAGAATCAGAGTCGCCGTATAAGGGGAGCGAGTACGATTCGAGGGGAAAAAGTTACCCCCTCTCTGCCAGTACCGGAGACGAAACGCGTCACGTGACCGGGCCGTGGTAAAAGCGCGGGGGAAGGTAGAGTGGGGAGACACGACTCAATCCGACGACTCTAAGAGGAATGTGGGTCAGAACTTCTAAACTTAACAGTGGTTTTCCTAGTTGCCATACGAGGCATTCGAACAAATTCAAATGTATTATAATAAAAACAAATCGGGTCGATCTCGTGCAATTTGTTTTATTTTAAGTTGCTCGTGAAGGGTAAAAAAATGGTTATTCAAGACTGGATTTCGAAAGCAACTTGAGGGTCACCTGCCGATAAAACCAGTTTACAATATTTACGATGGTATCTCTCGATATACGATCTGACTATAATATGTATCGTACTATGTAAAATATGTATATGCACATTATTAACTCCTTTTCTTCCAAATTTTAGAGTACCCAGTAAGGTTGGAAAGAAACTATTATTGAAATCTGTTTATCAAGAAAATTTGTTTTTAATTCTTACTAATATTTCGTTCAATCGTACAACATATTTGAACAAATCCGAGTGCAAATAATAATAATATATATATTTTTAAAAATTTTTTTGCATTGTTTGCAAGAGACAGGAGCCGAATAGAACGTTCTGTCTTTAACAATTTTAATATGTCGCGACATAACTAATAATTATGTCGATATTTTGACTCTCCATTTTAGCCAAAAATTCGTGAAATTCGCGTTGTATTCATTACTAATAAAAAAAATTTTATTTATTTAACACCTTGATGAATAAATTTGATAAGAGGTTTCTTCATAATTTCAACAATCACGACATAAGAAGTTGGCAGACGTTCCATTTCTGTCAAAGTATTAGTTGAAGTCACTGTCGCGCTCTCGAATTAGATCAACAAAGGACAATTTAATGGCGCGATTGTTATGGTTCCGTTGTTGTGTGCCTCCTGTCGGCACGTATATGCACGTGCACACGTGTGTACGTTCATTCAGAATGTACAGTATCCTCGGCTCGTAAAAGTGAAAGCGATGCAAGCCAAGGAGAAAATATGATCGTGAAACTCGACCGACAGATCGCTGCCAGAGGATAAATTGGGCTTTCTTATATGTGATTCTGATAATACTTGTCAACTTTCATCGTTTCGACGTTCCCCGACCGAAACCAGCTTGGAATTTCACTATCGTAGCGTCATCGCTGCCGATACCGATGCGCGACCGTCGCTCCTCTTTTTCGACAGCCGATTTCCTAGAGAATTTACAATTTCTTAGGAATCGCGTTGACATCATTTCTATGTCAACACCTGTAGTCAGTTTTCAAAACAACTTTTTTAAATCGCTTTCTCCCACCGACCTGGTATTTTCAACGCAAATATACCAGCTGGAGCTGGTACGTTAGCAATGCTTTTCATTGTTAATTGACAAATTAAAATTTCGCGCGAAATCCTCCTACCGAAAAGAATTGTTTATGAACATTACAAATCGATTTCCTTGGTGTTACTTATTTCCAGAAATCAACCTGTTCAGGATAATTTTTTTCACACTTAATAAGTAGCCTGATATTTTTTAAAAATTGTATACTGTTTCATTTAAAGCGACCCAGTCGAGTATCTCTGGAATTGTTTGATACTAAAAGAATGTTTCGGACAAAAGTTACCCGGTACGAGGGATCACACTTTCCGATGTAGATGTATCTTTTCTGTGTAGACGCGTAGAGGTCATACGAAGGTCAACTTTGTTTCTTTCTAATGGAATCGTACATATTTTAATGCGCTATTTTATTATGGCGAAAAATCATTAGTTTACAAGATATTTTGATTTGAATATTTGAAATGATATTTTTATTTGAATATTTTGATTGTCGATATTCATTGCGACAATAAAATTGATTTCTTAAGCAATTGTTTATAAGCACTGAAAAACTCGGTAAGCGATGTAATTAAACGTTATTCGTTGCTCGACATGATTACCATATTTTATTATTACGCTATCTGTTTTGTATAATCGAGTTTTCACGTTCGTTCTCGCGTCGTCGTTGCAATCGGTAATACCAATCGGGTTTTTCCCGTGAGTAAATTGAAATGTAATATAGGTTAAATTATAACGCGGAAATCAATGTTCGCAGATAAAGATGTAATTTATACGAATGCGCAACTGCGCTGACAATAAATTAAAAATCGTCCACGTTTAATTTGTCGCAACTCCGTGGAAAAGAAAGTGCAACATTAACATTTTCACTTTTGACTCCGCAGATTTGTCTTTTTACCTAAACGCTTTTGAATTAAAAACAAAAAAAGTCGAAAAGTAATTCATCATTAAACGATCGTTAGACGATCCCAGTGAATTTAGGTTTTTACTTCTTTGAGAGCACCCTCGAGCAAAAATCAATTTGTGAAAGCGAAAGTAGAGAAACTACTACATTTCAGTACTACAGAGAAATTACTAAATTACAGCAGGTTGAATTTTCTATTACAAGGAAATTCATAACAAAAAAGTAATTTAACTGTGCTAAATGTAGAAACTTCAAGCTTCAATATGAACTCGGATAGACTGCCGTTTGATTATTTATCACGAAGTTACAAGTGGTTAAACATTAACAATCTTTAACCAAAGATTTAGGAACGCTCGTTAGTATGTGACGAAATAAATAATTTTCTTGAGCAATAGTATTCTCGAAAAAAATAAACAAATTACAAGTATTAAAAGTATAGACACCAAGCTTTGAAACTAGCCTAAGTAGATTGTTATACAACTTTTTATAACCGAATAAAAACAGGTCAAAAGTGTCGATCTGACTGTACAGTGCTTCAGAAATAGGACTATTTTTCTGCCTATAGCAAAAGTGTCTTTTCAAAAAGAAAAAGAAACAACTTATATCAAGCGTATAGGTTCTGTCCTTGAAAATGAAGTTACGCGGATCATCCTCGGATTTTCCACCGCAAAGTTACGGCGGAAATGATCGATAAGATTGTTAAAATTACGAAGAAGAGAGACAATTGTGCAGCTTCGGTGTGTTGCAATCGACGCAGATAATTATTTCGCATTCGATCCGCAGTCTAGTAAATGAACAATGAGCTGGTTCGAGGTGACTTTAAATGTAAGTGGAGTGATCAAATATAATGGTGGCTAGGTGCGGTTCTACCGGACAGGAAAAACGTCGCTGCCACCTTGAAGAGGTAGGGATAAGCCCGCGAGGAAAGATTCGAGATCTATAGAATGGTTGACGATACTCTCTGAAAACACAAAGCGGCCATTCGAGGACTCAGTTCCCGCGCCGCACTGTTTGTGTTCGCCTCGCCGGCACTCGAGCTGCTTTCATCCACACAGTGGTACTTCCTTCTCTCTTATTTCTCACCTTATCGATAGATTTTCTTTCTTTTCTTTTCTTTTTCTTTTTTTTTGTTGCACAATCAACTGCATACAAAGTTCATCGTATTGTACAATAACCCATACAAAATTTCCCACGTAAATTTACTCTTGCTTACAAGAGAAGAAACTTGAGATACGTTGACAGTCATAAAAGATGTCCATCGTCTTCCTATACACGCGTATTGTGCGCTGTGAGTGCAGTGGACAGCTATTATGACCAAGGATGGTTCTTGGATATTTTTATCAAAAGAAATTAACTGTAATTGATCTTAGAAAATGTTGCGTACAATACACGTTACCTGCCAAAACTTTCAGAGCATGCTCGGGATTTTTAATCAATTTTTAATCTGCAATATTACTTCGGCACGAGGATAGAACAGTGCTCGATTATAATTAAAAGTAAAAGGTGGAAGTGTGATTAGTTTTGTTGGTAATTATGAGCATCGGTTTATTCAGGTTTTTACTGTTGCCGAGGTGAACGAAATTGTAATTGTAATTTTTTAATTGTAGTTATAATTAAAAGCAAAACGTGTAATGGCAGTGTAATTATTTCTTTAGACCGTTTGGAGTTATCGATTAACTAACCAAGGTTATATTCTCATAAACGTAAGAGAAATTGTAATCAACATAACAACATTTCTACCACTTTCATTACACTTCATTATACTCTTTTTTTTCTATTGGGAATCAATGCTCCAATATTTTGGACAACAGTGTGTGTTCGAAAACATTTTCTGACATCCTTAATTTTTGATAGTTTCGAAAAAGCTAGTTTAATTTTAACTAACGTGTATTACGTATTTCCAGAAATTATATCATTATATTATAGACGATATAAGATGACACTATCAAGTTAGACAGTGATAGGACAGACAAGGAAGAGAGAAGGATGGTGATATAATTTTAATAAATCTGCATCGACACTCTAGCGACTATGTTTCTGTGGATACTAAGTGGCCTGAACTTTTTTATGGTAGGTTTCGATCACGACTCTACACGACTGTTTATTTTATATTATCTCACAACTGCGAAAATCAATTCTGATATTAATTTTTTATTTATGTTTTGTTTACACTTTTCGTTTAAACTATAACTAAAAATATTTTTTAATTCACATAACGATTCTTTAATCGACATAACAAACAATATTTTGTAATTGTTCTAAAATGGCTGCCAAGGATGCTGAACACGTCCTTTATCTTACAAAGCGCACTGATCTCTTTGATTAAAAAAAAAAAGAATTTAATTTAAATCATAATGAATCGACAATTTGAATGTTATTAATTAATATTCAGGAAACTTCGTGTCGGGGTACAGTCAGTTCAAGCTTGAACGAGAGTTCGGGCGTTCACGATGCGTGAAGAACGAGTGAAAGAATTGGAAGAGAGCATTTTCTTCTCGCCATTTAAATTCATCTCCGGAATAATAGTCGTTATCATGCTCTCTCTTGTGTTACGCGACTGTTAATGGCATTGTTGCCGTAGAAGTTCATATGAAATCTCGTTTTTTACGGTGCTTGAATTTCAAATAGGCAAGCTATAATTTTACCTTCAAACAACAAATTGTGCAAATATAAATGAAAAATACGTAGTCGGAATTATATATTAAAAATAAACGAAAGAAAGCAACTATGACATTCTAATAAGCGCTATACTTACAGAAAAAAGCATAATTTAATTTTCAATTTCACTTTAAACAAAATGACTCTTAAAGAGATTGGGACTATATAATTTTCACTTTCAATAAAGTGATTCTTAAAATGATTATCAATGCTAATTTCCGTGTTTTGAAAAAATAGAGTGGTCGTTCGAATGTCAGAAATATCTGTTTTGACAATCCCATAAGCACCATAAACTTAAACGCAACGAAAAAAAAAAGTATTAGGAAATTCTTAGGAGAAAGGATTGTTAATTGTGATTATGCATGCGAGCGTTTATGGGGTCTTTTAGCGATAGTAAATGTAGCGATTAGGTGAACGTACCGGATAGGATCTAGTCGAAAGAGGCGAATAAAAATCACGATGCGAGAGCTATCGCGTTACACCAATGGTTAATCACCCGGTTTATTCGTTTTCCATTCCAGCCGAAAGAAAGATGCACCGCTGCGGAGGTGCCGCGGTAAATGATGCGGGGAATATTGTGGCAATGCGTGCGGTTTAGAGGAACGTCCGTTTCTTCCTATACGACTATACGTTATGCGATTGTGCCATATCATGCGCTCCGTATACCATCAGCTAGATCAGAATCGCTGTTCACGATCTCGAGCCGTTATTTCGTTGTGTTTGAAGTAATAGAGGGTGGCCAGATAATTGTCGACACTTTCAATGTTCAAGGGGAACTGCGTTATCAAAAAGTATAATAATAAATAGGCAACAAATTTTTATACGTAACAGAAACTGACTGACTATTCGGGACATTTTCCTGATTAAAACAAGCCCAAATACGATACAATTTGAATCATATTTACCCGATTAATTCGCGACACAGTGGCACCTCGATTATCCGAACCGAGGAATTTGAACTGCTGTAACTCGGTGGAAAAAATTGAAGGATATTCCATCTGGGCTGATGTTAAAGCTCAAAACCTCCACTTTCGACGTTCCTGAACTAATAAATAATGAATTTGTTCGTTTGAAATTTTTCTTCGAAGATTTTCGTTCACGACAACTGCGCATCGTGTCTCAATTTTTCTATCCTCTGCATTGAATGCACAGACGTTGCGCATTGCCTGCAGCTGACACAGTCTAGTCTAACCCATTGGATCCGATATAAAAAGAAAAGAAAACAAAGAGACCGGTCTCATTGATCGCTATGTCTAGATTGCGTAATGTCGTTTATGATGTATAACGTGTCCTACATTGCACATCTGTATGTCCCATTCATGCAACGAATGCTTAAACATTATATTACAAAGTTAATTCATTTGTGCCCTTCGCTGTGTACGAAATTAAAAGTATACAACAATTGACCCTTTATTAATGTACTTATTTAAAAAAGAAAGTTTAACAATTCATTTAGGAAAAAATATGATAATGAAAAATTGAACAGTGAAGAAAATAACGTTACTTATATGATGATGAAAATTTTGAATCGTGATTATGACAATTTTTCATTGCGATTATTCTGAAGAAAATATTTTCTGTAAAAGTAAAACGGCGGTTATAGAAAGTTTGAACGTTCGTGATAGATTATTAAGTAGTAAGCTTGCTAATCGAGACATACAAATCATTAACGCGGCGTGCTACGCATGCATATAAAGACCGAAGGTCGATCTTCCAAGTAGGAACTGAACATTGGCAATGAATGTTAAGTACACCGAGGTCTGACATTATTACCATGTCACCCATTTGATGAGACACCTATTTATAGTGGTGCCGATTCACTCGATAATTACCACGAGTCCGTGATATTATTTATACCGATCGCATCCATGAACTACAAATCTCGTTAGACTCACGAGTCACGCCCACTGTAAACCCTCATCCGAATGGAACGTGAATTTTTCCGCGTTTCTTCGGAATGGAAATCGAACGATTAATTCTCATAATTTGCAAATTATTTCTATAATACGGAATCACTTTTACCATTGTTTATAATTATTTTTCTAAATCTGTAATTACATTTACAGCTAGAACTATTTTTATCCATTTTTTGTATCTTTGATAATTAACTTTATAGTGATTTGCATTAAATATATTTTATAATTTAGTCTCATTACAGTACCAAAACCCACCAATGGACAGATTATCAAAATAGATGTCCTATATAATTTTAATTTTTCTTTATACGTGAAACATTTTTTATAACAATTTACATTGTTGTAGGTAACAGTACTATGTCTGAATGCGGGGAGTGCGGATAATAACAGCGGCTGGAGCTTCGTCCCAAACACACAGTATCATATTCAGACTGACGAAGGTCCGGAAAGACATTTTCGTTATCAAACGTTAAATGGACAATACCGAAAAGAGAAGAGGCTAGTAGATGGTACAGTGATTGGCACAGAGGGCTGGTTGGATCCTCTGGGGTACCTGCGTCTCAAAGACTATATAGCCGATAGCAATGGATTCCGTATCCTCAGGTAAGCAAACAAGCCAATATCTCACGATTTACCATATTTTTAATTTAAATCTGATGTAATTAGGTCGAAAATGGTGTATGTGGGCAAAGACCGACCAATTTACGACGCCGTGGCCGAGACGAAGAGAGTGCCGCCCCAAACTGGGATCCTTGCGGACCCGCCGCGACCTCCTAACCCCTACAGGTACCGCATACAATCTTCAGTATAAATTGACCCAAGAATTTCACGAAAAAATCACAATATTTTCCAACAATCCCAAAATTCGTAAAATTCTGTTCGCTTCAGACATTGGAAACCGACCAGCGCCGCCCCGTTAGTCGAAAATGACATAAGCTCGGGCTATTACGACAGCACCACCATCAGACCTCGAGCGTTTTCGACTAACAATGCCTATTACAATACAAATCGGGCAGGGTATTCCCAGCATCCCGACAGCCGTTACAACCTCGTTCAACGTTCTGACAATGGCGGCGACACTCGCTACAGCAACCTGAAAAATAATTTCCAAGCGTCTACGCCAGTGTCCCGAGGCGTTGTTGCCAGGTATCCTCCTTACGACGGGACGCACGAGACTGCCAATGGATTCCAGTATTACCTGAAACGACAGTACCACGAGGAGGAACAGGAGCCAACGGGCTCCAACGTTGGATCGTTCGGTTACGTCGATCCGTTTGGCATCAGGAGAGTAATTTATTATAAAACGGACCCGCACACCGGTGGCTTTGTTCATCAGAAAAATAACAAGTTCGTGGGCCTTTCTGGAACACCGTACGACCCCTCGCCCCCAAGAACCGCGCGTGGTACCCAGAAATACAGACAGCAGTAATCTCGAGGAACGTTACGATGAAATTATTAGATTTCTTCGGTTGTTAACACCAGGTGCCATATTAAACAACTTCACTATTTATAATGTTCCACTAGTATTAAGGAGAACGCAGAATGCAAGCTGACACTGGAACCGATATCAAAAATATTGTATATGAGTAACTCGTAATGTAAGGCGTAGCGATAGTTGCCTAACCGAATCATGGGAAACTTAACGTACAATTTAGCTCGTTCTCGAACGAGAACTCTGTTTTTGTACTTTCAGACACTCGATGACCACACGAACGAATTAAAATAAGAGCTGTAATACAGGTGAACAGAGTTTCGTTTTTTCAATTTGATCCTGATGGAACCTGATGGAATTTAAATTCCTAGGATTCAGTAAAGTAGGAATCTCTATATACCCCCGTCGATAAGAAAGAAATTTATTATATTAACGTGCAATAACACCTGCGCGATTGGTAGGATAGGAATCTACTATGTTCGAGGTCGGTAAAACAGATACTTTCATTCAAAGCGCAATGAAACGGGAATAAAATATTTTGAAATGTTCGAATTTAAACAATATTCGCTTTTATCAGCCATTAATGGAATTTTTCAATCTCCTGCCAATAAGGAAATGGAAATAGAGGTTCTAGTATTTCGCATAGATTGTTTATATAAAACGAGGATATTACGTCACAATGTTGTTTTATATAAATCACGTGGAAACGTTTATTGTAAGCTTTCATGTTGAGATTATTCTCGTTACAGAACACGGAAGGAGAATAAACAAATCACATTGTTAATCGTGTGTCTCATGAAAACTAAATATGCATAAATTGGTTGAGTTATGTTGCTCTTAATTTAACGACTTAATTATTGGTTTCCTAGAGTGGCATGCAGCAGGTGGTCATCAAGATGGTGCACGAGGCAAGCAAGTTGCATTGCTTATAAGCTAAACAATCGAAGCGATAACAGCACGCAAAAAGAAAAGAATAAAAAAAAAGTATATACAATCGTTCTATCAAATATGAATGATTATGAAAAACGTTGCTTCTGCAGCAACGAGTAACGACGAAGCCAAATGTTCGTAATAAATAATTTATAAATTTATAAATAAATACTATATTTAGGAGTACATTCTACTGTGACCGATAGAAAATTTAGAATATACGAAAGAAAAAATATTGATTGACCATCGCTGCACGCCGCGTGCACATCAGCGGAACTTAATTTTCGGCACTTTCTCATTTCCGGAACTTTCGGTCGTAATTGTCTCGTCGATCTACTTGTTGGTTCAGCGGCTGTTGCAACTTTTGTGCTGCTTCTCGCGCATCTGCTTCCTGAAAAGCAATTAAAATTCGATGAGAACGAAAAGTAGAAATCTTATTTCGCCGAGGCTCGATTATCGAGAAAATTGAATTTCGTAGAGCTGTAGGTTGGATCTTAAAATTCGATTTTCTCGGAAACTGAGCATTAGACGAGATAATTTTATTCTACATTTTTTTATATGGGCTATATTTTCTCCTCGATAGGAAGCAGCTAGTATCGAAGAGTATTAAGCATGAAAGAATTATTGTTGAACGACTGTTGAATGTGTACTTTCTAAGATCTAATGAGATTCATGACAAAAGACATTCACGCGATTTGCTGCAAAAAGTTTCCATTACCTGAAAATATCTACACCGACAATCGGAGTTAAGCAATCGGTAAATCCTTACATTGCTGTAACTTCGTGAAAGAAAGTCGGATGACAATCTAACTAGGCTCATCTTAAAAAGCGAATTCTCTTCTTTGTACGTTTCTAAGCGATGCTGTTTTTAAAGATAATTTCATCGACCCAGAAACAACATTAAGCCCGTCTAAAACCATCAATTATCAGAATCTTAAATATTTCATCGGTTGCTCAACCGCTACCGAGTTACGCAATCCGGTCAAATAGGAGGTAGCCACCATCGAAAGGTGTTGTATTCGAAAGATCTCAAAAACATCGCTCTTCGGTAATTTAAAATGAGGCATCGTCCAATTTTCTTTCACAGAGTTGCAACATACTAGACATTAAGAATATCCACCCCAGAATTAGCAATCATAAAATTTGAACCGACCATCTCAATCCTCGAATAAATTGCTACTGATCCAGAAACCATTAAACCCCCGCCGAAACCATCAATTACCAGAACCTTTAGAATTCCATCGGTTGCTCGATCGTTACGCAATCCGGTAAAATTGGAGATAACTATCATAATAGGTGTTGTATTCAAAAGATCTCTAAAATATCACTCGTTAATAGCTTGAAATAGGGTATCGTCAAATTTTCTTTCAATCAATCATCAAAAACCGACTACCCCATTTCTGTGATCCTCGGATGAAATTTCTGTTGATCCAGAAACCATCTCAACCAATCAATTTCCAGTATCTTAAAGTTTTCATCATCAATTGATCCGATTTAATTGATTCCAATTATTGTCTCTGTATCAGCAAGCATGAACAAATTAAAAAGGAAGCATTACTTCCATCCGCCTGTCACTCGTCGCACTGTCTGAATTTCTTCTTTGTTTAATCATTTAGGTGACATGGCCCTTTTCAGGGATGTATTTAGCGATAGCAAATTAAATGATGAATGTTTTTTCCTGAATTTCTTTGTTCCCCGGATGAAATTAACCTTCTATCGATCCAGTAACCATAAGCCCTGGCCGAAACCATCAATTACCAGAACCCTGCGATTTGGATGGGTTGGCCAACCGGTGCCTAGTTACGCAACCCGGTACAAATTGGAGACAACGATCGTCAAAGATGAGTAAAACGAAAAGTCGAAAGAGGTAAGCGCCCGAGAGTGTGCCGAATGGAGAGAAAGTAAGAGCCAAGATGGTTCGAAGAAGAGGGAAGAGGGAGCCCGTGGGCCGTGCCGCCGCGCCGCGCCGCGCCGTACCTCTTGCTGACGAATGCCTGCGAAGATGAGGTCGAGGCCTTTCTGAATCTCTTCGCTAACTGGCGGCGGCGTGGGAATATGATCGCCGGTCGCGTGAAAGCCAGTCTCGTCAGCTGTGTAGTGAATAGTGATCAGCTTCCCCTCGGGACTCGTGTACGAGTAGCTTCCTTGTTGGACCAAAGCCTCTCCTTGTTCCTCGCCCTCGCCTACCTTCTTGATGTAACCGCTCTCCTCCGCGATGATGCTGTTTCCCGTTTCATAACTGCGGGAATAATTTACACGCACTTCAGATTTGTGGGAACGAGACACCCGGCCCTTCGGCCCGAACACAATATACACTTAATTACCATTAACCGGCGATTAAGAAACAGTTCTTTCGACATCTGATATCAACGATTATGCTTCGCCTAACAATTATGTCTTTTGTCTAGAAAGTCTATCCGCGGGTTTCAAGGTTTTAATAAATCGACCTTCTTTCTCGCAATTACATCGCGATGCTTACGGCGAGATCAGTTACAGATTTGTTTAGCAATTTTTTAATACGTCTACCGGGAATTATTTTTTTTTTCAGTTTTCCGGATCATGGATCTTTTAATTCGATCAATATGTCAACTCGAGCAATGGTCATGAATAGACTACGAATCTTTATGCAAATTGTAGCAGAATCGAGTAGATGGAATTCAAAAATGTTGAACATTTTTTAAATTAAAGTTGTCAACGTATTTACTTAAATCGATACAGACAATTTTTATTTTACACAAAGATCCGCAGTCTAGTCATGTAACATTGGGAATTTAAAATGTGACGCGAAATTTACAGGTAACAGAGAATACCATAATACATTTCATAAATTAAATATAAACTGTAATAATACCTCGTTTTGTAAGTTCCATCGTGTTCCTGCTGTTTGTTCCAGTGCAGTATAGGGACAGGGGTGGTACTATGGGGTTTTCTTTCTTCTATCGGAGGAGCTTGTCTGTCGTTGTCGTGGTAATTATTGCGCGCATGATAATTCGAGTCTTGAGCTACCGCCAGACCCAAAACCAAAGCTAGCACCTATCGCAAAAAAAAATGACAATTGTAACATAAATAATTCCCTAGTATTACTTAAGGTAGTAAAAAAATGTTACTTAAAAATGTTACACCACCATATTTTACAAAATAGTAAATTTTTGTCTATCACACTCCAGCATTTTATAATTTCAAAAAACAAGAAATAATGTTTCTTCTGTAAACACCAACCAGTCTCTTATTAACTTATTAAACAATTATAATTTTTACATTTTTATTACTTTCTCGTCGTTTCGCTGAATTGTGATTTTCCAAAACAAAATATACGCAGTAATCGGGTTAGGATGCTGCTTAGCACCCCCTAAAAGTATTCCAACACTTTTCTTAATAATGTACCGGGAGAATGGATTTAAAAAAGAGACAGTTTTTATAAGGTCACATGTACCCCCTTAATGTCACGGGTGACGTAAACGTTGCACGACCCTATATGGAGATGAAACGGAATTTTAGTAGGGCAGAGGATCGAACAGCGGTATTCCCATTGTAACATCCGCGAAGAGGCAGCAAGATGAGTGAAAGTGAGAAGCAAATGCCAACGCGGGTCATTTACTCCTGACCTGTGAAGAGTTCGCGAACTCGCTAATGCGATTCATTTTGCTTTACTTTCCACATCCTTCCAGCAATTAATCAATCAATTAACTAACTAATTAACAATTAATCAACCTATCGATTAAAAATTAATTCGCTCACCGTACACCCTTTAATTAACAATCATCCTATCGATTCCCAACCATAAGATGCATTCTTTTTCTAACAGTATAGAAATTAATTTTTCCATTTGTTATCTGTTTTACAATTCACTTTTTATCTTCGAAACTATTGATTACGTTGGGAATGGTATTTTTTAATAATCTGTTATACCGAGATTATTACTGATATTTTTTTAATTATTACTTTTGGTTGGCTATCTTGATTTTCAATATAATATTTTTAATAGTACACAATGGTTAACGTATAATACTGAGACTAATGAGATTTATTTATTAAAATAGTGTAGAAAAGATAAAAAAAGATAAATTAAAGATTATTAATTATAAATGATTATGCAAATATTATATTACAAAATTGCAACATGGTGTCTCAAGAATTATAGTGTAATTGTGGTTCCAGTGGAAAATGAAATATATTTCTATTTTGATAATAATGTGATATATTTCGGTGCTTATGTTTTTTAGTATTACCAAATATTCTGTTCGTCATATTTTATTAACTCATTTTATTAACGTTTTAGCAACTTTGGCAAGCACGTAAATAAAATATACAAAAATTTGAAATTAGAACAATGTCTATTTTATCCGTACAACATTTTTGTTATACTTCGTACTGTATCAAATTTCAAAATATTAATTAAAAAAGTAGGAATTACTATTTCTTTATATTAATTTCAGGTCACTTTTGATGCAATTAAAACATATATATTAATGATACATAAGTTTTCTGCGGGGACAAATTTTTAGATTAATTTTACGTAATTTTGAACATTAGACACAATTTAATTGAAAATCAAATTAAGAATCGCCGAAGGATTCTGCTACCGAAGCAATTAATTTCTAAAAATACATAAGACCAAAAGAAATGGAGTTGTTACGATAAAAAAATCGATTACTTACGATACACTTCATCTCGGAAAAAAGGTAACAGTTGCAGTAAAGAAGATGCCGATTGGGTCCAGACACGTTTGTGACTTCACGAAAGTAAAGAATTCACCTTTTATACCGACTCTCACTTTGCCCCCACCCTTAAACGGAGATGAGCCTCTCGACATAGTCTGTTCACCTGATTACAGAAACCTGTTATACATTATACACACGTTACACCATGGTCGTGTGCGAAACCATGGATCATAATAATAAAAACGATCCCACAACTATAAATGCTTCTGAACATTTTTAAACACTATTAATACCGCTTCTATCACATTAAATTAACATACGCCTCGTTAATATTATATAATTATACACATACGGTAGAAAGTATGCTACCGTTGCTTCTCGAATTATTTCGAAATTATTTCTTAATTATCTCATCCTACTTCACCCGACACTGTTACAATTTAATATGCGATATGTGATATTTCACGTTTCATTGCAACATTTTTTCTAATTTTCCTGAGAAAGGATTTGTTTTGAGGTAATTATTGTGCAGCAAAAGATGCGAATCGGAGAAGAGGTCTCCGATCCACGGGGGACCAAGGGCGAATCATGCGGAAGACTCTAATTCTTTCAAAGAGAGAAACAAACGCTAACCACCGACGCCAACTCCTGTGCTATTCGGCGGCATCAAAAGTGGGCACAGGTGGACCCGAGGATAATGTGGAATTAACAGTGATCTGAAATACCAACATCGCTAAAATGTGCGTTACCGACGAGATACTTGTCGAACTTTATACTTGCAGGTGCGCCTGAACTCGACGAGCACTCTCAGTTAGTCGGTCAGACGGGCGGTCGCGGTGCGGGACCAGTGGCCGACCACCCAACCCAGTTTCAGCAATGCTGAGTTTGACCATTTGTTTTTATTTCTTTATTTTCTTACAGCACAGGTTGGGCCAAGCAGGGTTCTGCAATGCTTACGTTGATTACCCTTGGCCCACCTTCAACGATTCTGCCTGCCCTCAACTGTTAATTCAGCTGATTCCATCGTTTATTAAAAAATTGTATGTATCGTATTTAAAATTAGTATTCCTTCGATCGGACGTCCCTCAGGGGTTCACTCGCTTAACCGTGAGTTGACCTGTTGTCAGGTTGGACAATAAGAGTGTAATGACATTCTACAATAAAAAGTAATTGTTTTCCAAGCAATTACGGAATCATTTATTTATTACCTACTATCGTAAGTCCATTTACGTACGCCACTGACGCAGTATTACGTAGATCTCGAGCAAATATTCCATTTAGGTAGAGGCGGAACTTTTAGCGATGTTGATATGTCAGATCATTGATAATTCCATCACGACTCGTTACCGACCCGTTGGACCCGCTTGCCTATGTCGCTGAATAACACATGGGCTGACAGTCTGAAAATACGTTTGTCGGAGAATGTAACATTTAATGATAACGTATATGGTTCCGTGACGATTCGCCTTCTCACCCGCGAGAATCTTCTCAGTGGTCTTCTGCACCGACGAAATAACGTTGCTGGCCTTCTGCCTCTTATTCCGGCCACAATCCTAGAGTGCCGTAAGGCTGACAGTCTTTAATAGTATCTTGTCGATGGTCCTGCGGCACACGATACCGTCGGTGACGAGGTCTATGTAGAAACAAACTGTCTTACCAACATTATTTTACGACTAATTATAGCGTCCTCTTCTCATGAATAACGGTTAGTTAAGGAACTATTTCCTGAAGCAGTGTTGGAAAGCAAAAGGCATGTGCGAGTGTAAATAAATGTAACGTGGTTTACGATACCCGCTCGACAATTGAGAATCTGAAAACGAATATATACCGTGAACCGTGGTAAAGGAAACGCTTGCAAGAATGGCCGTACACTGCGGCTTTATCTACTCAACTTGATTTATACCAGAGAGGAAATCTCCTCTCTGTTCATACTATGTAAAAGTTTTCATGGATTCTGATATGCATTCAGCCATTGATATGATTTCCCAAAAATCCGCGAGACAGAAAAATATTACTAATAAATACCCGCATATTGATCTTTTCAAAAACCCATAAGGTACTATGTCCATTCTTATAACTCGCTTGTCGTATAACCGCAAGAATAATTATATCGAGACATAACAGAGTGGCAATAATGTGAACTAGACCTTAGGAGGTTCCGCCCAAGTGGGGACGCTCCTAAAAGCGTAAGGAGAATTCATAATAACAACTGCAGTCTTCCGGACCGCTGAGAAATGAAATTCTCAGAAAATAAGGACAAGGTGATGGCCGAGCGTGATTCATTCGTTGGCTTCTTCTAGAATACCGTGTTTGAGATCTTTCATTCGTCGCGAGAATGGAGCGTAACGTGTACTCGTTCGCTTTATTTATCTCACGCTAGACTACTACCGGAGTCTGTTACTATGCGCAGCTTACGACAATACTTCCGGCCTGCGGTTTGCACACTCGGCAACTCGATGAGAAAATCCGTTGACCTCAAAAACTTTAGATTGTACAAATTATTCTACATTATATCTTGGATATAAGAAACAAGATTTTATAGACAACAAAAGTTTTCTCTCACATGTTTAAGTATATATTTCTGAAAACAATACGTCTATATTAACTATTTGAATATTTTATAGGTCGGAGGTAGTAATGAAAACATGTAATAATAATATATAGTGAATGTTACAAACAGTTTTGAAAATGTATTTACAAAATTTTGTAATTATTTCCTAATCAGATATTTCAGACTACAAAAAATAAATTAGACATTTTTTTTTTGAGTCATTAGAGAGAGCGCTTTCTATTATTTCCAAATGAGCTGATGACAAACTGCAATTAAATGCCGATGAGTCAGTCGTAGTAGTGAGATGAATGAATGTTTAGTTATGACGGAATACGTACAAGTATGACGTCATACATGTGACACAGTAAATGATTCTAATACATGTACATATTTCGTATACACATACTTTGTGAAGAACACGATTTCGAAAACCAGGAAACCTCCAAACTTTTCTAAATACGATTATGTGTATTCGTATAATATATTATGAACATTTTTAAACATGTTTAAATAACTTTCTTAAGCCAGCAAGGCATCATTACAGTATCGTGAATGGTCACAATTGATATTCAAACTTGCATTATTTTTAATGTCCTTTAAGTATTGATAAAAACATATTGTAAAAGTTAGTGATCAAAAAGTATTTAATTGTTTGATGGTTACGTTTGAAAACGTCATTGATAAGATCACTGGTATGAATTACTGTAATTTTTCGGTCGCGGAAATGGGACCGTTCATTAACTTGGAGCTGTGACGCATAAACAATTCGCAACTATAGCGTGCCAATGGCTGTCATCGGGCATCCAAACGTCGACGCCTCCCCTCCACCTATTCTTTCAGACTACGCTTTATATACGTAGTAGAACCATGATCCGATCCACAGTCTACCTACACGCATGGTACAAGTAACAATATCGTCAAACTTCAACGAATTTGCAAGCAACTATTTATCCAGCGATTCGACCATCTAGTGACAGTGACATTGATTCCTGCCGGTGTCTCGACAGTTCTCCGGTGTAGCGAGAAGGTAAAGAAACAGTTCGAGAAGATTACAGTTTCGGACGAAATAAAAATCTTTTGTAATTTATTTTACACCTAAAACAACCGTGTGATTTTAATTATTTAATTTAGTTCTGCTCTATTTATTAGACGTAAATTCATAAAGTAATTCATAAAGTAAATTCATAAAATAAAAAAAATTCGATTGCGTAAAATTCGATCGTCTTCAAAGATAACCGAAAGTTATGGTTACAATTTTCAACTATTATGTCAGCTTTCCTTGTCGAGCACAATACAAATTCCTATCCGATTACGTTACCGACCTCGTCGATGGAACATGTCGTAATACGTATAAATACCAACAGTACTTTCAAAGTGTTCGATTAAATGAATTTGAGTTTTAGTGACACTAAAAAACTGAATAAATACCAGTGCATTTGTATCAATTGTTTTCCTCGTGTTAGACACAGCAAAACAACGCAGGACGAATTAATTACTCGTGACCTTAAAATGCCTATCCCCTTTTTTACACGACAAGCGTGACTCTTTTGTTAATTCGAAGTCTGCTTCTCGAAAGAATGTATCTGAATTGATAATATCCGTCCAGCTCATTCCTATTACTTCAGACTTAAAACATAAGCGTGAAGTGGACAGCTATTACGACTATGAGCATATTTGAAGTGTCTTCTTTGTACAAAATAGGCTGTGTAGCATTTGTAGCACATTTATGCATTTTGCATAAAAATCCGCAGTCTGGTGATTACGGTCCTGTCTGACCATTGCCGGCAAATTTAATCAAATTGGGCTTTACAAAACATTATGTAGATATCACTCGTACGAATCACCTACCGATTAACCGAATACAAAAGAAAAACTATATTGAGCAGTGGAATCAAAACCGGTTTGCTAGTTAATTTTTAAATAATCATGAGTGGACCCCGGTTCCTATACGATGTTTCAAACACCTATTCTCCGACCTGTGCCCAAGGTCCACTTGTTTTTGGATAGAAGAGATCCGAGGTTCGTCGGTGGTCATAATAGCTGTCCACCCAACTTGAGGCGCACGGTATGTAGAATATAGGACTGCGCTGGACATCTGTTATGACTGTGACGTAAATCGAGCTTCTTCTTTCGAAAAAACACACCGCAAACAACGGTATAGATGTGTAGCCGGGTGGAACGGGTATTACGCGAGTCGTGGCGTCGTCGTGCTGTCGAATTTCCGTGCCATTTTGTACGTTCTCCGCTTGGTGGCTCCCACTAATCCTGTAAGTTTCTCCGACGCCAGTCGCCGGCCGATTCAGTTGCCTCCGAGAATCGTGTGTAACCGGTACCGGCGTACATCGAAGGAACCAAGGACGCGCTATTCCGTCGCAAGAAACTCTGCCACACCCTGGTCAGTTGTCTTCTTCCCCGATCAATACAAACTTTCAACTGCATCTACTTTTTGGCACGCTTTCTCGCTCGTATCTTCTCGTTCGTCATTCCTCGACCGATGAGATCATCGTTTAATGAGCTCCCGTTGACGCGAACGGTATTTCCACGGGTTCGAGCTCGAGCTCGATATTTCATCAACGGCTCTACATTTCCGGGAAAATTAAGGACACCGGAATTTCATTCCTGTAACAATTTAGAGTCTGTTACCTTTTTTATGGGGAATCAGGGAATTTCGAATGAGCGTTACACTTGTTGCTAGGGCCTACGATCATGCCGGGGTCGAGTGACCATTTTTTTGGAAGCAGGTTTCTACACGCTAGTTTGAAAGCAGCCTTATGAATATCTCGTCGATGGTATCGATCTCGTTGAATCTATTAGGCTTTTGTTCGTTTAAAACCTTTGACGCCGGTCGGCTGTTACAGGGTATTGTCTAAACTGGTTCAAGTCATAAGTTCTATAACTGTCAATTCGTGACTGATGTTCCAGCGTTTCTGGGTTAATCGTGACTGGTTTATATATACCCACGTCAATACATACTAAAATATTTATCTTCTTTGTTGATATACATAACGTCGTATCGATTCTACTCCAACAGCGCTTATTTATTAATTCGCGAACGAGGCGGATCTTTTTCGTAATTACTTAATTGCCGATTCTCAGGAACGTTTAAGTTTGAGTTATTCATTTTTTAAATATATTTTAAAGGGTTTTTCTTGTAGACATATTATTGTTATTCCCAATGCAACAGCTATTTATTTAGTTTAATTAAAATTAATGAGTAGCTATTTTGATATTCGGGTCAAAATAGACCCAGGCACTGCTGTCGGAAGGTTAACCGATGTTTCTGACGAAATTACAAATTTAAAAAGTTAAACTGTGGTAAATAAAAAATAAACTAAGCGGGACTGTCGCTAATATGTGACGGAAAATGTTGTTGAAGATATCGATTTCTATGACACATTAAAAAATTATCGAAATCTTGTTTTACACTTTTATACAGTTCTGTGCCGTGTCTTTATCGGAGATAAAATACATTTCACGAAACTCTTATATCACAAGTTCGCCAAATGATTTGCGTAATCTTTTTTATTTCTTCCATCACACAAAAAATTGCAATTGTGTGCACAGGAACTTAAGTACTGTGTTTCCAATGTCGTATGACTCATATTCATACATCGAATGCCAGAAGTGCGAAGGAGATTATGATTTCAAGCACAGATATAAGAAAAACGAAATCACATTTATGATCTCTATTACAGATATTATTAGGATTTTTTAAAATATATAATTATATATTTTAATAATACAATTTGTACTTTGTTACAGCTAATCTGAACAATGTCGGCTAGCCAGTATTACCACGTGCAGGTAATTATTAAATTTTTTAAGTATTTACAAATATTTACAAAAATAAAATTATAATTTCTTTACTGATATTAGCAAATATAAAGGACTCCACCCGATTTCATTAGTAGTTGACTTTCACAAATTTTTGAAGATTTTTATTTAAATATTTTTATTATATAAAATAAAAAAAATTTGAAGCAGTTTTGAAATCGATTCAGTAAAAATACGTCAAATTCATTTCTGTATTCTAAACGAACTAATAGCGAAAGCAATGAATAAAATGACAGAATTTGCTTTATTTTATTTAATGAAAATCTTTTCCAGTGCACACCAACAGTGTACCCTGCAGACCCCTTCAATCCTGAAGAGGATGCAGCTCTTCTGCGTGCAGCTATGAAGGGTTTCGGCACCGATGAACAAACGATCATCGACGTGCTGGCCCATCGCGGCATCGTGCAGCGTCTCGAAATTGCAGACAAATTCAAGACAATGTACGGAAAGGACCTAATCTCCGAATTGAAGTCAGAACTAGGCGGCAATTTCGAAAACGCAATATTAGCGCTGATGACGCCATTGCCAGAGTTCTATGCTAAAGAGATACATAATGCAATTTCTGGGATGGGCACTGACGAAGGAGCTCTTATCGAGGTCCTGGCCTCCCTGAGCAATTATGGCGTTAAAACCATAGCTGCTGTCTACAAAGAACGTGAGTAAAAGTTTACTTCATGTTTTTTCATGAGGAAATTTTACACTGTTTAATGAACATTTTTTAGCTTTTTGATACATATACTTTTTTATTGAATGAATATTACTCGTACCTCCGAAAATGTTTTAAATATTCAAAGGAGTAGATGCAAAAATTTATTAAAAATTATGCTTTTAGTGTATGGAAACGAGTTGGAAGATGATCTGAAGAGCGACACATCTGGACATTTTAAGAGGCTGCTGGTTTCTCTCTCGTGTGTAAGTAAAATTCATCGATATAAATGCATACGATTACATTCACATAATTAATCAAATCATGAAACATATTAACAGGCTAACAGAAATGAGAATCCCGATGTGGACGTTGAGGAAGCTACCCAAGATGCTCAGAGGCTGGTAGAGGCTGGTGAAGGCCAATGGGGAACAGATGAAAGCACATTTAATGCGATTTTAATTACCAAAAGCTTTCCTCAATTGCGAAAAATATTCAGCGAGTACGAACGCCTTACTGGTAACAGCCTTGAAGACACCATCAAGAGTGAATTCTCTGGCGCCCTTGAAGATGGCTATCTCGCAGTCGGTAAGGCAGAGCATACATCCAGTTTTTAAAAAAATTTATCACCAAATTTGGTAAATCAACATGAACAAATTTATGTATTTATGCAAGACAACAGACATTTTCAAAGTTACGAACTAATATTTTTGTTTGAAATTCATTTTTTTTTGAAAGTACACAGATTTATATTTAAGATTCAACCATCTATACTAACCATCTATCCATCTATGTAAAATTAGAAATCTGCCAAGAAGATACAGAGAAAAATAATTGTCTACTTTAATTATTGTTTTTTGTTTCAGTGAGATGTGCCCGAGACAAGACTGCATACTTTGCGAAGCGGCTTCATAAAGCAATGAAAGGACTGGGCACTGACGATACAACATTGATCCGAATAATCGTTGCTAGATCAGAGATTGATTTAGGAGACATTAAGGAAACCTACCAAAAAATGTACGACCAGTCACTCGCTGCCGACATTGATGTAAGTTGAGACTGTTAAATGTAGTTCCAGAGTACAGCCTTTCAGATCAATTCTGCAAAATTCTTTTAAAATCTAAACAAATTCAATTTCGGTCTTCAATCTGTTGACAAAGTTTCTAGAAGAACTATTCCCTTATTGTCACGATATTTTTATAATTCTTCGTTATACCATTTTGCAGAAGCAATCTCTAAGGTTGAGATTTCCTTTCACTCACATAACCGTGCACATATATGTTGTAATTCTGCTCAAAACAATTTTTAACTATTTACTGTACTATATTTCGGCTGTCCATGACTCTCCATGAATTTCAGGACGACTGCTCGGGCGACTACAAGAGACTCTTGCTTACTCTACTTGGATGAAAAACATTTTATGTTCGACAGCTTCTCTTTCGTTTCACATTATACACTTTATAGTGTGCAATTCGTTCTTTATGACGATTCGCGAAGCTTTCTAGATGCTTATGTTAATCAGATGATATTAACGGTGATTATGGTGTTGCGTGGTTGCCTTTTTGATACTCTTATTACGCAGAATACAACAATACAGTACTTAGTCTCCATGAGACTAGATGAATAAATTATATTAATAATTTCTTATATTGTTATTAAAAATTCGTTCTCCCAATATCACCACTTAACTTTGTAATTTGACCAATTAACCTGAAAAGCCTTGCGTGGGAGTGTCAAAAAATATTTTTGATAGTTTTGAAGTCGATCTGTGTCCCACGTGACGCTATGAAATATGGCGCGATTTCCGATTAACACTATACTAAAAGTCATCGATTTATAGATTGAAATTTAACATTCCCGGGAAAGATATAAGGAATTATACTAATTGTATAGCATCAGCGTTGCTTTAATTCTCTCTACATTCTGTTTGCATTTACAGAGCGACTGCGGCGAAGAATTTAAGCAGCTTCTGATCGCACTTTTGAATTAATGAAAGTTATGGAAAGGCTCTGTTCTCTGTAAGAACACACCTAACCTCAAAACCGTGAATAATACGCCTTCCACGTAACTGTACTATTTGTTTTTAATAAAAATCTGCACGTTGGTCAACGGAAAGCTGTTCATTTACTATCGTAAACTGGTTTGTCGTATATCGAGAACACCTGTGTCTTCTCTTTTTTGCAGAACGATTGCGTCGCCGAGTGGAAAAGACTTATGATCGCGATGCTGAATTAGGATTGCGATTTAGGCAGTCTCTCTATCCGGATTAATACTCAAATATTGTTGTTAACATTAGTGCAGCCATTACGCAGAGGCCAGAGGTTCAAGATCATTTTCAATGAAGGTTACGTATCAGAAAATTGTCAAGGAGTGCCGGAAACTCTTAACCAAAGAATGAAATTATGTATTCTTAATCGTTAATCTGGTCGATATTAAAAATCTTTAGCTGGCCAAGAAAATTAAATGTATCAGTATAAAAATTTTAGATGGTCGAAACAACGAAAGATAAAGTATACTTATTTACATTCCATTTTTAAAAATACAGTAGAGTCTAGTGTTATACATATTTTGTAAATATATTTTTTACTCTTGAATCTATTGTTTTTATCTTGCAAATGTGATTTTATAAATGTATTAGATGATTTGGTTATATTTAAAAATGTTAGAAAATATTTGTTCTTGAATATTTGATTCAATGTGTTAACGCAGCAAGTTGGCAGCTCGGATATTTTAAATAAATATTATATTCTAATGTTTTGTATTGGAAAATAAAAATCTATTTATGAAATAAATGTAATATCTTATTAATTACCCGGACAAGTAATATATGTGTTAATTTTTTTAACCGTTGTATTCCTGTTACAAAGAAATGTAATTTAAATGTTATTAACACGAGGAGAAGATTGAAGAAAACATTGATAATGGTCTAAAATTCTACTTTAGAAGGGAATAAGTCATGGATATAGGAATACAATATTCATGAGATAAGTTAATAAAAATGACAAATGATTCTTAGCGCTCTTCGCTTTGACAATTAAATTCCAACAAGAATTATCTGTTCCGTAAAATTTGAAAATAGCGTAAACGGACGTTACCGAAACAATTTTTAAAAAATCACAAGGAATCACTTGTGGTGATTAATAACCTATAAACAGCTATAAACTCTCTGTCTAAATAAATACATATAATCTATTCTACATATTATAGCTGCTATAATATAGCACAAACGAGGCATACCCATAGTGCACCTCATCTGTGGTAGGTTCATTATGCAGAATCATAAGGAGCATTCCGACTTAAAAAATTAATTTTGAACGCCTAATTTCGTGAAGTGTAAACCTCAATGAGCCTAAATTAAACTCCAATAATTGCTAAATACACTTTGAATTCTTATTGAAAATAGTTTGCAAACTTGATCACATGAAAATCTGGCTTAAAGTCCAAGAACAAAATGGTCGAA
This sequence comes from Lasioglossum leucozonium, assembly GCA_028454225.1. Classification (NCBI taxonomy): domain Eukaryota; kingdom Metazoa; phylum Arthropoda; class Insecta; order Hymenoptera; family Halictidae; genus Lasioglossum; species Lasioglossum leucozonium. The sequence goes on from CM052218.1 coordinate 531,311, forward strand.
ACGGTAGACAGCCTCGATCATTTAAAGTGACATGAATTACTAAATGATTACGATACAAAAACATTTAAATAATATTAAAAATACAGAGAATACATTCCTGATATTATAGCTATCGTGATTTCTGAAATTGCTATAAAACAATCATGCTAAACGATGTTCCGAAAAGGATACTGAAAAGCTCAGAATCAACTGAGGTATGTTTTTCACTTTTAAAAATTAACATACATTATTTCATTGTTTTTTAACTTAGATCCACACTGTCAATTCACGAATTTACAATTTTCGCTTGTATATTGCTATGTTTAGCTATTACGTACCAAGGAACATATGTTGAACAGTGCGCGGGAAATTGAAAAACGTTTGAAAAATTTTTCAGGCCGACGTTCGCGAAGATGAGGAACAAGCGAAAAAGTTTCAAGAAATTATTGATTTACTTTTGGCTGCGGGGTATTTTAGAGCCAGAATCAAAGGTTTATCAAATTTTGATAAGGTAAGTCCAATAAAATCTTCAGAAATAATTCTTATGATAAAAAAGAAAATATTTAAATAATACATCTGTAGGTAATTGGTGGGATGACCTGGTGTATAGAATCTTGCAATTTTGACGTAGACATTGACCTTCTATTCCATGAAAATTTAACTATAGGTCAAAAAATGTAAGCTCTCTATAAAATAATTGAAATTTTTAATGGTATAAAATATTCTATAACATTTATAATTTTAGTGCTCTGACTGAAAAAATTGTAGCCATGTTACCCAAAATGAATTGTCCATACCGAATAGAGCCACATCAAATTCAAGGCTTAGACTGTATTCATATTTTTCCAGTTATTCAGGTATTTTTTATTCTTTGTAATGAGCATTTGCATGCTTGTATTTCTTTATGATTTTGTAATCTTGATAATCGTTTCAGTGGTTAGTTAAACGCTCGATGGAGACCAGAGAAGAAATGGCAGACTTTGTTCGATCATTTGCGCTCAACCAGTTTCACAAAAAGCATTCATTTGTTGAAGATGCTGGCACAGGAACAGCTGCACAAGAAAATCTAATAAGGAATATTCGCCTAATTAAAGTAAGATTGTAACGAAACATGCAAATACTAAAGAACATCTATGCCCTCGTAAAATATAATACTTAAAATTTATAATTGTATTAAAATATAAATTAATGATTTCACTTCCGGTGAAACATTTTGCGAACTCTTAACACAATTGTTCGGATGTTCTCATTCAATTAACGTATAAAAGTAATTTAAAATAATTAAGACTGTTTTGTAGAAATCATACGAACCACGACGACTTTTCAAGCACAAAAACGGTTCTATCAAAGATGAATCCACCAGGTTTCTTGGCACAGTTTTAGAGTACGAAGCGCCTTTGTACTATTCAACAAAAGCTCCTGGATTGCCAACGACAGCAAGTGCTGATGATACTAAGGATACCGACGCGAAAGAAGATTTAAAAGAAAAGGTAAGAAAATGTTCGTATTATATGTTCATATAGAATTTGTAAAGTCTGTGCATACACTAGGTAAATTATAAATAAATTCAATTTTCATGCATGCTAACAGGATACATCACAGGTGGGTTTTTCAAACTATTTCTAATTTAGCACTAAATTTTAAAGTACACAGTGTCCTAACTTCAGCAGCTCAAATATCAGAAGAAGTCCCGAAAAAAGAGCACCTGAACAAAATATTAGATGAAAACATTATCAGTTTTTTCGCTAAAGCAAATATAGTATAATGTAATAAAAATTTATTTTCCCATTTAAAAATGACATTAAGGACCTTGAAATTTTGAAGACTGATTTTGAGAAAAATTTTTTGGACATCTTTTCTGTTAATAATAACAGGATAATAAACTGCACCATATTTTTTGTAGGAGAACACAGAAAAATTAGCAGGAAATCTAGCTGCCATTGAGGAAAGTTCGGTGAGTAACTAAGCATATAAATAAATATTTATTATTAGTTAGATACTTTTTAATCATGCTTTATGCAGGCTCGTTTAAGTGTCGCAGCTGTAGGCAACATCGTTGGAATTCAGGCTCAAGAAATCGCTAAAATCGCTGAAAAATATGCAACTATGTCGACTTCCGAGAGTCAGGTGATTTTGCAATTGCCAAATGTGTAGTACATTAGTTTATTTTGTTATGGTTATTTTACTTCATTACAGGATCAGAATACTACAAGTTCTTCGGCACTCATTGCATTACAGAAACAGAAAACAGTACTACAAAATCGAGTGCGAAAATTAACTAAGGATAAAGATGGTTTAGCTGCTCAAGTTTCAGAATTAACTGAGAAAATTAATGAATCTCGTGTGAAACGACACAGTATTGAGCGTTCACTGAAGAAAGCAGAGGAAATGGGTATTAATGAACAGGATAGGTAATTTCTTATTATTAATATACAACAGAATACGTAATTCTTTATTATTAATATACAAGAGTGTTTTATTATTGAAACGTACAATGGCTAAATAAATTGGCTATATTAAATTAAAGGAGTTAAAATATACATAGGCTAAAATAAATCAACTTCTGTTCTCTCAAAAAATTTATTCCAATAATTTTATGTGAATTTTGCAGTGTTTACAAACATTTGGAGGAACTATTGTTAGTGCATGACGGCTTGAAGGAACAGGAACACAATTTCCGAGAGCAATGCAAGTCAGACTTAAATATCTTACGTGGAAAGTTGCAAGACATCGAAAGTGGTACTTCTGAAGAGGAGGAAGACCGTTTGAAAGAGTACGAGGACCAAAAGGAAGCAGTAACAAAAGCAAGACTACAATTAGCTAAGAAGAACAGAGCCATTGCGTCATTAACCAGACAGTTGGATGATGTTCCTGGTCGCTCTGAACTCACGCAGTATCAGAGACGCTTCATGGAGCTTTATAATCAAGGTTAAATAAAAACACTTAGATGGCTTAGATAGGTCATCCCGTATTTTTATGTTAAAAATTACAGTTTCAGCCAAACACAAGGAAACGAAACAGTATTATACGTTGTACAATACTCTCGACGATACAAAACTCTATTTAAGCAAGGAATTGTCATTGTTGAACTCCATCCAAGATAATTATAATGAGTAAGTAGTTCGGAATTATTTATTTATTATTTGTGATAATGTTTAACGTTTCTTTTATGTGCTTTTACCAGGGCGATGGCGTCGACGAGCGGCAAGGAACAATTTTTAAACCAATTTGAGGCGATCGTTAGTGGCGTGATACGCAACAAGGCAAAAGTAATTAATTTCATTCGCATTCAATTATTTATTTATATCCGATTTTTATGTAATATTTTATAATTTTGTCACACTTTTTAAAAGGACGCTGTTATTTTATCTGGTAAAACTATAATAGTTTTTACACAGACCATTTTACGTAATTTTAATTAGTTTATTGAGTTGTCATTATCTATTTTGATAAAAGGATCGCGTTTTTGTAGGTGGAGAAAAGATGTGCGGATGAAAAATACAGAAGGGATGCGCTTAGTCGACAACTTGCTTCTCTGATAGAACAGCAACGGAAATATGTTGCTGCGGTCAGGCAACTGACTATCGAATGTCGCAAAAATGAGGCCTTACTCGCACAGCTGCGAGGTCCGTAATAATTATGGTATTTTTACTATATAAAAATACTATCCAACAAATATTTTGCGTTGCAATAACCGACAAACAATTCTTATAAAACATCATTGAAAACATCATAAAGAAATGTTTCTTTCCCTGCAAGATTGAATTTCTCAAATACTAAGCGTATTGAAAAAAAAACAACTATCATCGCATTTATAGGGATTGTGTATTGAATATTGCAACGCATAAAGAATTAAAAATTTATTGGAAAGTGTAATTAGCCGGCGGGCGTTAAAAGATGCTGCTATTTTAAATGACAGGGAAAATGGCCGCGCATATAAATAATTGTTATTTTTAATAAAATTATCGTTTATGTTGTGAAAATATTCCTTACAGTTATAAATATACCGGAACAAGTTCAAAAAACGGTTTGTACAGTAAAATACTAACTTTGCCCAGCTCCTGTCCAATCCTTACAGAATTAGTATACTTTTGATACTTAATATTAATAAAGTGAGGATTTTTAAGTCGTCATAAAATTTCATAAATTAAAAAATATACGAGTTATTGAAGCAAGTAGAATACTACCGGTTATGTCTATTTTTGCATGTGAAACTAATGGTTAGCTTTTGTTTTGTTGTTCGATGTTATTAGCATACTTTTGCACGCCCCGTCGGCTACAATTAGGCAATAAAAAAATATGTTAAGTCCATCAAAAAAATTTCACGAATCTTTTCTATTTATTCAAAATTACTAAATAATTAATCAATCTTTCTATACATAGAAGGACGTTCTATATTGTGCAAGGTTTTATAAATAATGAATTGCATAATCTCTTTAATTAAATCATTTACAGACTGATGATATTATTGGTCTTGGTATTATTCTACTTAAAAATTATTTATACAGTTAAACCTTTCTTGTAAAAGATATAGGTCAATCGCAGTATAACTATATTTTATGACCTTCGGTAACTATAGCTAGTTTGGTGCCAATTTTAGCTGACCAGGAGTCTGACATAGAAAAGCCTGAAATTCTTATCATAATAAATATGTCAGACAACTGTAGTTATTGTTTTAATCGTAGATATTAAACCTACCTTTATATTTAAATTAAATCACAATTTGTTTTTACTTTGGTTACTGTAGCTAGACCAATCGACTGAAATTTAATTATGGCCTATTTAAATTAAAAAATGCATAATTATTGCATTCATCTTTGAAACTCAAGATATTGTCAGACTTTTAGATTAAAATAAAAAACAGAAAATTATTTTATTTATATTTATAAATCAAAAGACATTTAAATTATAAACTGTACGTAGTATATGTTACTATTTTTCAGATTCGTATTCACGAGGATAATTTGGTATTTCAAAACTATTGTTCTTTTTCATTATCACTAAAATATACAACAATGCAAATCAAATTTTCGTGTTTAATTTGTCCCTTGCTTTATTTGTTTTTAAATTTAGACGGTTCGATGGATAAAAAAGTGATAATTACTCGAATTTGATAGAGGTTGCCAAAAAATTGTTACACGAAACAATTGCAACCGCTATTTAAAATAGTCGACGCTATAGTCACGTGACGGTTTTATTAGACGTGTGATGATATAGGTTCACTGTACAGTTAGCGACTTAAATTTTCATTCATTATTACCGTCGTGTAGTGAGTGTAGTCGATGAACACTACATTTTTGTAAAAACAAAAAATCAGAATTTCTTTTCCATAAACGACGCGCAAAGTTTAACCAAAATTCCAAAATGTCGCTTGAAGCCCCACTAATGTGCCAATTTTGTACTCCCCGAGTAATTTAGGTTTATTAACAATGTAAATACGTAAAGTTTTAAAAATTTAAAAAAAGAAGTTTCAAAAAGAATTGCTTCACAGTTTTTCTTTTTAAAAAAATCCCAAAGATCACGTTAGCGTTAATTTGCTAAATCGGGATTAACTTTATCGGTGACTGTATTTATGCACTTCGGGCTCGCTGTTTTAGTCCGCTAATATTGTTTACTTACTGTTATAAGTATAGTCAAGCTCATAATCGATGGTACACATTTTACTATTGATAGTACAAATTTTGGAAAAATTTTGTTTAGTCTGAATTACGAAAAAAATCTGTGAAATGTATTTTTTAAATTTTCAATACATATTCGGATAAAAAAAGTTGTGAAATCAATATTTACTATTTTTTTAGTAATTCCTATCAATTGAAATTTTCTTCACACATCATTTAGGAAACTAATTCTCCTAAATTCTTGAAGAAGCTCAAATCATGTGGTCCACTTTTTAAAAAAGGTACATTATTTTAAAGAGCGTTCGGAGACTTTTTTGATTGACTATACATGCTGAAAATTTCATCGAAACTGGTCTATCAGTTTACGAGTTATAAACGATTAAAAATTGTGAAAATTGCATGCCGAATAGTAGCATAGAAACGGAAAAAAAACAGGCTGGAGATCGTAAAAAATTGTAATTTTCACAATTATCGCATAATTTCGTTACAAACCCGAATAGAAAAGTTGTGAAAATCAACTTTCACTATTTCGTTTCGTAACTCGGACTAAACGAAATTTCTCAAAAAATGTTCATTACATATTATCTATTTATGTAGCGAACTGATCCATCTAAAGCTTGGCAGAAAAGCTGAAGTCGTTTGTTCCATTTATAAAAAAGTTATTCTGAGTTAGTTTGTGCCATAAATTATGAGACTGACTGTATGCCTACAAGTAAGGTACATACACTCTGTACCGTCTGTTTTCCCTTTCGCAAGTATCGGTGTCGGTGTTTTCCTCCTCACTCCGTCAGAGTCCTCTCCGTTCGTCGCTTTGTGCGAGCTGTCGCCATTGTTCCCCTTACAGTGTGTTTTAATGTGTTCACGTGTTTCGTTCGTATTCTCGAGGACTCGTAGCCGTGTAATCAGTGGTGAGGTGTTCAGTGATTTAGTTTATTAGCGGTCCCTAGAATGTAGCTAAATACATAGAACAATCGGGCAGCATATTACGAGAAAATAGCGTAATATGACAATTGCATCGGGCGGACTAGCCATCCGATCGTTCCTTTTAAACTAAAGGAACATGTGCTATCTATACACGGTGGCTTTTAACGCGACACTCGCATGAGAGAATCATGGCAAAAGACGAAGGAGACGACCTCTTGCCAGACAAGGACGCGGCGAAGGGATTCTACGCGAAATACGAGCCTAAAGAAATCCTTGGAAGGTTCGTCACGTGATCCATTCGAAACAAGAAAATAACAACATAGCGTACTATTTTTATTTGTCTTGCCCAGCACGCGTAGCATGATAGATATGTTTGTGTTTGTATTATTAGACCATGGTACATATGTACGTTGCAATCACTATGGACGAACCCAGAGATTCTCACCGCATCCTAACCTGTACAATTATATAATTCGATCAATCTAAATCCACGAAATTCAACGAGAACAAGCTTCGAAATGAATTAAACGATACTTGAGCCATAGTTTACATTTACGTCATAGTAGTATTTTCTTTCAATGGATGTTTACAATTAATTGTTATGCTAATTAATTCTACGCAAATACTTGCTGAACCATTCAAATCGACAAAAATGTTGATTTTAGTAAATATTAGCATTTAGCTAGGGCCTCCCATGGCTTTGATTATGATCTTAAATAGAAAGTTGTATAATACTGTGCACTAACTTTTCAATATCAATAATAGAAACTAATATTATTCACATTCAAGCGCAAATTCACGATATGAAACATGCTACATTAATCTATTTCACAACTGTTTGAAACACTACCTGACTCATTTCAAATTTTGTATACATTGTGTATATTTAGGATCTGATATGATATGATATGATACTCGTATCTTACATTGTTTACATTACCTTCTATTTATATCTCATTTCAATTCAAATTCATTTTACAACTTAAATTTCAAATAAGAGTTTGAATACTTTTACCAGTAGACTTTGGATTTTATGCGCTTCTAGTAAAACTGAGTAGATGAAATACAAAATAGAAGATTGATACATTATTTACTACTACTAAATTTATTAAGAGAACAAATTAATTTTTATGTAACTACCTTTTCTTAGTGGCCAATGCAGACAATTGTTCGTATAAAGATCCACAGTCTTTTTCTACTATTTTGCTGTGATCATATTATGCCTAACTTTTTAGCAATATTGTTTAGTCCTTCTTTAGTTTAGTTATACATTAATGTTTGCAGAGGAATATCTTCCACTGTTAGAAGATGTATAGAAAAGGAAACAGGCGTAGAGTATGCAGCTAAGATAATAGATATTAGTAATGAAAGTAATGAGGATGGAAATACTATGAAAGATGCTACATTACAGGAAGTGCATATCCTTCGTAGAGTCGCTGGGCATCCTTATATAAGTAAGTTCACAATTCCAAGAGAAAAGACAGATATTATAAAGAAGAAATAAATACATTTCTAATTATAATCTTATAACATTCCTTTCCAGTTGAATTGCACGATGTGTTTGAATCAAGCACATTTATTTTCTTAATCTTTGAAATTTGTAAGAATGGAGAATTATTCGACTACCTTACATCTGTGGTTACACTCTCCGAGAAAAAGACACGTTACATTATGAGACAGGTGTTCGAAGGAGTCCAACATATACATAATCAAGGAATAGTGCACAGAGATTTGAAACCCGAGAATATATTGTTAGATGATAATACAAATGTTAAAATAACAGACTTTGGGTTTGCCAGGTTGTTAAAGGGAACAGACAAATTATATGGTTTGTAATTACATAATAATAATAATAATACAATGTATTTCTAGCGTCGATAACAAGGTATAAATTGCATTCTTATTTTTCTTCCGCAGATCTTTGTGGTACACCTGGATATTTGGCACCGGAGGTGCTAAAGTGTAATATGTTTGAGAACGCAGAAGGCTATGGATACGAAGTAGATGTGTAAGTTGATACAAACTTGAATAAATTTTTTATATTTAAATATGCTGTTATAATTGAAACAGCATTGTATATTAATGAATTATCTATACAGATAATTACTATTTATTTCTTCTTAGATGGGCTTGTGGAGTAATTATGTTTACTTTGTTAGTTGGTTGCCCACCGTTTTGGCATAGAAAACAAATGGTTATGCTTAGAAATATCATGGAAGGCAATTATTCATTCACATCTCCTGAATGGGCAGATATAACAGGTAATTCTTAATTGAAGATCAAATAAGAAATGACTAATAAATTAAGAATTGATTAAATGCAGTGCATATTTTAGTTTCAAGCAGTTAAAATATAATTTTTATTTATTAAAACATCTTTATTTTTTCAATTTTAATTTCATTTTTAGAAGCACCTAAAGATCTGATAAGAAAATTACTAGTGGTCGAACCGAAAAAGAGGATTTCCATTAAGGAAGCATTGGAACATTCTTTTTTCCATACAGTTGTAAGTATATCGCTGCATAATTGCACATAATTACACTGTATACTCATCTAAATCGAAAACCAACGACCTCCGTACCCATAGTATTGACAATCTATTGAATACGTTCCTTGTAAGCTATTGAAAAGGTATGGTTTTTATAGTCGTCGTATTCGTTTTCTTATGCATTCCAAGAATGTCAGAAGAAACATGGAGTTTCGTTTAAAAAAATACATTGGTGGCCTTGAAATCTCGAGAACTACGACCTTGGGAACAATTTTTGGCCATAATATTTATTCCCTCAACTGTTATCAAGAATAAGCGGAGTATTCGAGGCATTTGATTTAGACGGGATACTCTACGTAATATCGAATAGAAAAATAAATATTCCTTTCTTTTTTTTTTTTGTACATTTCTAGAGGACGGTATTACGATTATAATTTCATATTTTTCTTTTTATGCTTTTTGTGTTGTACATTATTAATTCATGATGAGGTATATTTACGTTCGAAGAAAATGTTCATGCATCGATTTTCGAACAGTTCTTCTGTCGTTGTTTTGTCTCCGATGAGATCACATAACATAACACTGATATAAATCGAAAATTATTGGAATTACAGCTATGGGATCAAGACATTGCGCCTCTAAAACGTTCGCTATCATCTAATTCTCGACGTCTGAGTAGGATATCTCAATTAGCTTTGGTAAATTATTTTTGTTTTTATTTTGTTTGCCGTTACATGTGGGTTTATATAACTTTCACGTAATTAAAATATAATAACAATTAACACATTGAATTGAATTGAATTGAATTGAATTGGATTGAATTAACATCGAACTTTCATTTTGTTTCTATTTGTTCTCATTTCTAAATTATAATTTTGGTAAGTATAATAAATGAATTGTATAATGTATAAAAAGTGGGAATCTCAATTAACAATCATCTGTTATCGTTGCATGATAAATTAAAGTTTGAACAGATTGATAAGGAAGAGTGGAGAAAATCCACGACTAACAAATCCCATGATGCATTGCCTTTTCTATCGTAATTAATCTTAATTATTATCTTTGCTTCATTTTACACTGTTTCTTGTTATTCTATTTTTTAGTTCTTATTGCAGCAAGTTGTTTTCAAATGAAATGTTATGTGTTTACTCTGAAAAATTATTATCATTGTTTAATTTTTCTGCAGGAATTAAAAGCAAAGTCGTTTAATGCAAGGAAAAGATTCCAGTTAGCTATTATTTGTGTACGTGCAGTTGTTCGTATTAAACGACTTCACACAACTCCTGAACCCCTTTCGACGCAAGTGGCATGCACTGACCCCTACAGAATCAAAATCTTACGAAAGGTACAATTTTTAATTTATTCAATAAATTATTCGATAACACTGTTCAACAAGTTTTAACTTTTTTTTTAATCATTCTTATAATTTCTTATCTTTAGCCTCAAGTGGCTTGGTTTCGAGGTGTAAAGATAGTTAAACATGCGATTGCTTTAAGCTTAAATACGTGTAAATGTTTATACAATAAATAATTGTATTCGGATAATCTGTAAAATCGTTTTCTGTGAGAAAGATATCTATAGCTTTCACCGTTAAAGCATAAACCAATTTAGAAATGTTAGAAAAGACGGTTTTCAGATTCGCGTTCAATATATCAAAATCCAAAACTCAGTGTTATTCGTTGCGCAAAAAATGTACAGTATATTTAATGGATCGTTCCGCGCAAGAAGCATTTGTTCAGCTTTCACGGTTATCCCAACTCGAATCTCGATCTTTCTTTTTAAAGTATGTCTAGATTAAATTTGAGTGAAATTCTTTGAAACTATATCTAAACGTTTTTAAATGTTTTATAATATTATCGAAAGGTATATATCATTATGATCTAATATTTTGTGCAATTATTACAGGTGATTGATGGTTGTGCGTTCAGAGTTTATGGGCACTGGGTAAAGAAGGGCGAAGGACAAAATCGGGCTGCTCTATTCGAGAACACACCAAAGACAGAGTTGAAGCACCTCTATGTGACTAATCTGAGCAGATAACCAATGCTTCAACAAAGCACCCCCTAGTTAAAATTGTGAATTTTTTTTTGTTAGTCGACGTTTACAGTATCTAAGCGAAATATTTCATTACGACAAAAAAGTGAAAAAATAAATAAGTTATTTAATAGAGAGTGGTATATTTGTACTGCTTTTTCTTTGGTTCCTTTAAGGAACAAAGAATTCTTCGAATGTGTTATGGTAACTATAACAGTGTTCACCGAACGCGCAATATCGTCAGGTAAACATAATTATTATCTCTCTCTCGATATTGCAGAACAAAAAAAAAACACAAATTGGATTGTTTTAATTCGAAATCCTTCCGCGGAAGCACAGTTGCATATTTACGGCCTTCTCTAGGAATATTTTGTACGCTGCTCGACAAATTTAGCTGGTAAACAAGAAAATTTCCGAAAACGTGTTGCAGAATGTCAGGAGTTTTGTTAGCGGCACACTACGGCAAACTAGTATCACACTTTTAGAGTGTGTTTTATGCGTAGATCAAGTATTATATTAAAAATTGTTTGTGAAATTATTTTTTGAATGTTTTACGTTAAATTAATGATAATCTTTCTGCTTTACAGTATTTTCGATTTTGTCATAGCACAATAGAACGTGAAAGAATTTATTGTCAGTGGTACAGATAAGTTTGTGAACCATGTTCCGGTTACGTTGGAAAGGAGTCGGGACTATTAAAATGATAATAATATTTCAATGATCAAAGAAGGTGCTTGTAGGTACAAATATTTGAAATAAATCATAATTTCCATGACCATTACTTACGTTTGTACATATACAGCAATAAAAATACATAAATAATTTATTACAAATCAGCAACACATGCTACTATGTAATTACACTTTTACTGTAGCGAGTATCCATTATTTTGCAAGGTTAGCGTTAATTATGGCGTAAAAATAGAACGGCAATAATTCCAACAATTTGTAAACAACTTTATAGAAACGATTCATCTTGTAAATGGCCGAGAGAGAGGATAAAAACTACAGTAAAAGATACATATAAAAATTTTAAATTATATGAAATTCGAATATGATCAAAATTTGTGAAGAAAAGATTGTATTCCATAGTAATGTTATTTACTAAGATCTGTATGTACATTATAGTATACTTTGTGCACATTCTAGTCATGTTTTGTACTGCTGGATTTGTTTTAGATTATAAATATCGTAGGAGGAATTTGTGTGAATAATTTTTCTTAAAAAATGTCGTAAGTCTTATAATGTCTAATAATACGAGAAGGTAAATTGTAATAAATTTAATTCGACATTAGCATGTGATAAAAAGTTACAAAGAATCGTGAAACGAAAATAAATTTGTAAAATAATGTTCATACGTGTACCTATAGTGTTATATATTTAGTGTAAAATGTATATTTTGAAGTAAAATATTTTTTCAAACGTAGAACAAATAATGTTATTATTCCTTGTATTTAAAAAAAAACAATCTTTATTGTCAACAGTATAAAACAATATGATATTTTATCATTTCTAACACTCTAATTTTAATTTTACGAGAATAGCAAATTGATTTAAACAATAAGTAGTTATGCAAATTAATAACATAATATTTGTTTGTGAAATTTGTATCGATGAACTTTTTTTTTTGATTTCGAGAAGCCCATTGATTTATTTTAATGATTTGGTACAGTATAAAAAAACATTTTTTTTTAAGTTCTATAGAATACATAAAAACAACGATTTTTCCGCAGTTTCGCATTTAATTTCGTCTGTGAATTTTATTTCAAGTTGATGATAATGACCTCACAGGGGATATTAAACATTGTTTTAATGCTGTTTTCATATTTTTTTATTACATGAAATTACATAAAAACTAATAAAGTGGGAGAATTATACAACATTGTCTAACTCCATGTTGTAGCAGAACCTCGTCAACTTTCACCAAGTGTTAAAGAAGACTAAAATATAAAAACCAATAAACGAACTTAAACAACAATAGACTGTCCGGAATATAGCATTTGATATTCCGAAAGATTTAAAAAACGAACATATGGCGTTTCATTAAAAAACATCCCTTTTGAACGAAGTCGTCTTTAAACATTTATAGAAATTAAATTCATTACGATAGTAAAGAAAATCTAAATTTGATAATAGACGATCTACAAAAATACCAAAGTAGACTTCGTTACAACTCGCTTTTGAAATAGGAGCTCCTGTATCCGCCGATAGTCACAATATGTAGCTGTCGAATCTACTTGAAGCGCATAGTACGCTTATCGTGGCAATACGCTGGACATCTATTACGACTGTGTACGTCATTCAAGCTTCTTCTTCCGAGAGGAGGATTGCTATCATTAAAATTCTGAAAAATCTCGTGGCGTTTCGTTCGCCGCGAGAACCTGAAAAATTTGATTTCCTTCGACGAGGACTGCAGAGCGGTGATTTCGAAAAGCGGAGATTTACGTGTTTTTGGCGCGCGCGCAAAGGTAAACAATGAGCTGTATGTTTCGGTGGGTAGACGCGGCAACAGCGCGGGGCCTGCGATCCATGTGACAGAGAAGGAACGTGACAAAAGGTGGCAGAGGGTGACGCCGCCGAGATCGGAGCGAGTGTTTGCCCGGGCGAGCCGGGTGTCGGGTGTGCTGTGTACGATTCTCGCGATAGTGGTCCGTTCTGGCGTCGTCCGGAAGGTAAGCTCGCTCTAAAAACGCGCAATCGGCCTCGATAGCCACGGTTAACAAGGTCCCGTGCGATGATACGGACGTAAATCCGTGAAAATCAGAAAGAAAAGTGTGTGGACTAGCTCGCGATATACAACGGAGCTCGACACTTCTCTTACACGCCCAGCGGAGTGCTGCGTCACATGGACTGCGGTGATTGGTCAATACAGCCGGGTGACGTCACGGGCCGCGCGCCGATTGGCCGGCGCCTCGGATCCCAGACACGTGAATCGTGGCCAAGCAAGCATGGCTGTTGATGCGCAGTGGTTAGCACTTGTAAAATGTTTCTGCCACGCGCTAGATCGATCAGGTTATAACCGTCGTGTGCCGTGAACCGTCGCGAGATCGTCCGCCGTACGAGGAAGCCTCGCGCGACACGCAGCTCGCGTCCGGCCGCGCGGTGAACAGACCGGGGAAGAAACCCCGTCTCTTGTCGGTGAAATTGATTTCCACCGTGGAAAGTGGGCTCCAGCGTGTTTCCATCGTGACCGGAACGGACAGCTCCGCGCGGTGTGCGCCCGCACGTAAGTCGCCCGCTCCGCTTTCGATACGCGTCGCGATCAGCGTCACCACGCCCGGCCGAACGTCTCCGCCGCGAGAGAGCATTATCTCGACAGGACTCTATCACCTATTTAATTAACATGTGTATAGGTGGTTGCGTGGCGTGTTTTCCGTGCCATAATAGACCCAGCCAATCGCACGGTACTTCAACCGGTGACGTCACGACGCCGAGAGCTCCGATTGGCCGACGGTGCGTGCGTCGCCCGTCTAACGTGTGCGTAGCTGCTTTGTCAGTTTAAGGAGCGAGTTCCGCGTACGGCACCGCTTCGAGACTTCGCTCGCGATTCTCCGATGGTCTTTTCTCTTCGGATCGGCGATATTCCAACTCTCTCGATACGTCGGCTCTCGAACGATCCTTCCCACGCGCGAAATACCTCGTTACCGTTTCGTTAGCGATAACAACGCCTCGGAACCCCGACCGTTTTTCAAATCGACCGAGCAACCGAGTTCGGCTCTCGCCTTTCCCGCCTCCTCGCTCCTTCGCTGATCTCTCGCGGATCGCGCAGCCAACGACAGCCTACACGAAACAGTGTGCTGCACGTTCTCCTATACTCGCGAGCACGAACGCCACGTAACGACTATCGTGAATCGTTTCCATGGCACGTCGCGACACTGTGAATCTAATCCGAGTTTGAATCCGACCATGGTTTGTAGATCGTGTACGTATACGTAGAATCGCACGTATGTAGTTTGGAATTATGCGGGTTAATCGAACCCCCCGCCCCACCCCCGGCGCGCAGTTATCGGGAAAGTAAAGTTTTCTATTTGAATCGCGATATTTATGGCGGGCTATTCGAATCCAATCCACGCAGCCAGCAAATGTACACGGTTACGATAACATTTGACGATTGTTAGGAAAATATTTCATTATCCATTTTTAGTTGCTAAGTCGTTGAAACAATTAGTTTCGATTCGAATTGAACAGGTCACAACGTTGCGATGCTGGTATGAGTTTAAACGAGATCATGGCGGTACACATTGAAAATAGAAAATTACCAGTTGACATTTTTTAGTTGAATTAACTGATTTTTTTCCATTCTTCCAATTAATAATTTTAAAAAAATATTATCACTATTCTCTGTTAACGATTAACGACTCATATTTTTTTAATCAGCGGTTGACGGTCAATAATACATATTTATTTTTCCAATTAGTAGTTATGACAATTTTTTTATCACAACACTCGCAATTTCTAGCGATTAATTTCTTGATTAACCGATCAATTAAGAAACTTTAACAATTCATACCGTGTGTTCTGATTATTAGCAAACAGAAAAACACAGTTTTCTATTATTAATTTTTACTAACGTTAATATCTTAAATTTGTTTACACAATTAAAATTTTGTATTTGAATGTAGATTCGTTTTTTGGCGGGCTATTCGAATTCGAACAACTCTTACAGCAGACATACGCATTTATAACGATTAATTTCATGGATTTTTATCGATTGGACAATGGATAACGATATTACGATGGAAAAATTTTATTATCAATTTTGAATCCATTAATTGGACTAATGATTAGACTTAGCCAATTTCGATTAAAAAATGAAAAGTGACGGTTTTAATAAACCCTCGATGGTAAATATTTAATATTTCAAACAGAAAAATTTGAACTTTCTACAATTAACAAATCTAACGTTTAATTACAATTAACCGAAGTAAGCGTTCAATTATCAATTGAGTTAGTTAATCTTAATAATCAAGAACTGACAGATAATAATTAATAATAATGAACGCCTAATTAATATCTGTAACGAAGCTAAAAATCTATCGAAGCCATAGAATCTGCAACGCGTCTTGGTTACCGGGCGCCCCGAGCTTATAGTACGCTAGTGCATCAAACTTTATCCCGTCTTTATCAAAATTTCGATAAGACAACAAACAACGAAGAAAATGAAAACAGTTCTCTCGAAGACGATCCACTGATACGACTGGAAAGAAACGTTCGTGCGGTACAATAGCGGTTCTATATTATATATATATATACATATATATATATATATTTTAGTTGTTCTTGTTGCTGTCTCTCGACAGTTAGATCGTTTCCAGCGATCGGGACTGAAGATGCGTGCTAATGCTGGTGCGCTCCAGGAAAGCGCACGCCGCGCCTGCGCATCGGCGCCGGTGTGGTATTACGGAACGTGTGGCTCCGGGAGCCGGAGAGGGGAGGGGATGAGGCTTCCCGCGCGACTGCGTTACGTCACGCGTACGTCACGTGACGCATATTCAGAGACACCGGTGGTGTCTGTGCGGTCTGTGCAGCTCCGTTCAAACGAGCTAATAATATTATTGAACAACAAAGTTTCCGAAACCATGAACAACCGGCCGTACGTTTTTGAACATTACGAAGTGTCGAGTGCCCGGGGATCGGATGTGTGACACGTGCGACTTTCATCACGGTAAAGCACAGAGGTTTATGACGTACTTGCGTCGAGTGTCGAATCGTGTCCGGCAAGGTCGACGAATCGAGAACCGAGACACGGGATTAATGTTTCTCCCACTCTGCCGTACCGACAATAAGACCGCCGTCGCCGCCGCCGCCGCCGCCGCCGCCGCCGCGGCTCTCGCTGTTTTCGAGTAAGGAGGCTAAGTTGTTTTTCTTTCGGTTTATTTGCGCGCAGATTGCCACCGGCGGCTGGCACCAGCAGAAACAGAGGGTGGAGGCTCTCGACTCCGTCGACGTCGTCGTCGTTCTCGCGAGCCGGCGACGGGAATCGGCGCAGAGGCTCAATCTTCCGGAAGATCTTAAAGGGGAACAGTCGTGGAGCGACTCGGCAACGTCAGGATGAGCCTGGAAACGCTGCTCGAAGCGGCACGGTTCGTCGAGCAGCAGGAGAAGAAGAGGGAGCGACTCGCCAGCAGCTCTTCCTCCTCCTCCGATCATCCGCTCGCCGTCGCCCCCCCACTCCAACCATCACAACTCGAACGAGCCACGTGGTGAGTACCACGCGCCACTTTTCGCTCGCCGTGTTTCACAGATAACGGACTGTTACGGGGTGAGTCAGCTAACGCCGAAACTCCGAAATATCGACGACGGGCTTTTCTTTGCGAGACTGGAAAATATTATTCATCCCTCGAAACGATATTTCTTATCTTTATTTAGGAAATATAATTTTGTCGAAAACCTTTATTTCTTTTTTATCGGGACAAACGAAGTTCAATGTTCAATGAAGTTTGACAGCCTAAACGTTTCTCGAAATGTAAATACTCACTAATTAGAAACAAATACAATTTTAATGCAATGGAAATCGAAATGGTGTTTACGGTAGAAATGTAAACATTCGGGACAAACAAATTTCTGATCGTGGTACCAGTGTTAGGCGACTCGCTCTGTTTCGAATTGCTAAAGAGACTTCCTGCGCGTAGGAAATGTTGATAATTTTCTTTAAGAATATTTTGTAACGATTCGAACTTTCGGCAAAAAATTGGGCTTGAAATTGCGAGAGATCTGCTCGATAAAATTTCAAGTTTAGAAATATCTTTCTGAAAAAATCATTGCGAAATAATTTGGAACGTATTTGCACAAAAAAATGAGAGAAATTCAACGATTTAGGGTGGGATGAGAGGCACTGCAATGTACATGTGAACAGCACGCGATGACCCACGCGTTCACCGCCTCCAAATTAGGTATGATTTCCCTCGCGGCAGTGGCTCCCAAACGATCACGATCTTTTCGAAAAACTTGGAACGTGCGTGGGTTGGTTCGTCTGCGTTCGACTCGATTCAATCTATTCGGTATGAAAAATCGCATCTGCGATCGTTACGAGAAATCACGGATAGCGCCACATAATAAACTCTCCGACGATCCCGCGTGCCCTTTCGGTTCCCGCGTTTTCTTAGGTCAATGACTCAACTGACCGATCTCGCAAAGCGAGTGGAAACGCTCGCGAAGGAGTTCTCGACTGCACGCCATCGCGCCATCGGTCTCTCGTTCTACATTGACTTCGCTAGTCAAATGATCGGCACGATAACCTTCTCGTAAAAAACCGACGGCACAGCCGGAGCCGTACGATCATTGCCGAGGTAAACCGGTAAAGGCGCAACTGGTACGCGACAAAGATCTGGCCAGATCTCAAAAACGCTCTTACCGAAAAATCTGCAACCACCGTAGGGCGATTCTACATGAAAAACCGAATAAAAAATGTACGACAAATTTTTTTATACGATGTTCCGTTCTCGAGACAAACCACTTCGAAAATTGGTAAAACGCAAGTTTTAACCCCTTTTCCAAAATCAATTTGGAAAGTGAAGCTTGAGAGGAAAAAATATATTATTTACTTTGAAGTTTGCATCCCTATTATGCCATAAACAGTGGGATACATTAATTTATTTCTATTTTTGAAGCCGAAAGTCACCGAACCATTTGAAAATGTAATAAGTAGACTGCGGATCTTTATGCAAAATAAAAAGTTTCTACCTGAATTGCAACAAGTTGGGATTAAATAAATCATTGATTTCTTGCTGAATATGTTTAATAGGTTGAAAATAACGTAGTAGTATACTTAAATTCTTCAGATGTCTTTACTGTCAAAAATTATATCTACCCATTCATATTATAAATGCATAAAGATCCGCAGTCTAGCAATAAGGCTTTCGCTTTTTAAAAATATCACGTTCATTCTTTCATAAACAAATTCGAATTTTTCGTTCGAAATCGTAAATAGTGTATTTAAAAACTAGTTTGTCTCGCCGAGTCTTCAAAATTCAGACATAGTTTTCGCACGTGGTCGCCATCTACGCGAATTTTATTGTCAAAAAGAAAAAAAAGATAAAATACGAAAACTCGACGCGCGAACGTGTATCTCTCCGAGAGGCCAGCGAAGTGTCCGAAGTCGCCGGAAGGTTGAAAAGTCAAGAGACGGTGAGGGTGGGAAGGAGGTGGATGGGAAAGCAAGAACGATTTAGATGACCATATGCATCCTGCCAGCCGTGCCCCACCGTGCGGCCAGAAAACAAGTCGCTAGCCAGCGTGCACGTAGCGGAGGACGCCTAGGAACGTATAAAGGCAAAGAGGCACCGAAGGGTGGCGGAAGTTAGGTGGGAGAGCGCATAGAAGGGTGCGCGGCAGGTTGCCGGGTTGGGGGGTGAGAAGAAACGGAGTGGCGGGTACGCTGGAGGGGATAGATCGCGACGATTAGGTCGCGGTGGTGGGGGATGCGCGCGATCTCGCTCTCGGAGGGGCAACGCCGATGACCGTGGTGCGCCGGCGACGGTGGTGGGGGCGAACCCGGCTGGCGGTCGTGGTGGGGAGTCCAAGGGACCCCGGTCACTGACTCTAGAAACTACGACAGCTTTTGTGCTTCATTCACGAGCGCGCCACCTACTCGCGCACGGGCGTCGCGCTCGCTGTCTCTTCTACCTATCCCCTAACGTTTTCTCGTCGTCCTCAGCTTCTCGCAGCTGATACGGCATTATCAGAACCCTCCGACCATAGTTCTAATCCAGATTATCGGGTTTCGATCTTGCTCGCCTGCTTAATCTCGCGTAAACATTAAAAAAAAATCCTTAGTGGTCACCGAGACGCAGATTACAGAATTTTTTTCAATTCTAGATCAAACTAGTACACGGTTGCATTACAAATTTTTCGGTCAGAGGTCAAAAAGAATTTTAATACTAGTAGTAAATTAGTAGTAGGAAAAAAATATAAAAAATTTTCATTGTTACGAAATCTTTAGTTATATGGAGATTTCCAGAAAAATCTGATTGCAGTCACTCGGGCGAAAGAATTTTTTTAAATTTTATGATGGAAAATGCCAGACGTGAAACAAACGACGGTCTTCTGTTTCGTAGAATATTTTTTAAAACGGTGATTTATCGCGCGTCCGGTCCTCGTGTTCGCTGTCCCGCGCAGGGGAGGCCTAGATAGGTGCAGTGCACGGCAGGCAAAAAAAAAATGGACACGATACAGGTCAGATCGATCTTCCCGTTTCGTTGGTCGTGCGCGTCGACGCATCAGGCACCTGCGAACGCCTGTCGAAACATGCCACTTCGCCTCCAGGGGTAATCAGGTCCCGGAGCATACTCTTTACACGATGCTGTCGCGTTCTTTTCATATTCCCCGTGAGCTCTGAATCACGGCGTGGTCGCGCGTGCACGGTATTCGCAACGAGTGACAACGGTTTCCGATGCGTTTAGAAATCGGTCTCCGGGTTGCGGAACCCGGTCAAACGATCGCCGAGGCGAAGACGCGTGGAATGGTGACGTCGCGCTCAGCTATTTCTCCTCGTGGGTCGCGATGAAACCTTAAATGAAGGTGAACATACACTTATCGGTAGATCGATCCTCCGTTTTCACGGTCACGCATCCCCAGCATGACGAAACATTGCTGGCGGATGTGAAAAAGTTTTTTTTTCTTTTGTTAAATAGCTCAGCTTCTAGATAAGAAGGAATGTCGACGAAGAGATATCAAGAAAATTTCCCTATTCTATCATCGACGGGAGATTAGTTGCAGAAGAAATCGAGAGATACGACACGCGGCTCTACCGTTGAAGTGTACATAGGTGTATCAATCGATAAAAATTTCATTCTGTTCAGGCATCTTTTCTGGGCGAAGAACGATTTTTTCACGAGTAGCAACAAAGGGTCTCGGGCGGGTTAAAAGTGACACCATCGGTTCGTCAGCCGCTAGATCTCCCCTCGCTCGAAAATAAAAAAATCTGACTACCGGTCTCTCGCTTAGTATCCCGATCGTAACACGGATGATTTAAACGTTGTAATTTGCTCCCTATCTCCGTGCATCCGGTCCGTTGCCTTGTTGCGCGTGCTTGCTGGCACGGCAGTGCGTGATATAACAGGCAACGCGCGTTAAACGATCATTTCAGTCTGTCTATCTTAAAGCACTCGAACGATGCTTTACAAACCAGTTTTACAGCTTCGTAACACGCGCTCTTACCGGCTCGTTAAATGCTACAAAATCATTCGGGACCTCGAGCGCAAACATTTACAACGATTCTACCATCCGAGACTAGCATCGTCTAAAATCACCCAAAAATGCCCCGTCCTCCGTTTCGAGAACTCGATATGTTCGCACAACGGAGGATCAGTCGTTCCGAAGAGTGGGTTGAAATTGACCCAGGCACCGATCTCTACTAAACCCAAGATAGCTAGGCGTGCGATCGACCGGCGCAACCACTCCTACCATCATCGGTTACACCGTGGCCTCATGGGGGCGTTTATAACTCGCTCACTGTCAACACGTTGCACTAAGACTTGGCTAAAGATTTTTTCCGAGGAAGAGACAGCGTGCTACGGAGCTCTCAGCCGAGACTGGAAGAGAACTGTTTTTCTTCTCCGCAGATAAGGATAAGATCGAGCGAAATAGAACGCAGAGCCAGCCGTGTGCCGTGCACTGTGTCGGCGGACGAGCACGCGGGCAGCCGAGGCTGCGCGGTGCGCAGGCGCGTTGTCCCCGGCGAGTCCCCACCACGCGCGTCCGGCCGCGTGGCGTCCTGATCAATCGCGGCGTTGCCGAGTCCTCCGGTGACCCGCGGATGGGCAGAGCGAGAGAGATAGTCGGAGAAAGAGAGAGGGAGAGCAGCTCCCCCACCCTATCGGCCGTCGGCTATCCCTGCTGACCTAGGGGAATACCCCCTCTCCTGTCCCCACCGGCGCAGCACGTGGAGACGCGCCTCTTTCAATTTTTCATGCCTTATCGACCTGTAGATTCAACCGTTGTGCTACGGTCTCGGTCGAAGTTTTTTCAAACGCTTCTCTCAAAGATTCTCTCTCGTGGTCGATTCATTTTTCTTGTTTCTTAAATACGCGTCAG
This sequence comes from Lasioglossum leucozonium, assembly GCA_028454225.1. Classification (NCBI taxonomy): domain Eukaryota; kingdom Metazoa; phylum Arthropoda; class Insecta; order Hymenoptera; family Halictidae; genus Lasioglossum; species Lasioglossum leucozonium. The sequence continues at coordinate 553,386 of CM052218.1, forward strand.
TCTCGATTAAATGATTTCTCGCTCCATCGATTCCATCCGCTACAATTGAAATCGTCGTGACAGGTTTTCTTGGTGGAATCATTGAGCGGTACGATGCAAAACTCAAAACATATTTAACAGGTGTAGTTTTTCTTCAAAACATTCGCGTTGACAGGTTGAAAATAGTCTGCAAAGTATCTGTATTTTTCCCGAACGAGGAATTCAAACTGCCGTTGATGCGTCGTTTCGATGACGCATTTGTGTGCGTAGATTATTGTTATTATTGAAAATTCTTTAACGGATATTTTTATTTCGGTATTTCGTGGGGTTTCGAAGATGTAGAAAAAAATGTTACCAAGTCCTAAGAACCTTGCGCGCAACGCGAACCGAGACTCCAGTCGACGAAAACCCAAGGGATGCTGGACGTACAACGGCAAACGGTGACGTGTTGCGCATCGCTGCCTCCGGCGCCACTTACCGGTCCCTCCACGTTGCCACGCGGCTGTTGCGTTTACCGCGAGGGAGGGGGAGGAGAAAGAATTGTATTTACTTATCTGTGACGTAGATAATTGTAGCAATCGGTGGCTGTTTAACCTAGTAAATCTTTTTCACCCGTTATTTCCGAACGACCGTCTAGCTTTAGCCGATCCTTGCGACTTGCCTTTATTTTTTGATGTTTTTGGTCTGTTTGTTGCAGGCGCGAAGCTGAAAAGGGAACGCACGGAGCAAGATGACTTGTTCTGCGAGGAGAAAATGCTCATCATCGACGGTGAGTCTGCCACCGTTGTACAAGATATCTTTTCGTTATGAGCTTTAGTTATGGAAAATTAATGAAAACTGTGTTGTGAAAGTTTTTATCGGATTTATAAAAAAATTTCGAAAAAATCTGATTTGTAGCAGTTGTCGAGAATTTTTTATGATTTTTTTCGTTAACAGTCCCTAGGACAGAAAAATATTAATAAAAAACGTAGTTTTAGTTAGAAATAGACTGACCATTTTTCATGTAAAATTTCTGTAATAATCTAGCTTGTTGGGACTCGTATCACAAAATTTCACCAATTTTTTTAATTGAAACTTTCAAGTGCAAAAGGTTATAAATGTTGTATTCCTTAATCAGGGTTAAATTTATTTTTCAATCATATATACAATATATATATATATATATATATAATGAATTTGTAAGAGTAGAACGTTAAATTAATATTACAACCTTTCGATGTTACTGGTTCACTACGTGTACCAGTGAACCACGAGAGGTTAAGCGCCCAATCGATTTTCATTGGTCGTTGGAGGGCTTAACACGTTCACCGCTGCGTCAGTCACCGGTAACCGACACGAAACGTTTGATTAGAACTATTTTTAATACTGACGTTGCTTGTTAAAACAATTCTATATGAAGTTTTAAAAATTTTTTATTTTTATGTTTAAAAAATGTTTTTTCGCAATATTTATTCGATTCAGCCATGTGTGCTAAACATAGGGTGTCTAGTTTAAATCAATCACCTGAAATATCGTCAAAAATGTTACAGACGAACTGTCTTTTAATGTCACTTTCGAAAGCTTATGACCCTTTGACGCGTGGCTATGTTTTCACCCAGAATATCAAGATAGCCATTTCTGCGCTAAATTTTTGGAAATCGACTGTCTCTCAGAAATACCATTAAAAATATATTTAAAAGCTAATTAATCATCAATTACGTACGACGAATCACCAGTAATATTCGAACACTTTTAAAAGGGCGACAACTTTTTCAATATTGGACCTTGATTTGGACTTGGATTTTTTTTTGCGTGAACAATATTAGTTTACTGCACGACGTAGGAAAAAATTGTTAAAAAATTGCAATTTTTAGCAGGATCCGAACATCTTCGATCAAGTGTTAAAATGAATTCAATTATAGCGTTTTACTATCTTTTTTAACGAAATGAACTCAAATATCGACGATCTCTCGAGAATGAGAAACTTCCAACTATATTTCGGACCCAGCGTATGTATTTCATAAATGTCCTTTAAACCTGGATTATACAGAGAATTTCCCATCCGCTGTAACCACAAAATAAATAGTAGCGTAGGAGGTTAAAAACACGGAGCGAGTGCATGTTGCGACTGGTGGTAACGAGAGAACGCTAGAAAGAGAAAGCAGAGCCAGCCCGGCCGGTGACGTGCGCCGGTTGCGCGACGAGGACAGAGTGTCGCGGGTGACTGGAGGCAGTTGGGCAGTTCTCGCGAGAACGGAGATGTCACGGAAAGTGGCGGCGGTGGCCGAGGCGGCGGGCCGCAAGGAGATTGGTCGCCGTCACCGCTGTCGTTGCCAGTGGCGCGGGGCGGGGGCAGGAGGAGGGCGCCGCTGTCATCCTCAGGTTGGAGGCGGCGGCACTTACGTTTAGATTTCAGTCGGCACTCGCGTCTCACGCGGTACGAGTTTCCTTTGGTGCCCGACGATCGTTCGATCGGATCGATCGACGATCCAAGCCGCTATAGTCTTCCCTCTTCGGGGCGATAACTTCACCGAGGTCGCTCGTTATCCCTAAGTTGGACGCGGACCTCGACGGCGATTACGATCAGATTGAAAAAATCTGGTTGGATACGGTGAATGTTTTGCCGAATCCGGCTTATTCGCAAATTTCCGAGGATGACCGGCGCGGAGGCTCGGGGAGATCGCTGTTGATTCGTCTACGAAGGGTGGGAGGAGGATCCTCGGGCCACGGCGCGGCGCGGCGCCGCGAGTGTTTCGAAAGTTCGGATTTTTTTCCTATCGCGTAAACGGCGACCTCGTCGTATTCGTTCGTCGCGACCGCGTCCCCTCTCCGCGGCGCGGCGTCGTGACGCAGCCCTCTCTCTTTTCCACGCGCTTCGCATTCTCGGCCGTTTCCACTTCTTTTCGACTAGTCGTCCGTTCGACGCGTCCCCAGCGACAGTTTCGCCGGGGTTGCATGGCCAAAGTGTCTCTGTCTCGCTCGTCCAAGTGAACGATCACGCTGGATAGAAGAGGGAACCACCGAGACTGCCAGGTGTCGAAGATAGTCCAGCTATGCTGCTCGGTGTTAGCTAAACTGTGGAGAAGTTTTCCCATCGGAGTCCTGGATTTTATAATTACAGTTTCGGGAGGTCCTAGGTTCTCTGGTCACAGTTTTAAGATTAAAGCTCTGTTTACAAGAGGCACGGTCGCTACTTCGATCGGATCAACCCTCTAGTTCTCGCTGGCTTAATGCTAGCCGAAGATTTCGCCCACTGTGTCACCGGTTCTCCGAGTGGTCCCTTTCTGATGGTAGAGGGTTGTCGAAGATTATGAATGTACGGTAGCGAATTATGTTGGGTCGGAAGGAGCAAGTGTCGAAGAAAGTTTAGCATCTCGCTTAGACCATCCCCTAAGTCACAGCTCGCATTTCCCAACTGCAATTGCTGCTATGGAACTGTCCGATCAGACTATAGATGATCTGTGATGATCGAACATCGTCGAAGATACGACGAATCCATAAAATTGTGTCGCACCGAGTGGAGAAGCGAGCTGCTGCCCACTGTGGATCTTGTCCGATGATTGACAACTTGTTCGAAGACGACGGATCTGTAAAAATGAGTCGCACCGCGTTCGAAAGAGTCGAAGAAAGCTTTAGCTGTTGATTTTGGGCCCTAAGTTTTACTGTCGTTAGAATTTTCGATGATCTACGGTGATAAAATATCGTTGTACGCGACGAATGCATGAAACAGTGTTGTGCCAAGTGTTGGAGAAGATTTAGCACTTGCCCGGTGTGCCATCTTCCTTGATCCCCTAAGTTGCTCTAGGCTCGTATACGGATCTTTTGTGGTATGAGACGGGAGGATCTACGCTGAAACATTGTTGACGATGACAAATGCGTAGAACCGCGTAGTGGTGCCAACGAGAGAGCAAGTGTTCGGTCCTTGATAGCAGTTGCTATAGTTAGAGGATCCGTGACGGTATGCACGTATGAAATTCGATTGTTCCTGGTGTTGTGAGAGGAGGGGGAGCGAAGGGGGTCTCGTTCTCCAGTGCAGCGATCGTGGCAGCCACGGCCCTATATAGTCCGCGGCGAGCGTGCTCTTTTTTTATCTGCGTGTAACGCGTGCCGGCCGGAGAGAACCGTGCGTAACGCAGCCGTCAACAGAGTTCTCGGGATCATGGGCGTTCTTTTGGTCTCGGATGGCACAGTGGCGGTCCAACCTCGCATGAGTCTGAACGCGGTCAAAGCTGCCGGAGCGCAGCAACCGATCGACGAGACCAACAACAATGTGAGCGGGATACGGGACGCGAATAGCCTGATGCCGACGCAGGTCGTCGGTATTATCGGCGTGGTCGTCAACGACGAGCCGCGTCGCAGCTGGATGCCACCCCCGCCTAAGAAAAAATGGATACGCCACTACCTACTCGGTGAGCTAACCTTACCCTGCCGCTTCGAGTCTGTCTAGCCGGTCGAAATCACCGAAACTGACGGTCCAACAGATATTTATTGTCTATCACCTGAACCACCCTTTCTCGAGAGGATCTACCCTTGTCGGGTTGGTTGGGCTCGCGCCGAGTCATTAACAAATCAAAATGCTGTGGCATTCGCTGCAACACGCCGGAACGTAATTAGAAGTATATTCCTGTGTTTTGTAATTTGGTCGAGTTGTAAAAAATTTTTTCTTGATGCTTGAAGAATACCTTCTTTGTATTTCAAAACGTCCCTGATGAGAAAACGATAGCTGACCTTGAATTGAATCTGGGGAACTATCTAGGGTGGGAAAATATTTAAAAATACGATCTGTATTTGACGTCTGCGTACGTAGATTTTTTAAAATGAAAAAGATAGAAAATATTAACCTAACAGATGTCATAGTGGACATTCAAGAATAACGTGGCGAAAATTATATACATTAAATGTATGCTTTTTTTGATTTGTTCGAATTTCTCATATAATAGTTGAGAAAAGTGTCAACAATTTGTGGGTGCTTGCCCCTCTGTTTTAAAACAATTTTTGGAATCGTATTACCACTTTTAAAATTCGTTATCACTGTTAAATTCTTTATTTTTCTGCTATCGGAAAGATGAATGTTGCTTGGATTTAGTGTGACTTATCGGGAGAGAGAAAGAGAGAAGGGGGGGGGGATTACTCTGTTTATGGTATGCATCATTGGTAGTTGATTCATCAATAATTTTTGAAGTTAATTTATCAATGGTCGTCGAAGTTTTCGCGAACGAATAAACATGCTTCGCGGCGCGGGAGTATCGTAGATAACGAATAACGGAAAGTTTTGTCATTCCTCATAAATACATATATTTAATGTTCAGGTACGGATTTTCTTCCTCGAAGAAGTACTTCTAATGCATTTACAATGTTTAATTTTTGATTTACTGTGACCGGGATTGTTAACAAAATAATCGAAAAAAAAATATTCTATAACAATACTTACAACAAAAATTCGTATGAAGTGTTCTATCAACTTCGATAAAAAGTTTTGTTGAAACATCCAACTAACGCAGAAATTCACTATAAAACTGAGAAATTTCCGATTAGGGTACAAGTTTTAATCGCGCTTTCATCCGTAATCAGTGTGATAAATAGACCAATGCTGAGTCACCTTTGAACCACGCTATACTTTCCATTGAATCTGTGTTTCTAAAGAAGCAAGTCGAACAACAAAAAACACTTCGAATAACTAACCGAGAAATTTCTGATTAAGGTACGACATGTAATCACACTTTTATCCGTAATCAGTGCGACAGATAGACAAATCCTGGGTCACCTCTGACTCACGCTTTCACGAAATTTTTCTCAATTTTTCGAAATAATGAGATAAAACGACAAATTAATTTTCTCGGAGGTGACGAATTCATTTCCGCGAGTACTAAGTTATCGAAGCGCGTTGGGTACGTATGTCGTTTCGAAAACGTTCGATGCGTATTGGAGTCGGTATCGTCGGGTCAAAGGCGACTTTAGTCATCCGAGTGTTCATTACCGCTCGATTCGGAAAATTCTAGCGCGTTTCGCAGGCTGCTTCTAATTATAATGCGAGTCCTCCGCGTCTGGCATAACACCAAGCCAATTAGGCGACCGCGTTCGGAGCCGTGTTCCCCTAATCTCGTGGATTTTCCGCTCCGTCTTCCGTCTTGTCCGTTATCTCGCGGCACGTGGTCGTTCGGCTCGCAGCCGTGACACTGCGCCGACATCGATCGCCATGCAACCGTGCACCGTCGCTGTTGATGCAGTTTTTTCAACGGAGCACTGCTCGGTCGGCGATTCTTATTGTTTAGGTCAGCACGAGACTGCGAATCGTTCGACGATCGAGCTGTGGTAGATCGCGCACGCGGAGCTCCTCTTTCAAGGACTCGGTGATTCTTTTTTTAACAAAAGCTACTGTGCGCGAAAGCACATATTTCGGACTATTTATAGTCATTTCTCCAACATCGGGTGTAAATAAACAATGAAAAGACTTGTGTCCCCATTCTAGATTCCCCCCCTACGCCGTTTCGTCTCCGTCGTGCATGCGTTCGGTACAGGTGGGGAGAGGGTAAGTCTCTCCCCTCAATTCGTGCTCCCTCCCCTCATTTGGCGATCCTGGTTCTGTCACTTGATGACGTTCGGAATTTTTTTTTCAAAGAACCAATAATTCCTTTTCGACAAACGTTACGGCGTTCGAAAGCGCATATCTTAAGCTACCCTCGCTAATTTTTTCAATGCAAAATGTCAATAAATAAAGGAGATGTTAGGGAGCGTTTCTGCCTGAGTAGTTAATTCGGAATGCATGCTTCGAACTCGCATACCTTGGACAATTCTAATCAGATCGACGCGACATCTTCGCAGAATCGTTCTAGAATAACGTGGAATCTGTAAAATGACTTTTTCAAAATTACCAGATCGATCGTACTCCGTGGAAAAAGACTTGTTCGAAGATAAACGTCGATAGCCACGCGGTCTTTTTTTCTTGAGCATCGAGGATGCTTCGAATTAAAGTGGTTACGCACGCACAGCCTATAAATATTCTTTAGCTGGACGTTCGGTTCTCGCGTTACAGCAGGACCACTGATTGAACCGGTTAGCGGAGCTAGATTCGCCTAAACTTTAAATACGAGCACTTAGAGCACGATGAAAGCTAGAATGCTTGGACGGAAAATGTTGTATGTGCTGCTAAACGATTTTTTTGCCATGAAACTGCAAAACCGATCGTTTCAGAATTTTATGTTTAGAAGTCAGGAAAAAATAATAATTAGGATCCCTATTAACGATTTAGTCTGAACTTGAAAAGGTACTTTCTGTATAGAGTAATATTGTAGATTAACTTTGCGATATTTTAAACTGTTTTGTTGTGGCATTTTAGAGTGTATGCTCGTTTATATTTTAGTGGTATCACAAATTTTTGTATGAAGGAAAAATCAAAATTGAGCTTTTCATGGGCGATTAGGTACACAGAGTCGTCGGACGAGGGGAGAAGTTACCCCTCGCGTCACGTGTCTGGGCCACGGAGACGGAGGGGGGGGGGCGTAGTAGAAGTGGAAGGTAGAGTAGGGACACAAATCTTAAGGAGTGATTCTATTATAATGTTAACTTTACGATTCTTAAATTTCTACTCTACAAACCTAATTATTATTTTGTTTGCGTCTCGAGTATATCCATGAATTTTTACTCAAAAAATCGAATCTTTGTATAAATGACTAAATACGTTCGTCAAACATTGATTATTACGCAAATTTTGATATTACAGTCTGATCTTGGAATTTTTTATAACGAAACTAAAAACCACAATGATTATAGGACTTCGATCTACATTTTCACTAAATGACAAAAAATGTCAAAATTAAAATTGTTACGTGTCATTATATAAGTACAGAACTTTGCAATTTTTTAAATTATAAAACTATAAAATCGTTTATCATGGGACCGTAGCGTGTACATTTGTTGATATTATTATCATATCAATGAATTTTTATGCACAGCAAAGATTTGGCAAATTTTCTCGACGCAAAAGTATTGCATTTTACGGCAGTGTTATTTGCGTGTACCGTGTGCCAGAAATACATTATACATTTTCCAAGGCGAACAAACGGAATGCATGAGCGTTCGCGAAAAAAAAGTTCCAGCGAAGCCGATTGACATATCATTTGAAAGGAAAATTAGGGTTGATTTGTAGCGGCACGGCTTCGAGATAGTGATCGCAGTTCGCCAATGTTTGGCAAACGCTCGAAAATATGTCCGAGCATATTGACTTCATAAGGAGGTCATTCTTCTCGCTGTTTTTGCAAGTTTAATAGGAAGGTCCCGCCATTTTGGTTCTCCAAGATGCAATTCGAGCATTCAACAATACAATTCTATCGATTTTTGCGAGACCTGATCAACAGTTTTTGTACAGACTCTATTTAAACCACTATTTTTTATTTTTTTTTTTTATAATGACACCTTATCAAAGATATTAAAATATTAACTTTGTAATTGGTGCGCCCACTTCTAATGACAGCAGTGGTTCCGTTGGGTAAATATTTATATAATTTTTTAATAATTTTATCAATCGATTTTTCCCATTTCTCTTTAATATGTTTAAAATCATTTACATTTGCATTCGTAGAATTTTGTCGAACTGAATACTATATTGTGGGAAGAAGATTATATTGTGGATGATACTTGGAAAATTTGGAAAAATGCAGCACGTGCTATATATTTTATATCAATTGTATATTTTTACAAAAAATGTTGCACTTCCTCTATAGGAGCGATATTGTTCTCCACGTCTCCGTTAAGGAGTTATTAAGGAAAAACACGGACCAATCAGAGCGGGGCTGCGGCAGACGGAGTCCGGCGCGACCAATGCCACTGCCAGGCTCTGTAGTAGCCGCGCTCTGATGGGTCCGTGTTTTTCGTTGATACCTCCTTAACCTGGGTGGAAAATGTGACTTGTTGATACCTCCCAAAGGAAAATGTGACTTCAAATAACCCCATGAATGAGCCACTTGAAGAAAGTATAACATTATCGGGACACCCTGTATATTCGCGATTTTGTAAATTCGAAAAACGAAAGAAACCTCCCGCGTGTGACATTGCGAGACAACAGAGAGACGAGCGTGTTCCGAATGCGACGGACAATCTCGTTACGTGACACGTTTTAACGTTATTCGCCGAATGCACCGATGCAGGCGAGCGATGCACTTGTTATTCTCGCGGTACGTACACGCCGTCTTTAAGCCCGGAATAGATTTAGGAAGCGTCGAGCTATGCGACATGGGTTTGCCAAGTCTCTTGGTACATGAATGAGTTAGTTGCATGCGCGTACACGTGCTGCGCTAATTTATAGCGTTACGACGAACGCCGCGCCGCGCCGCGCCGCGCCGCGCCGCGCCGCCGAGAAAACTTTCGGCTCCGAGAGCTTTTCGCAGCGAAGCGTCTCGGTCGCTATTGTACAATCATGTTGATCGTTCCCGGAGCTAATTGCACGACCAACTTTCTTACCAGTTCCGAGGAGCTGTTGCCAATTCTTTTGTCGACGACTCTCTCTCTCTCTCTCTCCTCTCTCACTCTTTCTCTCTCTCTCTCTCTCTCTCTCTCTCTCTGTGTGTGCCAATTGCTACTGAACACCTCGGCAAAACTAGGGGCTCCGTCGAAAAAATCTTTTCTGGCAAAGTTATGCGAGTTCAGAGAACTGTGAAGAAACTTTTTGAGCACAGCGAGACATCGGTAACGCATTTTTTATTCGTACTACAGGGAGATTCTAGGGGGTGAAATCATCCCTTCGGAGTTTAAAAATAATTGAAATAACCTTTTTTTATCGGTGTTAGCCGAATTCAGAAAATTGGAAAATTTTTTACGCAAGTAATACCAACATTTATTATTGTATTGTTTTAGGGGGTGAAATCGAAAAGAATGCAAGAAAGAGGTATCAACGAAAAGTTTAGATAATAACATTCTTTTTCATATTTTGTAAATGTGTGAAAATACGTTTAGGGGAATCTATGGGTTTCACAGTTACCCCTTTTAATTATTTCTCCCTAGAAAATAGGCAATCTGTTTCTGCGATTAAGCGCCTCTACCGAGTCAACAAAGCTATTTGTCTTGTAGCATGCGCGAAACCTGTAGTGTCAACACTGTCAGCCTCGGTAACAGTACTCAAATACTGTTTGCAACTGTTTCTACAGCTTTCTTCGACGCACCTTTTCTCTCGTAAAAGCTGCCTTTAACATTTCGTCTTTGTTTACTTTAAAAGTTCTTCAAACTAATATCAAAATGTAAAGAGATACGTTTGAATATTTAAAATTTTTTCACAGTTTTATCACGATTGATTTAATACTGTAACATTTTCAAGAATTTAAGACAATTATTTATTGTTTAGGCATCGTCGTTTGTTAACATTCAAATTAGTAACAACGATTGCTACGACGCTGCAGCAGAAGTATCGAATCCGCCACCACTCCAGCAAAGCGTCTTGGGCTAAACTTGGGCGCGAACGCAGTCATTCAGGTTCGGGTATAGAATGGAATGGGCAAGGGGAGCTTCGTCGTTCGTATCGTCGACCACAAGGAATTTCGCTGCATCCAATTCTCTTCTCTGTGTCGAGTGCCCTCAATGGGCGTAGTTTCGTCGCCTCTCTATGTAGAGTTCCTCTGGAGGGCGTGGTTTCGTTGCCCCATCTGTATAGAATATCTTTGGAGGCGTGGTGTCGTTGCTGTTCTGTTGCAAAACACCAATGAAACGTTGTTTCTTTACTCCTCCCATCTAGAATACGATGCATTTTTTAATACTTTAAAGAACATGCAAATACGTGTTACGAACATTTTTTCTGCTAACATAAAATGTCAAGAACGTGCAGTTTGGGCACCTGTCGGCACCTAAAATTTTAAGGGTAAAAAAATGTTAAACTTTGGCCAGCTTTTCAAGGTAAATGCCCCACCGTACCGGTGCGTACGAGCAATCAGTTGCCCAGGCTTGAGATACCCGTTAGCTGAAGAAAAGTAAGAATATCCCCACTCTATATGTGTCGGTCTCCTGTTCTCTTCCGTTGTCACGGATAGATTGCGGCTTGGCTGACAAACTTGAGATTCTACCCAAGACGCGCTATACTCCTTGCTGGGCATGCTTGGTGTTTTGAGTGTCCCGGGCGGCGTAGTTTCGTTGTCATTTTATCTACCATGCTTCGAGCTGATGAGATTGCATTGTTTTCCTAGTACAGATTGCCCCTGAGGCGTAGTTTCGCTGCCTCTTCGCGCGAAGTGCCTTGAAGGAGTGTAGTCTCGTTACCCCTCCCATGTAGAATACCTCAATAGGGCGTGGTTTCATCGTTCCCGCTGTATAGAGTGCCCTGAGTGGGCGTGGTTTCTCCGGCCCTCGATGGAGACCATTCTGAGTAGATTTAATTGCTCTCCTTGTAAAAGAGTGCTCGAAATTGACGATATCGTTAGAAATGGCCGTGACTTTATTGCCCCCAAACCTACCGCATCTCCCCACTGGGTAATCTATGCAAATGTATTTGTGTAGCCATACCATTTGAAAGCGCGAAGTACGTTTCGTAGATGTCGGCTAACATTTCTTTTTTTATTTCATTAGGATCTCTCTTGATTTGTTTCAGAGGAGGAGCCGCTGGAGAATAGTAGAACGAACGGGAACCACTCGGCAGGTTCTAGAGGGAGTCCCGTGATCTCGAGTACACGAATAACGCCACTTCACACCACGTCACACGTTCACCTGTCCCACCAGCAACAGCAACAGCAGCAGCAGCAGCAGCAGCAGCCACCAGCGCAGCAGCAACCCCAACCCCAACCACAACCACAACCACAGCAGCAACAGCAACCGCAACCGCAACCGCAACAACAATCGCATCACCTCCACCACCACCATCACAACAATCACAACAGTACGCATAACGTCTACGTGGAGAATCACAATTCGAATCACTCGCAGCAAAACGCCGGCAATCTCGTCGTTGACCTTGAACCGAACCATGACAATAAGAAGCATCGGAACGGGTAAGAACACTTATCCTCTAATTACGCTTGACGTGGCATGCACCCGTAGCGAATGCAGTTGCACACGATCATATAGAGAAGGTCAAATTTTGTTTTAATTTTACTGACCTGTTGTCAGTGATTGTCTTAAAACAATTAGTACCTAGGCACGAGTCGCGAAAGTTAATAGAATATTTACATTAAACATTCTAATAACAAAAAAAAAACTTTCGCTTATTTTGGAGAGAATGCATAATGTATGCTTGTAGAGCGAGCGAACCACACTGTAAGAAAAGTGAGCAAAAGATGTACCGTGAGTGTAAAAATAATATAGTTTATTAACATTGCTAATTAACTGATAGTTATTAATTTCCTCTTTCTGTATCTATATTTTTATTTCCGCGATCCGTTCTCTCTTTTAAATAGTTATTATCTTTGCATGTTTACCACTTAAGGCATTTTTATACACATCCGACTGATTAATAAACTATATAATTTTTCAAATTGCAATTACGTCACATCGTGATTATGCTACTTTGCCTTCATAATGTGAACATTCTCGTTGTGCAAGCAAAGTGGCGTAGTTTCGTCGCTTTTTGGTACCCGACCTCTAAATTAACAACGAAATTTCGAAATACACTCTCGACTCTCTTGACACACGGCGAACAAATTCCGACAATACTTCTATAATACAAAATGCTTGTAATATGATATTGCCACTGCTCCGTCTTCATAACTAACAAATTTATTATGCAACTGAATTGTCGCTTTTCTGAAACCGAGCTACAAACAATAACATTTCTAAAAACTTTTAATCCTCTCGTAACACGGTGCTTTGTAAACACGCTTATCGATGTACGGTAAAGTCTTTATCTAAGCCGGACGGAACTGTACGATCTTAGTAAGTTCGCTTACTTGATCCGGCTTAGATCAAGACTTTACTGTAACACGGTGCAAAAAATGCTACAACCCGAAGATAGGACTAATTAAAAGCTTAAGAAAGAAAATGTAAATTCTGCAAATGTTCGTTTCAACGCATAGATCTTTAACCTTATGTATCCTCAGCGCATTCCTACGTCATACGAGGGCTCTTCAGGATCCTCTTCTTGTTCGTAAACATAATCTAGCTTCGCCGATACTTTTTCTCAATTTCTTGAATTGCCTTTTCAATCTCCATAATTTTCTGTCTTCATCGAATTTCCTGATTAGTGGAAATTGTTGAGAAAAAATTTTTTCACCAGAATCAATTGCCAGAATTGTTGTAGGAGGGTTGTATACAAAAAAAAAAGAAAAAAAACTATCGAGCAAACGAATAAATTTCGATTGAAAAGAAAATCGATCAAAGTCAAAGTTAAGTTTAGAGTAGCGTGGCCGGGTTCTTTTCTATCGTTCGGGTCTTTTTCTCCGTCTCCTTCTGTCCCGTCTTCGTTAGCCTGTTGCTTCGCAGTACGCTCAACGCTCTATCCCCTCTGCCCAGCCCTGCCCCCCCCTCCTCCTCCTCCTCCTACCCGTCTTTCCCGTTCCCTGTTTTCTTGTGGCGGAGGCGCACAGGCACACAAGCAGACAGGCACACAGCGGTGCCGACGAGGCAGAATCTACTATCCATTCACGCGGTGCACGTGTCCAGGGTGAATGGCACGTGCACGGTGCGTCGCTCGCCGTGTCGCATTGCCGTGAGAGGCCGAGAGAGCTCTGGCTAGTGACGCGGTTACACGATCATCTTGCAGGGGCTATCTACAGGGTGTTCGACTACGCGTGTCAAAGATCCCAAGAGCTCGGACTCCGCGAGCTACCGACAAAATCAAGAATTATAATTTTCCTCCGACAGCTTCCTTCTCCAGCTGCACGAAATCGATCGATAGCTACGCGTGAGACAACTTGCCTCTTCCTCTGCACTCTTACCACCCTGACGCGTGGTCACCGCTGTTCAGGGGTTCAGATGACTTTAACGAAATCGTCGCTCTTAACCCGTTGCACTGCTATTTATTTTGTGGTTACAGTGACAAGAAAGTTTATTTAATTTCGATTTGAATCAATAACATGTTTATTAGACTCTGTTCAAAATCCGACGAGTCTGACTCGATATTGCAGGGGAAACGGTTAATTTTAGTTTTACAATTAGATTGTAGAATCACCCGTTTAAGTGTTTGATTAAGGCCCGGTTTATACGTGTTCCGGCAAACGGACAGCACGAACGGCCTGTGTTCAGATGCTACATACAAAACCAGGGTAACCAAACGGGACCGAAGATTCGTGCATGTCCGAGAACCGACCGGTCGACACAAGAGCACCACGTCCTGTTGTTAAGTAGGAATTGAATGCCAATCATTTTTTTGCAATTGAATAATTGAACATTCAGTAGGTGAAAATTGCTTGACCGAGTAATTGAAAATTGACACTTGAGCGTTAAAGTGATTGGAATTTGTTTGAATAACAATTAAGCATGTTATAATTTGGTGACTGGAAAATTCTGTAATTGAAAGTTCAATAATTGAATAGTTAAGAGTGGGTTAATTGTAAATTGAATGACTGAATATTATTTAATTTGTGTAATTGAATGGTTGAAAGATCGGGTAATTGAATAATTGGGAAATTGGATGGTCGAGTAGTTGAAAATCGAGTAATTGAATAGTTGAAAAATTGAGTGACAAGTTAATTGGAAAATTGACTGAGATCGTTGCACGTTATATCAAAACCGCGATAATTTCGTTGTCATAATTGTTCAGAAATGATTGATAAAGGTGTCCGCGTGTTTCCAACAGCAACCGTGTCTACACGGGTCAAATTGCGATTGGGAAAGTGTTTCAAAATAAGCGTGCGTGCCAGCATATCGCGCCAGTTGCTTTGAAAATGTATGACAAATTCGCATTATTTAAACTCGGTGAAATCTGTGCCGAATAGTAAACATATCACGAGTGTGCAGAGTTTCTTTCGATCCGCTGCTCGTGGCGATTCGAATTCGTCGCACATTTAGAAACGATCGCACGTTTATTCGAGACCTTGAGAGATCACGGTGAACAAAACCGAGGTTGATGTGTCTGAAATAAAGGCAATTGACACCTCGAACGTATACTATACGCCTTCGTTTCTGTATTCTAGGCCTTGCGTAACCCGATCGGGCACGAGAGAAGTGCACAACAAACTCGAGAAAAATCGAAGAGCGCACCTGAAAGAGTGCTTCGAATTACTGAAGAAGCAGCTACCTTCGCAGGACGAGAAAAAGTCTTCGAATCTTTCCATTCTTCACGCGGCAATCAGGTATATACAGGTACGTGACAGTTTCGTCTCATTCCACAAAGTTATTCCTTCCGATCTATTAATCGATTTGCTTGAATCGATGTTCAATTTCTCGTTGATTAGACTGATAATAAATTTTCTTCTTCGTTATTTAACATATTCATCTCTAAATTTTTATTTTCAAAAATTTCCAAATATTCACTTATTTTTAATCGTTACAATTACTTTCAATTGATTCGAGTGGTTTTTCTCAAGTTTTCCAATTGTTTCAAACATTCCAATTACTTTCAATTTAAAATTGGAGATCAATTGGAATTCAATAAAATTGGAAGAAAAACGATTCGAAACAATTTACATGTTCCAAAGCATTTAAATATTTGAAATATTTGGAGCTATTGAAATATTAGGAATTAAAAATAATTGAAATATTAAGAATTAAAAATACCTGAAATATTAGGATTAAAAAATAATTGAAACATTAGAAATTAAAAATACCTGAAATATTTGGAGCAATTGAAATAATGTGAATTAAAAATAATTTAATAAAATGCCTGAAATAATCGCGAATATTGAAAATGGACTGTACGAAGCAGAATATTTGTACTAGTTGGAACAATCCGAATGATTTAAAACAAACACGTGAGGCAGCGAAGAAAACGATCGGTGACCTTATCGGTCTGGTCAAAGGCAGATATCGCGGACAGCTATTTAACATAGCGCCGAGATTGCATCTAATCTTTGCCGATCGAATAATTATGAGCGATAGATCACCGAGTCGCGGGAAAGTATGGGATCACCGCCCTCTGGCATCGGGGAAGGCAGTTGCTCGGTTCGTATCTTCCATCTCGCGTTTTCTCCCTAAATACTTGCGCTCGATCTCGGCCGGTTCCATTTCTCCAGGCCGTCCGAGCAGCCAACCCTCTCTCTCTTTCCGATCGGTATTGTCCACTCGGTCTGCCGTCTCGTTCTATTTCCGCGTTTCTCGCTTGGGGCCGTCCTCCTCGCGCCCAGCGTCGCAAGACGCTCGTCGTCCTCGTCCGGACCCGGCACCATCGCGCCGTCTCCGGCTCTCGCGCGCGTATATTCTCGCACGGACGCGTCTAGCCGTGGTCGAAGCCCGCGTCTACATCGACTCCACGTGACCACGCGGCCATCGGCGCTGCGCCGCATGGCACGTACATATCTACAGCGCACACACACTCGCTATCCGAACTTTTATCGTCCGGCGCCATTGTTGGCGACTCCTGGAGCCGTCCGCAATGGTCCGAATGTCACAATTAGCTGGACAAAATTCATTCTCAAACCGTCAAAAATCAACCGCTTCAGGGTGGTCCAATACATCATTATCTCCGTTGTTTTCGTTACTCTATTGACCAATGTTTTTCAGTGTAAAGAGGACTACAATATGGCGATAACAGTTTTTCTGTAGGTGGAAGAGTTTGGGAGATTTCAAGGTCACCCTCACTTTCCAAAATAGAGACATATATATTAGCGTTACAGATTAATTGTGTATGTTTACGGATTAGGCGAATTTCTTCGTAAATCTGTAAAAATCCACATCGTCCAATCACGATAGCTTGCGTTCTACAAAACTAAAAATCGCAACATAGGAACGGTAGAATCTGTTATAGCTACGAGCGTATTTCAGGTGTGTTCTTCTTCGAGAAAAACAGTCGACAGCAATGTACCACAACCGGGTTACAGTAATTTCTTCGATCAGTGCCAAGATTCTCAAATCTCGAATACAAAACGGTTCGATAAGATTTACCTGCGAAATTAAAGAGGGTGGGAGGGAGGGGTGGAGTGGGGTTTGCTGCAAACGATCGTCGCTAAAAGTTCCACCTTATAATGACCAGCATATAGATCAATGTCCTTATAAAACTCCTCGGTAATTTTGTCGCGAACCGCTCGTCTGCGCCAGGCTTAAAGGCCGATAAACCAACAACAACGGCCAGTTACGACGCTCTCCAGGCCAGCATTCGTCTCAGGCCGGTGATTCGGTGCAGTTTCATAAGCATAAGGCGAACGATCAGTGCGGCAACTCGTGTCAGATAGCGACGCGCCAGATAAGGTGAAAAGAAATGGAAACGTTATTCGCAATACATATTCGTGGCGATACCGTTTGCGAATTCGGTCGGAGGTGGCCGGCGACCACGTGGTTGTAAGCTGCGCGTGCGCCTATTCATGTAACGACCTTCGTTCTCCTTCCTCTTCGGCCCCCTGCCTACACTCTTGTCTCCCTCTAGCCCGCGCAGACCTCTCTGCTAGCAGCTATCTATTCTTTGTCTGCTCTCCCGACTTCCCCTCCACCATTTATCCCCTTCCCCAGTCTCTCTTTCTGCGTGGCGGAGAGCAATCTCTGTACACGGCGTGCGTTGTCCTCTTCTTTTCACCACTGGCCTAGCGGAGCCCTCGCGCGGCGTGTTTTTCCCTGTCCCGAGGCAAAAGTCCCCGTCCACGCTGTTTATGCGTCGGTGTGCAGGTTCCCCCGATCATCTCCTCTCTGTCTCTCTCCGCTCCTCTCTATGCTCCACTGCCTCGTTCTCCTTTCTCTCTGCCACCCCGCTCCTAATCATCTAGAACCGTGCGCCAGGGGATCGTGTCAGCCATCGGAGCTGTTGAACTTGCAACCGAGCGATTCCTACAGTAGGTGTTCTCGAAATATTCGATTGAATTCCGATTGGGTCACTGACCCGAGTCTACGTCCACCGTGCATCCCTCTTGCTCAACCCCTATTCGGTCAGACTCGGTCATTTTTTTGTAAACCGAAATAAAATGCTATAACGCTAGGATCGAAAGATGCGCGTGCTCCCTGGTAAGCGAACAAATCGTGTCCCTAAGCAGTTCTGCGACAAATATAAAATTCGTTCGTGTCTGTCCTTGGAAAAATCGTGAAACAATTTCGCGTGTAATTAAATCGTGTCGATTCGCGCGTAAGAAATTGTTGTGCGGCGACGCAAAAGGTTAACCGCCGAACCACGTGTACCTTATCAGCGGCGTCGGCGCTGGCAGTCGCGTGCGTCTCCCCGCGAGACATTTTTTTCCTGATTCTACGTTGCACGCTTATCAAGTTTTATCGGTTTTATCGCGCGCGTTATCGCGTTCAGGACAGCGGCGAATTTTTCAAAACACTTGCCGTTTGTTGTCACTTAGCCGCACGCGTGCGCAAGAACGAGGGAATGATTTGCAAGCCAGCCGTACGATTGTAAATTAGCAGTCTCCCGGTTTTTAACACGCGAACAACCTTTATGGATATCGCGAAGTCATCGTTGAAAATCTCTTAAAAATCCCTGTTATCTGCGTGCACCGCGCACAGGCAGACGCATGAAATCTTCGGCGAGTCGGTCTCGGATTTAAATTGCGCACGTCGAGAGTTTCGTCCTTGCAGATCTTTTTTTTTTCTCGTCCAACTTCTTCGAAAGCGTGCGCGTATCGCGCCCGGGCGTCGCTTCGGTGTTGGCGATCGCCGCGCAGCGCCGCGTCGTCGCGTGCACGTTCCTTCACGCGTGTCCGCGGTGACGTCAAACGCGAGCCTTATCGTATTTCGAGGCAGAGGTGTCCTGAATCTGCAGGAGTATCGTGTGACATTCACCGCGCGAGACTGTACTCTTGAAACCGAAGCGAAAATATTTTCTATCGGCTTTCTCTCGCACGCGGAACAACGAACCTAATCTAATTGGTCCCGCGTGACCTTCGAACCGTCCTTTGTTAATCGCTGCGTATATTTACCTGTCGTTCACGACTGAACTGCGAATTTTAAAGCAACGTAAATTTAACAGGTTCTGTCCCTTGCGACGCCAATGGAACGCAAACTGTCAGTGTTGGATGCTAGATCTAACAAATGATTAATCTTTAGTTTATTTAAGCAAGCAACGACCATTGCCTCGCTGAAAACCCCGGTTCTCGTTCGATCATCGAAGTTAAGCGGCGCAGGGCGGGGGACGCACTAGGATGGTTGGCCGCTCTATTTGACCAGGAGAAACTAATTGAATTCTCTAAGAGAAACTCTAATTGTATTTGACAAGAAGAAATTAGCTGCAAAAATTATAAATCAATTAATTTGGTCGGTGCTTGTGTCACGGTAGAACACAGTTAAAAAACCGAACCTGGGCCCCTTTTGTGGAAGGGGACACAATGGTGGGGACGATTTTGGCTCGACCGAGGCAAATGTACACTGTGTTAGGGTACTTGGTAGACGCTTGTTCAACGCTTTGATGATTTTGTTGCAGACGTTGAGGAGGAGGGAACGGGACTGCGAGCACGAGATGGAGAGGCTTGCCAGGGAGAAAATCGCTGCCCAGCAAAGATTACTAGCTTTAAAGAAAGAGCTCAGCGCCACGTGGGATCATATTGATTTTAATACTCTTCTGCCGGAACAGAGTTCGGCTACCGACGTCACCGCTACCAAAAGCGGTAAGTTCCAAATCCTTTCTGCTAATTAACACCACTTTTTATCAAACTTTTTGTCATTTTTTATTTTCTATTAACAAATGCACACCGCTTTACTCGTTTCGTTCGTAGAAGCGGTCAGCGTTATTAATAACAATTATCACTTACTCGATAATGAAGATTTCATCTTTCGCTATGACTCAGTTAATTTCAATATTAATAAAGTAACGATTTTACCACATATCGATTTATTACATATTATAAATCCGTTAATAAATTGATCTCTTACGACGTTCGATGTGTTAATCGATGCAAATTCGATGTTACATCGATTTCTGGTTTTAATTTTTTAAATATGATATAAGGGATTTTTGAAATAATGCATTTTCGAAAATAGGTGAACCCTGATATTTTTTGATTATTTTTCTTATTTTTGATTGTTCCATTGAATGTTCGTTGTGGTGTAAAATTCGCAAAAATAAACAGTTGAAGTTTCAGAAAACATGGAGGTGGACGTGACGGGCCTGCCGCGTGGGGGCACAAGGTATAGCAGCACCAGCAGCCTGAGCAGCGCGGCCACGGCCAGCTCACCGCAAACGCTGCAGTCCACGAGCACCACTCCCAATATTCATAATCAAGTCGCGACCGCGGCTGTTGTCTGTCAAACCCAGGGTCTCAACCTTGCGCAAAGTTCTAGGGAAAGTCCACCGGCAAGTTCAAGTCCCAGAACGCCAACGCCTAGCATTCCTACCCCGGCACAGGTAAATCCCAACGAATTTTTTTTCTCTCGAAAATTGTTAAAATTAGCTCAGTGACAGCTTTTTCCTGATCACATGGCAAGGTAATACAGACAATTTTTCGAGCCGCTAATTACTATTACAATATCGCCATCATCCAAATTCTTTATCGTTAAGATCTAATTTAGAGTTACAAGGGCTGGAGATGTGTAGGCACATGCGAGCGAAAGCCGTTCTAGACGGCTAGTTATCGAGCGATCGATCTCGTGAGAGGTCTCCTTAAATCAATATATGCGCCCTCAAAAAAATAGTAAAACTATTCCTCAACAATTTTATGTTGATTATGTTATGCAACAAAAATTTTAACATTTCTTTATCATTTTGTGAGAAATTCAACTGTGAAAAAAGAATAAAATTACATTGGTAGAATAATTTATGGTAAAAGAATAACATTTACATTAGGATCAACATAATTCAACCAAAAAAAAAAAAAAAATGGGGAGAATATTTACTACTAGAAATGTAACCTCGAGATGTTTTTACCACGATCCATCATGTTTGTAGAGATGCAACCAAATTATTGAATTCACCAAACGATTTTCTAAAAATTCTACAAAAAATTTAATTCCCTCAATAATTATTTTAAATTTTATGCATAATTTCATCGATAAAGCTTTTTAATGTACATTCATATTTCTTATTACTTAAAGAAAGTTTCATTGCGATAATTTTTTTTCTGTAAAGATTCAAAGAATTAATATTTTTATCGAAATATTTTAACAGGAATTTTTGGGCGGATGGATTAGCACGATTGGTTAGATATCAGCTTGGTAATCCTGAGGTTCAGGGTTCGAACCCCAGTCAGGTAACTTGAGCAGCATATATTAACAGTTGTGTACAGTTTTTTCTCGCGCGGGAACATTCAAAATGATATTTCTAAGCACCGAGCAGCCCGTTGGGCACAGCGCGATCAATTAGCGTTTGTGTGTGAAACGGTGCGAGAGAAATTTGCGCCTTAATATATATAACTGGTCACACTTACCTGTGTGAACGGGTTTATATAAGTGTGAACATTTTGTTATCATGCCCCCGCCCCCCTGAAGAAAAAACAAACTGAAAAATTATCGCTATGAGAAAAAATTACAAATTTATGTCTAGAAAGATATCCAGTCTCTGTTGTTTAGGGATATCTTTCTTGATTTATGAATTTTTAGAAATGAGAAAACGTTGTACCCCTTCCAAAATCGGTTAATCTCTCTGTCTGTGTAAGAATAACCTCGACGAGATTAAAAGTCACTGAAAATATATTGTACTGTTTTGATGGAGATCACTGACGAAACATAGTAAGAAACCAAAGGTCATAGCGAAGGTCGATCAATAATAAAGTTGCAGTGGTAATTACAGCAAGGTTTTTAAATCCTTCTATTAAAATTGTCAAAAACAACTCGCATACATTGTGTTAATCCTTCGACAGTGGAGCCCAGGTCTATTTTGACCCAGAGTATCAGAATTGTCATCTTCAAAAATATCTTTAAAAAAATCGATTAATGAAAAGCATTATCAATTGGGTATGCATTTGTAAAATATGTCCACTGTCGGAATGTTAAACTGTTGAAAATGCGATTGGTTGCTAGGGTTACCAGACGAAGTGTATACCACGCTAGACGCTCCCTCTACCACAAATTCGATTCTCTTCTAGCGACTATCTGCGCGAATATGCGACGTCGCATTATTCCCACTACCGCGGGTCAGCGTGGCCAGATCAAAACTTGTCTCCCACTCTACCTTGCTCCGTCTACGGCGGGGAGTATCCCGCAACATCGTAAAGGGTAACTGTATCCCCCTCAGTTTCTCCCATCTGGCCACACCAGATTGTGGTCTACCGATCACTGGAGGAGAACCTAATGGTAGAGTGGGGTGCGCGAAGACTTAGTCTGGCAGCTCCGATTCCACCTGACAGGAACTTTAGGTTTGAGATTTGACCGGATTCGTTTGGTTTCAGGAGAAAGTGACGACATCGCCGACCGGCATAGTGCAGCAGCCGCACCAGCTCCACCTGCCGATCAGCGCGCAGATGTTGAACACAAACCAGGGCCTGGCAACGATCGTGCCGACTCTGCAGCATATCGGGCCGAGCCTAAGGGTGATACCGGGCGACACCAGGCAGCTGCTGGTCGCCCACACCGCGGGCAGTAACGAGTCGCGACCGTTGACGCTGGCCGTACAGAACTCCTCGGATCAATCGAGGCCGCTGATCGCCGTGCAATCGAACACTGGAAGCGAGCCAAGGCCCGTGGCGCTGGTCGTTCACTCGTCCACGGCCAACGACAACCGAGTGACGTTCGTGCACTCGAATCTGTCCAACAACGACAGGCCGTTGGCCTTAGCCGTGCAGTCCTCCGCTAACGACGTCAGGCCAGTCACGTTCGTGCACTCGACGAACGAGGGAAGGCCGATAGTCCTAGCTGCGCATTCGCCCGCGCTCAACGTATCCAGTGAGTTGATATCCACGCCTATGACCAACAGGATAATTCTCCAACGTTTACCATTCTTCGAGATCGGTCAGAGCTTGAACGATCGTCGATCGGTGGCCCATCGTTTCCTAGCTGGATCATTCCATGCGAAGGCGATCACTTTTTTGGGACAATGTCTCGGATTTTGTTGAAATCCAAGACAAAATAGGGAAATAATAGCAAAATAGAGCCATCATTTTGTTATCTTCGAAATAAGCCAGGCTCGAGGCCAACCCTAGATACAATAATTGAGGACTGTCCATCGTCTTTTAAATAATTAATAATTATCCATTTGTATTAATGTTTGTATAAAATTGTGTTGCAGACGCCCAAACGAGGATAAGAACCGGAGACGCGCAAAACACACATAAAATGGTGGGCGGCGTGACATTGGTCGGTGGAAACGGGTCGGAGCTGACCCGACTACCGGGAGGCGCCGAGTTGAACATACTCCCAGCGAATGGTATGCCTAATTTTCACCGTGTTCAACTCCCTTTCGCTTCTTGACGCAGTTTTCGTTCGCTGGTGTTGCGTCTACATTCTGATCACCTCGTGATGCGTACTATAGCGCTCTGCGCTCTTTTCCGATTGCGCGATGTCACCGTTTCGGTAGTCAATAGAAAACAGTGTCCCCTATTCGCAAACATTTGCGCCGTACCTCCCATATCACGTAACGATAACGAGGGAAGACTGTGTCATTGTTTCAAATAACATTTCGTCATTTTTGACGAGCAAATGGGCAAATGGGCTAAAAATTTTTCGATAGAATTGAAAATTTTGTATCAGACCATTCAGTCTGAAGTTCGATTATAAAACAATGTGCGTTTTAAAAATGGAAAATATCATTTATAATATTATTCATTCGTTCATGTATTATATTAAAACATTAAATCATTTTTGTTTGCATTCAATCCTTTAATACATCCTCTTTCAGTTCTCCAAACTAACATTGAATCAATAATTGTTTACAACATATTTATTTCCATGGACAACGTTAATTTGATTAATCATTTTTTAAAAGGTCTTCTTTCAAAGTTGATAGAATACTTGTCCGAATTATTTTGCCATTAAGCTAACTTGTTACTTCATGAATTATTTCATTTGAATCTCATCTGTTCAAAATTTATATTTATTCTCTTACTTTTTTAAAAATATTTTTCGAGATAAAAATGTTAATACTTCACAATAATGTAATTAAAATAAAAAGAATGGTTCTTGTCCCAATTAGTGTGATTTTAAGAATGCTTTTGTTGCAGTTAATATTCTAGTTCATATTTGTACGCCTCCAATTAATATGCATGCCTAAACACTACTCCCTTAAAATTTATTATTCTTTTCAAAGTAAATAGTAGACACGTGCAAATGTAAAAATACTGCTTGGTATGAGCTAAAGTACTTGGAAGTGAAAATGGAGTTAGGTTTGATGGAAATAAACGAATAATAGGACACGCTAATCCGAACAATCCTTAAAATATCGTTGTATTACTGAATTTACTTTAAACACACGCACAAACGCTTAAAAACGGCTTATTTAACTGTTTAAGTTGTTGAAAATGTTGAGTTTCATAACATAATCCAAAAATCATCAAAACTGAAGAGGAAGTAGTTGTTCTAAACTTTCACCTATTAAAAAATTTAATCGTTCATGATACAATGTATACCTTATATAGGGTAAATTATGTTAATTATCAATTGAATTAGTTCCGTTGAATAGACGTTCATTGTCTTCCTTGACAAGGTGTTTAGATAAAATTGTCGAAAGTGTAATATACAAATGTTTAATATACTTCAAGAATTACGAAATGCAATATTTTCTTTTGTAACATATTAATTTAACAGTTTAATTTGATTAACGAAAGTAATTTCTCTATTCATTTTATCATATTAATTTTTACTGCTTATTTAAATACGAAAGTACATTAATAAGGTTAGGTTCGCTAATAGAGACAAGTGCCCTATACAAAAATGTCATTTTTTCGGTTAATAATTAATTTATATATAAAGAAAAATTATGTAAACAAAATATACTGCCTATGTAATATATATAAACAAATCGACACAAACAAAAAATACATTATATGAAAATTTTAGAATAGGTAGTAGTAAGATTCGTTATAGCTGTGACGCTTAAGGCACAGTAGTCGCGCCAGGAGATCTTATAGATCGCGCGGGTTCGAATCCCCCCGTTCTTGTATTCTATTTTTCGGTAGAATTTTACGGCTATTCCATACCTACGAATCTATAACAATGCATCACACACCATACAGACAGAGTAACACTGTTGTTATCCTGTAAGAAAATGATGCGAAAGCAGATTATAGTCGCATAAGGCAGAGCGATTCGGCAAGGTTTATCCGTAGACGAGTCCTTTGTTTGTGACTAACATTTTTTTTGTAACTTTATATTTTTCAAACTAGTTTGTCCATCTTAAAGAATGATTTAGCGATTCCAGTTATTTCTTGCACATTGCACATAATTATTATACTATATAATAGAAATAAGTGGCATATGGTTATTATTTCTTCCGCGTTATTATATTGCTTCACGAGTATAAATACGATTTTTTTATTTGTATACTTTTTTCAAAATGATGACTATGAAATATAAATATTGTTTTTTTATTTTTGTACATTTTCAAAATGATGACTATGAAATATAAATATTGTTTTTTTATTTTTGTACATTTTCAAAATGATGACTATGAAATAAAGACGAATTATTACATTTTTTTTTCTGTATCATAAATTAATCGTATCATAATGTAATTGGATCGACTCGATCGGACAAATAATTTTCACCATAGAAGTTTACAAGCATAATCTGTTTTTACCTAACCCGACCTGATTCGATTCGATTCTGAGTAAATTTCCGAATCCTGAACCTTTTTTTTCTTTTTTTTACGTGGAAGTAATCGCTCGTTAGGAATACCCTATCCCCCTTGGCGAGGGTCAGGGGGTATATGGGGCTCCCTCGACAGAAGGTCAGGTATACCCTCCTCCATGGGCCGAGCCTAGGCTAATGAAGAGGGTGCCAGGGACTCGATACCGAAAACATCTAGGCACCCTACCGCCTTATGATCTCCCCCCGCATTCCTTAGCTAGGTTGGTCCCCGTGCAGACCCATCCGTTTGGTGTCCCCCTCCTGTGGGGAAACCTGACCCCTGAAATTGCAGGTACCCGCACACCCATGATTCAGCGATACCGTAATTGTTGTTGGTCTGGTTGCAGGTTTGACGCTGAGCCACGCGGGCGTGTCGCTTCAAACGACAGCGGGCAAGCCGGGTTCGACCACAGTGATGCAGAACGCTCCGTCCACAGAGGGTATCGCCCATATCGTCGGCTCGCACGCACCGTTGTCTGGCCTGACGCCGATCGTCACGCCGATGACCGTAGTTTCGCAGGGCAGCCAGATGACCGCACACATCATCGCGCCATCGAGCCTGGCCGGCAAGATGATCACCACGCCGATCCTGAAGTCGGTCGCGCAGATGCCGATCGTGAACGCCCAGTACATCAACACCACCACTCTGGTGAAGCCGGTGGTGGTGGTAAGCTCGCCGTCGACCTCCAGCCCACAATCGACCACGGCGTCCAGCACGCAGCCGTCGTCGACCACGCACTCGACCGTCTGACAGAATCAAAGGAAGCTGAAATTCGTTTGAGGAAAGACTATGTCGTACCATTGCGGGCCAGATCCGCGTGGATTTACTCTTCGTCGTTATCCGACGTCAGTGGCGAGCCTCGGACCGACCGCCGCGTGAAGAAACCGCGTGTCGAAAGAAAAAGAGAGAGGGAAGAAGAGAGAGAGATCGCGGTTATGTTCTGCGACCTGGATCACGGACCCGGTTGTCCACATCCGATATCAAAGAAAACTTTTTTATTTTCGACTTGCGTTCGTTCGTGTTTGAAATTTCAGCTCTTCCAAAGAGTGAACCTAGTTGTCGGAGGATCCATACGTTGACGTGTCCCGTACACCCGTGTGCACCAACGCGGATAGTGCTTGCCGTAACCCACCGTGCACGGTGTCCACTAGTTCTATCAATGTTCATACATCTGGGAGCCAGAAGATCCCTATCTTGATCTCTACGCTGACGTCGCGCAGATGTATGTACATTGTCACGACTTATGTGCACCATGCGAAGGGTCGTGATGGGTGTTATTCGAGTTAGCGTGTATGGCGTTAGCGTACCGATCTTCTACAAACCCTGCATCTATGCGATGTCGGCGTAGGGATCACTGGGAGATCATGCATCTATGCGACGTAAGGGATATTCTGGCATCCCTAGAGTGAACCGACTGAAAAGTTTTTGGCTGACTTTTATTTTTCGCTAGCCGGTTGCGTGCGGTACCCCGATTCGAATTTCCTGCCCAAATTGAATTTTGGACGTGGCCACCAGATCGTCAGGATACGTGCATTTTTAAGCTAGTTTTTTTTTTTATCATTGACTGGCCTAGGGACGATCGATCAGGTTGAAAGGAAGCCATTGTTGTTAAGGTTAATGGCCTTCGATGATACAGGGTGGAGTGTGTAAATGAAATCATTAAGATTAACGCAAAAATAATGATTTTAGAAGCAAATATTTTCGATGAAAATTTTGAAACTAAAATTATTATCGACGCAGTTATGAAACTTATTAAAGTTACTCGGTATATCAAGTTTTACAGGATGTTTTGAGGTCTTTGAAATCATTGAAGTATGCCTCTTTGTAAATAATTAGAGAAAATCGATTACCGATTAATCTCACTTTTGTTGAAGTTCATCGAGGCAGCTGAGAAATAATTAACATTCGTAATTCGAACATCGATTCGGAATTGAATGATTTTTAGAAAAATGTTTTGCTGACAAAATGAGGGTTGATCGATTGTATGTATACACTGTTATAGAAATGTTGAAATTGATTTTCGAATGTCGCGGGTACCTACGCAATCGGGAAAGTTCGGCAAAAGCTCGGGAGGAGGAAACAAAAATGACTGTGCTTCAAGTGATGTTAAATTAAAAAATTCGTACGACAAGATTGGCTTCTTGATCGAAGTCTTGTAATTGGACGGATGATATATGCTCGTGCTTTCTTTCTTTTTAAATTAACGTATACAGTGGCTGTGGAGAAACGATTATTATCATACGCCTATGTTTATCCCCGGGAAATTAGATCGTACAAATTTCTGTTTCGTCGAGAACCGGCCAGGAGGAGATACGGCGGACATTTATCCAGTGCTCGAGTATTTATTCGCTTATATTTATTTTACAAATATAATTGAGCACGCGCCGTGTTTTGTTGGCTCCCGAAGGCATTCAGGATTCATTATTGTGAACAAAGATTTTATAGTCTAGCCCAAGCAAACAAACAAAAGAGAACTTTTTGTTGCGGTAAAATTCATTGTTGGCCTGAATGCGTTCATCTCGACTTTATCCGTTTCAATGACGCTCAGCTGTCGCTTGAAAACATTGAAAGAGCAACGGTTTAGAGGTTAGGTTGTTAACGGGTGCACGCGCAATGGAACTGGAATCGCTTGTATCACGTGACCGTTCACCGTACTATTTTAAATTGCTTTCTACGTTGAGCTTTCGAGCTTCCTTTCGATATACTCGATACGAGACCGTTAATTCAAAAGAAAATTCTGACCATGAGTCAAAATGGTAATTTCCACCGATGGATTGGCTATTCTTATCGCTCGTAATTATAGGAACCTTGGCATGGTGGTAGTTTCGATCATTCAAAACATTCAAAATTAATTTTTCACAACAGATCTTTCCGATTTCGCGGTAGCTTAATCATTTGAAACATTTAAAAGATTTAAACTCAAAATTACCGCGTTATTTAATTATTGTTGCGATTTTAATTTAGAAATTTTTAGAATGGCATGGAACCCGGAATGTCCCATTTTTCTTGTCGATTCAAAATCGACTCTCTTACTAGATCTCGCCTTCTAACATTTCAGGAAGAAAAACTTAGAAAAGCTCTCTGGCAATAAAAAAGTCTGAAAACTCCAAAATTGATTAAATTTAAAAAAGTGATCGAAAAGGCAGATAATTCGCGGTGTGAATAATTTTTATAACCGCGCGTGAGTGAAAAAGAAAAAGAGAGAGAGAGAGAGAGAGAGAAACAGAATGATGTGTGACTATTAACGGTCTCATTCAGATATCATGATTTGTACCCTAGTATTATTATTACTTGTATCTGCGTACGCATACATGTATATCTTGTTTTTCTCTTTTTTTTTTATTTTTTAAATTATTTAATCGAAGGCTCGGTCAGTCAGTCAAGCTGATATGTATGTATGTAAAATGCGTGGGCGCTGCGTCGGTTTTTATTAAGTTATTGGTTAGCGGAGAGAGTGGAATCGTTGTTTTCTTTTTTTTAATTTCGGGAACGACACGCCTGGAATGTCGTAGAAAATGTCACCCTAGTTCTACAGAACGTTTTCTAGAACCATTAGACTGACGTCTCGATCTTTCGCTGATTCCGTTATGACGTAGGCAGTTCAGTTGTTCGCTATAATCAGGGGATCGTGGAAAGAAACACCGTGTATTTGACATAGAGATATTGATATAGAGATAAGTTATCGATCCTCTTCCATTAACGCGAGCATTCCACTACTTTCCCTCGTTGGCATCTCGATTTTGCTCCCACAGTATCTTTTCTAGGTAGAGATTGCTCCGCGAGGCACTACCTTGGCCCCAGCGATGCAAACCACACCCACTTAGGACATTGTACTCAAACAGCGGAAGATAGATAGTACTGTACTTTGTGTTCTCTAACTTCATCGACTCCTATCGAGTTTAAAGTAGGCCTACATAGAGATTGCTCCACAGGACACTATCCTAGCCTCAACGAGAGCACTGAAATCATGCTTCGTTCGGATTACTCTGCGAAGTAGACCGCCTTTCGTTCTTCTACTATTTAGGCAGCCATAATGCCTTCAAAGTCAGCAGTCATAATGCCTCCGCTCGATGCTAACGAGGGAAGATCGCGTAAATGGTTCGTAGCGTAATAGGAACTATTTGCGAAGGAAACAGATTAGTGATAAAAGAAAGGTGTAGAGCATCGGTTCCTCTTGGAATGGATGGAGTACTAGAAATGATAAAACTTTAGTACTACTAAACGATAGTACTACTAAATTAGTAGATGTTTCGAATAGCAACGCTACTGAATCAGTAGCTCATCGAAAGACGTGCAAAACGTGCTATATGATAGAATATGCACTTCCTAACAAATCGGAGATGATCCTTCGGTTAAAAATATATTAAAGTTTTTCGTACATGGCTCCCTTTTTTCCTGACAAAAATTTCACACCGAATTGAAAATGAAATTGTTCGTCAGGATCATCCTCTTTTTGTCTGCATTATAGTAATTTTCGTCTTGGTATTCTTGATTAGAATCATTGTTTATCATTTGCAACGTTGCTATTTTCGTCGGATATCTTCGGTGACTTTTTCACGACCTATTTGTGCAGTCTATACCAGTCATGAGCGCAGATTGCCCTCTGGGACTTTGCCCTGGCCCCGCTGAAGTCGGGAACAATGAAAACACGCCCACTCGGGGCACGGTACGCGGAAGCAACGAGACAGGGGCCACCCTGAGACAAAAAAGCACTGTTCGCCCATGTTCTGGTATATAAAGTGCAAATGCGAAAGCTTCCGAGGCGTCGATCGTTCGCATCTTTCGAAATCGATACAGCAATGCTTCGAAAATCAACAAAACTATTGGAAAGTAAAAGCCCTTGAAAAATTAGACAACTTCTGGTCAAATGGATTTTCAAAATTCTACACATATCAAGAGTTATAACGGTTTGGATTGTTCGGGAGGCCCCCCGCATACTTACGCCTATGATGTTCGCATAAAACGTTATAACTTTTGATGCACGCACAATTTTGAGGAACAATTCGAATGAAAGTTATTTAGTTTCGCGGAGACTATAGGACCGTGGAAAAATTTCTTTTAACCACTGACATTCGAGGCCTGATCTCGCATTCTCGAGTTCTCCAAATACGATTTTCGAAACACTGCTGTGTCCACGGTTGTCTTTCGGTTCTGCGCACGTTTTCCCCCGTTTGCTTCAAGATCAACGCTGACTCGGGAACGCTAGCCCGAACAATATTCCACTTTGATCGGGTTCAAAGGAAAGAAAAGAAAAGGAAAAGACAAAGAAACGTATTATTTATTCATCGTTCGAAATTTTTATCCGGCTAAAGATACAAAATTCTGCGCTCGCGCGTGCGCACTAGTCATTTCGTTCCCTCCTTCAACGCGACTAAAGACTCTCTCGAACTATTATTTCGGCGGTGTTTCTTTCGTTCGACCCCGATCCCGAAATCGTGCAATCGATTGTAAATAGTCGTACTAAATAGATGCTGGGGGCATTCCGAGCGGTCCATTCGAACTTGGCGAACGAAAAAATTGTCTTTACATTGTAATTATACATAGACCCGTCGATTATTTTGTCGATTTCATATCCGTTTCGCGTCAGTTCCGAAACCCGACGACAGGAAAAGGTTTTTAGGTTAGGAACGTTATCGAGGTTAGATCGGTGCCAACCAATTTGCGTTCAGCGGTAACAGCCAAGCAGGTTCGCTGTCTAGGTACAAATGGCGACCACCAATTTATCCGTTTCTTGATTTCTCTGGTCCTTTTTTGTATATAGAGCTCATCGGTCCGCGGAGGAAAAAAATGGTGGACGATCCGGGGGCTGGAGGGAGGGAGGGGGAGTATATGCAGAAAATGTTATGTGTACATGAACAATGTGATATAAGTAATTAACGAAAATTACTTAGCACTGTAGCGTTTAAGCAGAACTGTTAAACTGTTTACAGCATAGACGTACGATGCTAATTATTATTTACTAACATCCTAAACGAACCGTAATTGTACATAGAGTTATGTAAGAGTGGGAGAGAGTGAGTGAGCGAGGGCCCGGGAGGGGTGGGGGGGGGGGGGGAAGAAAGAAAATCACGAAGAAAAAATATATCGAGTAATAAAAAGTGTGAGAGTGATAGAGAGAAAGTAAAAGAAAAAAAAAACTAAACTGAACGATTGCGAAAACGTTTTTTTTTTTTAGCGACGCCAACGGCATCGTGTATATATTCACTCGTGATAGAGCCTGTAGATCGTATTCTCGTGTGAATGGGGCGGCGAGCGAATTCTTCTGCGTTCCGGTAAGAGTGTTGTTGTTGTTGTAGTCTATGTCGAATTTTGTTATACGCCATTGTTGGTGTATGAAAACTTACGGTATATCTCACGAATCTTGGAACAACTTGTTGTGCATTGAACTGTAAGAAAAAAAAAGAGATAACAGAGAAAAAAAAGAACTATGAGAAAAAAACAAACTGTAGAGACGAAGCGAAGCGGGCGGACAACACTTTTTGTTTTCAAAAGAATGCGACAAATTTCAATACAATCTATTACAATAAAAACGTAAGTGTGGAACGTTGTTGAGTTGCCTGTCCCCGCGTGTTTTTTTCTTTTAGATCCTGTTGCGCGGCCGTTGTTCCGTCATCTGGGAGCATGGGTATGGCGCTGCGGGCACTGGTCGAACCAACGAGGCCACGCCCACCCAGACCATTTGGAAAGGAGGGAGGTAGGTGAATATTTAGCGTGTATAATATTTCCAGGAGCAATCTTTGGCCCCGAGGGGCAAATATGTCGCTCAGTTAAATTCGTGCGTATTTTCTAAAAGCTGCGGATCGCGATTTGGCTGAACTTTCGACGCGTTACATACGTAATTCTATTCGTTTCGACATGCTGAATACGCAAATGAATAGTTTTCGAGATATTCGTAAAAAACTGCAGCTACCATACGTTGAGTATGCGCGAGCATGATGTGCCCGCTCAACAACTATTTTCGCAGATATCTATCGCTACGATCGTCGAACGTGATACATACATAGAAACAAAAACATACCGATCTATTTAAAAACTATTATCGCCACCGGATGGCCCCCTTCGTACTGTGCAATTTTATTTCGAAGATATCTGAGGTGCTAATAGTTATTGCCCCACCCTGTATAATACCTTGAAATTGTTACGTTTCATTTATTCTATAAATCTATTAGTTACATATAAACTTTGAACGTGTGACAGGAAAAATTTAAAAATGGGATCAACTTATATAGTATTTCTATTGCGTCGGTGCATTACATCCGAAAGTACATACTTACAATGTTCCCATCTGCTTGGCTGCTAATACTAATTTCGGCTCCCGTATACGTCTCCTTTTTTTCATATAAAAAAATAAGAATAAAAAAAAGACGTCTAACCCAGACCGAATAAAGACAAATATACATATAACTCTGTGTATTTTTCCCACCGGATATCCGTTCCCGGCTGTTCCCGGCATAATTCATCAAATCGCTTATCGACGAAAGTTACGTACCGTTGTCTATCGACGATGGTTAATATTTTAATTTATTTGGTAAAGTATAAAGAATATTTGTTACAACGGATAACGTGATTTTATTTCTTGATACTGTATATGAATATTAAGCCGTTAGAATTAAGTTAGCATCTTCGAAAGATTTAGTATTCAAATTCTGGAGATTAGAGAAAATTAAATTTTCAAAAAATTATCGACCTTTCGGCTTGCCCTTTGAGGTGTACTACTGTATTTTCGAATACCTCTTTTGCTAATCATATTCTCATAATACAAAATTCGATTTTCGAGCTTTTCAAAAAATTTTCGCATGCCTGGCTTCTGTATTTAGCTAGTAATAAATAACAAACGAGTTGATATAACATCTGCTTTATTTCTATTAATGGTAGAGAACGCAACATGCACATTTTAACAACATGCACGTTTAATTCGATAAGCGTTTAGTTTATTGTTTCAACCTTGAACAATCTGAAAATATCGGCCTTATACAAAATTATTTAAGCAGTGGGTTTACTTTCGATATCAATATGTTAAACATTGTTAAGATAGTCGGAGAATCTTTAAGCACTTCATCGATATGTTTATCCATGTCTTCGTTAGCTTGTAATTCGGTACACAGATTGTACAACAAAGTACCATTGAACAAATTAGCTATGAGTGGTTCTTCATAAGGACGTCCTAAAAGTGCATTTAATTCCATAGCATAGTATAAACACATTTGAAATTGTGCAAACACATGTATAATGGACGTATCAACTTTTCTCGTATAGAGTGCTTTCGTTTGTACTTGAGAATGACGTGTAAAGTATCGTACTGCCGAAGTACAATTCGTCGCATCAATTTTCCTGTAAGCCTCTATAACTGCATTCTCCAAATCATGCGGTTTACAATTATACGCTTGACTTTTATTTTTTGAAAACTTTGTGGTACGACAAATGTTGTATAAGATACAAAGAATTATCGAATATGCGTAACATTTATGAGATTTGTAAAGCTTCTCTTGGTCAGACCAATACTTAATGCAAGCAATGTATAATTGCCATTCTGGTAAAAGTTCATCGATACATTTCATGTTTTTAATCCCGAGCGTATCGTCCAAAATATCTTTGCGTTTAACCATCGAGAGCTCTCTAAGACTCGATAAATGTACCGTTCTAGTCCCTTCTAATTCTTTATACGCTAAATTCATGCGGTCATCCCTATGTAAATATTTCAAATATGTTTTCTTCTCTACTATCGAAGATAAAAGTCCATATATAACGCTTATAATTTTTAATGTAATCAGACTGCTCGTGGAACGTTTCGTGTCTTCTGTTTGTGCAGGAAATATAATCACATGTTTATCTATCGTATTCAACAAAGATGGTTGAAGCAAAGCTGTAGACATTTCATTTACAAACCATGTAGGCAACTTGTCAATGATTGAATCATTGCCATTTTGAACCGTTCTGTGTTTAATAAGTATATTTTTTAATTCGCTTAATTTACCGTTTTGTTTGCCAATGTTTTCGAAGAAATATTCATCGTATATTCCACCGAACGAGATATTTTCAATATCTCCCTTAAATTTGTAAATCATTGTAGAATCCACGGTGTGTTTAGGAATACTTAATGATACGAGCACTGCTTCAGGTACATTTATACATGTATACTCGTTGATAATACTTTCTATTATCTCTAATATTTGTTGTCTCATTGATTTTGGTATTCCACGTAGAATTTCAATAATTGCTTCTTCTACCGTACATTTACTCAACCAATGAAGAGCGTTTGGTATAATATGCGTGTTTATCTGTAGTTTACGTAATTTACGCAACAAGTTATGGAACATCTCTGCGCGTATTTTCTCATCTCCGAGTATTATTGCAGCTAGAGATAATGTACGATCATTCAACCCCTTAAAACTGTTTAATAAATATTTATGATGATAAAGTTTGCAACGGATTGCTTTTCTATTGTCAGAAATTCTGGTCACTTGGCAGCTTAACGTATTAAAGGGTATATAGAATGTTCCGTACAGATAAAAGTCAGAGTCTAAACTGAGCACAGGACATTTTAACAGTTTGGCTACCGCGGCTATAGTCCCGTCGGCTTCAAACAAACATTGCGCATGACGAATATTCTTTTTTCTTAACGCTTGTTTAAAAATATTCAACGAATGTAAAGGAGGATATTTTTCATCCGTTTGATATTCAATTAAAGAAAATACCTTTCTATGCCTCTCCTCGCATCTCTTTAGGATTGTATCTATTTTTAAGATATCATTCCCACCATCTAGTAATACTAGCGGTATAACTTTGCATGCTAGCAGATTATCAAAAAAGTTGTGTATGGCTTCCTCGTATGCGTTGTAGTCTCCACCAAATAAGGATGTTGTATGCACGTGGTTGTAATATATTTGGTAACATATATTGTTACCATCGATGACTAAATATGTATTCTGTAGTTCGTAATCTTGCAGACAATTACTTGAGCATTTGTTCATGTAAGTTGCTAAACCTCGGATACCCATTTTCCGTGATTTTCACTAGTTTTAAAAACCGAGGTGAAGCGGATTGACAAGTAGACTTTGGTAGACTGTTTTTTGTTCGCATAGTTACTGTATTTATACCTGTTTCTTGTTCTTATCAACGTGTTGCAGATGTTTCATAGCAGAAAAGAAGAAGGTCGGAGAAAAAAATTATAGATAATACAGGATTAAATCTTTTCAAACGAATAAAAAAGAAAAGATAGCACACGACGCACAGTGCAGATAAACATATATCACTACACCTGTAGTTTATGATGTACGATAAATTTCTTTGGCAAAACTGCATGTTACTAGGAAATCTATATTATTAACCATATAACAATTTTTTTATGCATAAAATATTGTTAAATTTTTTTTATTTATTAATTTTATCGTTTAACTTCATTTTTGTATGAATAATTACAATTATATGTACATTAGTAACTGTGAGAAATATCGAATAACAGAATGTCAAGAGTGGGCAGCGTGCGGCTCGAGAGCGCGACGCGTGGTACATACATGCTGCTTAAAACATCTGAAAAGAAGGTCGTTTTTACGTCTGAACATCTATTTAAGACGTAAGACGTTCAGGGCTAAAATGAATGTAAAAAGACGTCTCTCGAGATGCTTTAGGATGTTAGCTTTATGTGCAGGAATTTCAAGCGAATGAAATAAATACAAAGTAATTTCTCTTACACATTTTATGTTAACAGTTATTTTTATTTCTACGCAGACACGATAATTGAAATAAATCGGTTAATGAAAAAATTTCTACCCACGACTTGAAACGATGGATCGAAACACGAAAAATGATGTTTCATTGATTTTTTCTGTCGCAACTATACATTTTATTAAACAACCTTCAGAATTGATTGGTTTATTTATGAGAGATCGATCCGATCGGCGGATCTTGCCATTTAAATTCCTCTTGGTACGTAACATAGATCACCCAGTAGCAAACGTTCAATAGCCCAAAGGATGCCGGGAATACTACCCGCGCTACTTCGTCAATGTAGGAAACACTATTTATGTGTCTCGCTATGTTTTCACCTTGTTTCTTGCAGTTTCCCGCGGCCTCTCTTTGTCTGCGTCTCCTGTGGAGATACAAAAATGAACATTTCACAGAACTCCGAGTATGTACATACTCTGTCCAACGTTAAATATGCGAATTTCTAAAATTTGAGAATTCCATTCTATCAAGCAGAAAAAGGTGTACACGTTGAAATGATATTTACTTTACTAATTAAATCTTTTTACCTGTAGGCCTCGTCGCCAACGAGACAGTAAAGAAACTGCCGCCATTTTGGTATCCACACTTCCGTTTGTGTCTGACGTTCCATCGTCGACGGTCTTGACGTGACCGACACTGTCATTGACCCTCTGCCATATGCCATTGACTCCTAACCGAAGAAATTTTTCTTGTTACAAATTAATCCAAATAATTTTTTAGTAATGTTAATGTATAATAATTGGAAAGATGGGGTTCCCGTACGTTAACGTCGTACACGTCGCATATTAAGGAGCTGCTTCGACGAGGTACGTCGATTATGGTCGCAGGGTTCACTGTTTGGGGGCTGCAGGGCACAATACTGCAAAATCCGTCATAAGTCTCACTTTCTTCTTCAAGTTCGTCCTCGTCCAATGGAATTTCTCCACTGCCAACCTGAATACACGAAGAGAATTCTTTATTCTCGAAAATTGTGCTAAAATATTTCATATTAAGTCTCACAGAGGAGTTTCATATCTGTTTTAACAAACTCACTTTTGTGAAATAATGTACACCGGCAAATTCCAAAAGGGTGGCAATGCAGTAGCCAAAACTCATTAACAGAAACCAGTCGAGGGCAGTCGCGTATCTGACTTTTGGTAGATCGGTCCTGGAATCGAGGCTGATGGTCGACAATGTTAGAACAGTGGTGATTCCTGAAAATAAAATCAGTTTTTCATAAAATTCATTTACATATTTAATCCTTACATTTCATTCGTAATTTTTATTACAAATTAAAACAAAATTTCTGAAGTCTAAGGTACGATGTAAAATTTTTAAAAATTCCAAAATTGGTCGATCGAATTCCACATTAAAAATAATCTGCAAAAATAAATTTAACGTTGATAGTGTTCACCTAGGCCAACTCGATCACTGGTTGCTTCGCGATGGATCCAAAACGACACCCAGCTGAGCACCACTATCAGGACACATGGCACGTACACCTGTTACAAATAAACTTATTAAATTAATTATTCAATAAACTATTACATATTACATGTATTACGAAATTATTGAACAGACCAGCCGATTATAGAATAAACGATTAGATAAATCCTGGACAATCTGTGCGAATAAAAATATTGTAAAAGTTGACTGACCTGAATTAGAAAATAACCTGTATTCCGTTGTAAATTGAAGGAAACCTGAAGAACCGAAAACTCGCCCTCCCGGCGAAAATAAGTTAGGTTTCGATACGGTGAACCCATTAAATCGAATTGTGAGAGAGCCATTCCTGGCACGAAGTTCACAGAAGAACCTTCTTGCCATTCGTAGACTAATTGACCTGATGTATATGCATCTAAACACGAAAATATGTTCATTGATTAATTAACAACTGGGAGGAAAAGGTATAAATCAATTTTAAAAGTAATTTAAACATTTTTTGTGTACCAAACATCTCAATTTTTGCTAAAAAATGTTTTTCTTTTCTAATTTAAATATAAATTTCACTAAGTATCTCTGTACTTTTTATAATGATTCATTCATTTGATAATTAAAATAAATGATTATGGTTCTCGTAAGAAATTCGTTTTCAACCAGATTAAAAAATAAAATTTTAAATAAATCGCCATGAAAGATGGTCGTGTCCTCTAGCGGCGATACCTGGAAACTTGAAAAACAAAAGAACTCGAATACTATCCCGGAAACTAAGAGCGCAAAATTATTATTTTTTAACTTGAGATCGTACTTGATGATGATTCTATGCATCGAACTTGTACCACAGATTGTCATAATTGATCAATTATAATTTTTCATAAATCCCTGTCGGTAATGTTTGTCTACCAGTTTGAGCGTTTCGCCGACACGCACGATGAGCGCTAGTTTCAAATTTTACACAGGAGATAGCGGCTAGAATTATTTGTAACTTCAATTATTCTTAATATCCCGTGATGCATTATACATTGTTACAAGGAAAGGCACTAAAAATTTACTGCGAGCAAGGGTAAGAGTTTATCGTTTACATATAAAGTGGTATTGACAAACAATAAAATGTTTCAGAAAATCAAATTTTGTGGGCATTGGAAAATAATAAAGTTCAAGAGTTATGTCGAATACAAATATGAAAATCAACGAGCGGTACAACCCGAGTTTCCATTGGAAAGAGTTTATGTCGACCATAAAACGACGGCTGCAACTGTGTATAGTAGCAATATGTTCACACCGTATACAATACACAAAATACTTTATAGGCTTCAGACTCTATAGACGCAAAAAGAGACACTGAATATAGAATTAAATTTCTAATCAAGGGTGAGTAAAATTTCAAAAGATACTTTTTGGGTTCGTTCTAACTAACGCTTCAACAATATTATTTGGAAATTGAAATAGAAACCGAGTGTAATAATATTATTACTTATATCTATTATACTATATAAATATATTATTACATAATAAATGTAATATAATAGAGAGACACTTACAGCTTCCAAGAATTAATGGACAGGATTGGCGGTCCATGGGGAAGTTCCTTAGTTCCATAGGGCATTTTGCTTTTATAGTAAGCCTGTTATCAAATTTTCATTTTACATTACAAATTACGATACGATCAATATTCAATGAGAAATGTAATGACTGAATATGAAAAATAATAGTACCTCATCGAGTAAAGGATATCGCCATCCTGTGATATTCTTAATAGTTTATTGGGAACCGTGATGGTGTGTACATAACTA
Organism: Lasioglossum leucozonium; assembly: GCA_028454225.1. Taxonomy (NCBI): domain Eukaryota; kingdom Metazoa; phylum Arthropoda; class Insecta; order Hymenoptera; family Halictidae; genus Lasioglossum; species Lasioglossum leucozonium. Next base: position 592,980 of record CM052218.1, read on the forward strand.
TGTTTTCCATTGTAGATGTATGTGTCTGGGCGCCATATTCGTTCGAGCATTTTGATGCTGAGGCTCAGGGACTTTATTGGGCCTAAGAAGCTTAGGCGGGAGTCTCGCCATGATTGTCGGAAATAACAGTCCATTGAATAGTCCTGTAAAAAGAATAATTTTGAAATATTTTACACGATCAACAACCAAGTCTATCGAATGTATCGAAATGTATTAACTATTTTATTGTTTGTATGTGAACTTGTAAAATATAGCTAAATTATTCTTACATTTCCGACTCACCATGTCGAGTTCGGACACAGGTCCCATGCTTCTTATCAAAATATTCGTTTTCACCACTGTCGGTATCCCTGCGAAGCAAACGTTTATGGCTGCAAGTTTTTATCAGCATTCAAAAATTTTTATACATTGATTATATGCTTCAATATTTGGGAACCATGTATTATACATGCGTATAATGTGGACCCTTGTTCGAGGTTCCCATTGAATTGTTAAAAATGTTCCAAACATTAAAGGGGTTTAGAGATTTCGAATATATTCCTATTGCAGATATTGTACGTATCGCAGATTGAAATTATCGAACAGCTGTGCAGCTGAAATGTGTGTGCAATCAAACATTAGTTATTTCAGTAATTAGATGTCATCGGCTGACGATATTATTTTATCGCACTGATCGCGATTCGCATGATCATTGATCGCTATACTAGATACGAATGCGTTATTAATCAATGCATTCGCATATTTGTGCAAATATATTTATGCACTAATATTTTTCTATTATTTAATATGATTCTTTTTATATATTTCTATTATTGCATCTTTCGATTTCGATTAATTGTAATAATTCATGCTATCTTTTAATGTTCCTGCACCTTAAAATTAAAATAATAATAACAACAAATTATACATATAATTGTAGTATGTGATATGCGATGATTAAAACATTATAGAATAATTACGAACTTTCCAAACTCGGAACTAAAGCAAAGTGAAATATACGTTTTGTAGTAATCTTTTGAATAATAACTAATAAATAAACAATTGAAGTGGGAGCGGATTAAAATTTGGTGGAAATGGAGTAAAATAAAGTGCTCTGATTTCGGATCAGGTGAATTTAGAGCATCGGCAAGCAAGCCGCTTTCGTGCTCTTCGGAAAGTAAAAAAGGAAAATTGCAGAAAATTGAAGCCGTACAGGAATAAAGGTAATTTCGGAAGGATACTTTTCTTCGGCTGGCTGCGATCCAACGTACCACCGTTTCATTCGTATCGGCTACCTATTTTCCCTTTTCGCTCGATCATCATCATCAAAAATTGATACATCCATCCGCTCCACGGTAATTTTCAAATCGATTTTTTAATCAGGAGAGTAAACAAATCTTTTTTCATACCCTCAATCTCACATGAAATTCATTTAGAATTGCAGAAGCGTTAAAAAAAACTGAACCACACATAATATATTCTCATCGATTTTTAAATCTATTAATTTTTGTTTAAATAATTTCATTTCATAAAGAATGACAATATAAATAAATTCTATAAGGTTATTGTCAATGGGATTGTTTTTATCTTTATTTTCGTTTTATTATAATTTTATATGTATTCAATCGTCATTCTATTGGTGTTTTATTGTTATGTTTATTTCGTTTAATTTCCATATTATTTTTATTTCAACACCCGGTATATTTCGTCGTCGCTCGACAGAAAAGTCAGACAGAGAAGAGTGAAAACGTATCGCATGGAACAAACATCGGTCGCAGGAAATTTCGAACTCTTGTTCAGATCGGAAAGACTCCGAAAATGGACAGTTTGTTCCGGTAACACAAATCAGAACGAACAGAAACTGCATGTATAGTGTATGTATAGCCACCGTTCGCCTCTGTCGAAAAAGAAACTCGTACGCTTTGTGTACGGTCGTAAATATCACAGTAATATTTGGAAATTATTGTAATATCACAACATTGTAAAATGTTATTAAAATTGAACGTAAGAATTCATCATAGTTTACAACATTATTCTAGATAAAAATATTTTTAAGTTTTTGCCATTTCCCACGTTTAATTAATTTTGTATTTTCGTCCCATTAATTTGTTGGGTATAAGAAATATAAAAATTAATTCCTTGGAATTGCTCAATTAACTTAATCCAATTATACGTACGAGTGAAGCGGTCGAGTGTGAACACAGGATTTTCTCACAAATCGGATTATGTCGAGCGAGCGTATAAACGATACTGACTCGATTTGCTTTTTTGGGGTGGGGGGAGGGGGGGGGAAGAACAGAAAATTATTATTCAGCTAAAATGCCTTTCAATAAAATGAAAAATGAAAATACGCGTTGCGCAGCGTTGCTAACAATTATTTTACCCTTGCCATGAGTGGGCAGCTGATTGTTTTCATAATTCATCAAGAGATTCTCGAGCACCATAGTAATATTTTTGGAGACAATGTCGTTCATTGTCCCTCTACTCGTCGCTGTCTTGGAGGAACCCTTCGACGAGGGGGAAGAAATGTCGAGAGCATAATTGCTATCCTTATGTGTCACCAGTAGCGCTAGAAACGCTAGCCTGCAACAAAAAATATTCATTTCCCTGTCAGTATAAACAGCTAACAAATTTCATCAATAAATTAATAGTTTTATTATTTCTCTTATTACCGTTTAACTGTTTTTATTACTTCTATCATCATCAATTTCTTTTATTATCACTTTAGGTCATCTATTCGTTTATCATTTTTATTATTTCTATTAGTTTATTTATTTTCTTATTTCATTTCTCGTATCGTAAGAAATTTATTTTGATTATTTTTCTCAAGACTTATTTATTGTACGACAGCAGTAGTCTATTTCAGTTTCCAAGAAATGTCATTACCTTATGACCTTTATTACCTCCTTTTTGCACGTGCTTTGGCCGAGTATGTTAACTGTTTGTTTACATTTCTTTGCAATATTCCATTCCCTTATTTACATTTCTTACTTGCCTACCCACCTCGTCACATATTCCTCCTTTTACATTTTCTTACACGACTCTGATAAAAGCTTCTACGTGACATTGTTTCTTTTTTAAAATTATTTTTATACTAACATCGTGCCAACACGTTTGTGACACTTTTCTGATTGAGACGATACCAAACTCGGCACCATTTGGATTACTACTCGTTTAATTCACGATACAGTGGAACCTCGATTATCCGAACCCTGGAATTCGAATTGTTGTAACTTCTTGAACAAAAATCGTGGGACATTTTAATTGGGCTTATTTTAAAGCTTGAAACCTCTACTTTTGACATCTCTAAATTGTATTTTTGTCTCGTTCGTCCGACATTTTCTTATTGCCCCTCTCGATGGGGTTACGCTCCGCGGTAGTGAATTCGATAAACATCCGAATAAAATTTTTGTTTATCGAAGGAAAATGTTGCACAGCAGGAAGATAACAGAATAGATAAAAGAGTGGACTATTAAAGAACGATCAGCGGAAAAAAAGAAACTGAAGATAAGCAAAGCAGGGTCACATGTGGGTGGCCGTCGAGAAGGGGGCGGTTGGGGGGTTAAAGGGGGATACGAGTACAAGAGAGCTCTCCTTAGCCGCGGATTCAGCAACTTCCGACGAGGGTACCCCTCGATCTTTCGAGTGAACGTTCTCCCTCGTTACGTCAGAATCGCCCTTCGAGTCCTTCCGGTGCCATTTTCCAAAGGGACTATGAAAAACAGCGCTGCTTCCTTCTTCACTTCCATCGCTACAGACTCTTGCACTCTCGTTTCACTTGCGTTTGTAAAAAAGAAGCTACTATACAGCGTGCTAGACAGTTTCCTTTTTTTAAAAATAAAATTTTTGAGACACTTTTATGCAACTAGCTCTTGAAAAACTAAGCAACATTTGTTTAAGAAGTTTTTCAATATTTTGCTCCTGTCGAGAGTTACGATGTTTTGAATGCGCACTGTAACGAAGAGTAGCATATACTATACGTGGAGCACGTGGGTATCGCGTGACGCAATCATTCGTGCATAGTATGGATAATTAAAATCGTGGTAACTTTGGATAGCAGCAAAATTTTAAGAAATAGTTCAAACGAAATTTATTCAGTTTTGGGGGGACAGTATCAATATGTAGAACGATGGATTTATTTTAGCGTACTGGGTGTCAAGAAAGTAATGGAACAAATTCTAGACTGCCTATTGAAAATTGCAGAATTTTATCATGTTAGCTCACTTATTATTAATATATTACATATATTGTTAGTATTATGAACTGCATGTTCATATACCCGGTGTCAAGAAATAAGTAATACGACGAATAGATCAAGTTATGTATTCGAGATTTTGTGAACATTTAATAGTTATATTAACTGAAAATACAGCGTGTCGAGAATCTCGTTCGAATCAAAAATCTTCCAGTCAAACAATCAGTTCATACAATCGTTTACCGAATATATTTATATTCAATTTACTTTCATATTCTTCTCCTTTGTCTCCAAGTGTAACAACGAGTACTTCTCGCTTCGATAACAATCGAACGGACTGTATTAAACATCGAATCGTATCGCGGAATATATTATGGTAATGAAAGCTCTGTCAGTGATCGGGATTCCGAGTTGGTTGTTTGGCCGTGCTCACAAATGTGGCCACTATTGGCACAAGCCGTTAATGAAAAGCTGAAATTAAAGTGGTACGAGTTCTCCTAGTAAACGTGTATCCGCAATAGCCGAAAAAAAAAATAATCATCAGTCTTTTTCTCTGTTTTTGTTTTTTTTTGTCCAACGGCTCGTTTCTTTTCTCTTATTATCGCCCCGCTTTTTCACACAGGGCCGAGCTGCTAATATCTGTCTGGCAACCAGACTGCGGGCGTTTGTGCAAATTTTTTTTCCCGCCGATACTTTTACAATATTATTATTCACAAATAATTAATATTACTTCTATATATTCCACCATGTTAATGAAACACTGCAAAATTCTATTACGATCTTTGTTTCGTTTTTATGGAAAATAATTGCTGTAATTCTAGGTTTTGATTTATAAACAAATTAGAATACAATATTTATAAACAAAAAAGAATTATTTACTCCATCGAAAATTTCATTCTGTTAATCAAATTGTGTGCAGTTTCGGTGATCTGAAATTTTGTTATTATTTATCAATTATTTTACGGCCCAGCAAAATTTTTTACGTAAATAAATTTCACTGTAAAATCTAAACCAGTTTCAAAAGTATTTTCAATTATTTACATTATTGATTCGACTGTTTCTAATATTTCAAATATTCGCGAAACTTCGATTATTATTTCGGACATTTGCAATACTTCTATTATTATAACTGTTATTTATATTATCGCCAATCACCAATGAAAAGTTAGTTGACACCTGGTCGTTTGTTACGTGTCTAGGTAATGAAACATGTAAATTAACTTACGTGAACATGTCAGCAACTTTGTCCCAGGAAGAAAGTTGTGCAGAAACCACGGATAATTGTCGCAAAAATTGAAGAACTTCGAACCGAATACCGGCACTTGCGAACGAGATCTACATACGATTCTCGTGACAGATCCTCGTGGATCTCCCACCTGGGAGGCGAAATATTCTGACGCGCAAACTCCAATAATCCTACGTTCAGCGACGTTAACGAACTTTCTTAAATAGAGCCACTATTTTTCATTCCTATGGTTTTGTTTGTTTGTTTATATCCAGAATATGTATATGCAGTTTTTTGACGGAATGTATTATCAATAAACTAATATGTTCGAATATCGTAATATCATGATAGTAATGCAATATTATAGTATTGGAGTATACTATAGCATTGGTATACTATTATTTATATTATAGTGTTTTACAATATACTAGTGTAGTGTTTTCATAATATATTAAAATGTCATAGTGTTATGCGAGTAATAAAATGTTAGAATATTGTGTTGCAGTGTAATATAACAATTAGTGTACTTGCGATAGTACTAAAATATTAAAATATTATAACATAGAATTTTACAATTATATAAATTATAATTATATTTAATTATGTATAAGCATATATTATTATAATATTAGACAACTATTAGTCTATGGAAGGGTAAATAAAAATTACACCCCAATATATCAGGTGGACCGAACAGTAATCAAAATTTATTAAAAAAATCTTAAATACTAATCAACAAAATAATTTCCATCATTTCCGAACACTTTTTGCCAGCGTAAAGGCAGTTGTTCGATTCCGTTTGCAAAAAAAGTCCTTCGAAATAGTAATTCGAGTTTTTTTATAAACACTAAATATGTTTTTATAAATACTCTTGGTAAATAAATGTATACGGATGGCGGCAATATTAAATGGACACTATTAAAGATCGCATAACTTTTTTAAAATTGGTCCAAACGACTCGAATTTTTTAAAGATGTTAGACCTCGGAATTCTCCTCGGAAGGAGACTGTACCTAAGGAAAACAATTTTTGGTTTTCAACTCCGACCTTTCCTTAATCGACATTCCGAACGTCGCGTCGTCGTCGTCGTCCTCTCGTCGCATCGCATCGCGTCGTTCGAAGGAAAAACACGGGGCGCGTTCTTTCAGGTCCCTCCTGAAAAATGTGTACTTCAGGAAAAACTAGGACAACATCGGCAACATTATAATGAAAGAAAAACTCGAAAGGAAGTCGTGCCTCGAATCGAAACGCGGCGCCGCTGTAATTGAGCTTCGACGCTCGTTCAAACACTTTCGCCCGATCCCGGTTCTACTTGCCCGGAGAATTCTTCGGATCCTTCGAAATTTCTAAAGGAGACGAGCGTTCCGGGAAACCAGATCACTCTATTTCTGTCGATCATGGTTGTCGTGAAATATTGTTCGAGCTAAAATAAGAAATTCGTTTAATTTTTTAACTAACTTTTGTACGGCTTTTATAAACGTCATTTATTACGTTCACGCGTTGTTCTAACTATTATAAAGAGAGTTGCAAAAGGGAATTCCGATGACGAAGTATTTTCCATCGTTACCTATAAATAATATAGCGATAGAAGAAATTATAATTATATATAATTATATTAAATTATAGTATATATAGTTACATAATATAATAAAATGTAATATAATATAATTATTGTTGTTCATATGTATGTACACTGCTATGCAAAAGAAAGAAGCACACGGCCATATTTAATATGTTTAATTGAATTGTTCTGAGAATATGGTTTATTGCGGATTATCTAATACTTTAAATGCAATCATTGTACAATAAAATTTCTACATACAGATATTGTTTATCGTTCTATCTTAAAATTATACCGGCTGCTTCTTTCTTTTGCGCGGTAGTGCGTATCGAAAGAAAACTGTACTTACGATCGCAACTATATCGTGTTCGGAGTGATTTTAATCAGCGAAATAAAACGATCGCGACGGTAAAAGTTTCATCGACGAAAAATCGAGAACGAAAAAAAAAATCTTCGATTTTCGACTTTAAAAGTCCGAGCAGCATACTCGAGTCCTTTGATGTTTGCCGAACAGCCGAGTCGCTCTTCTCGGCGTTCGGCACGATACAAAGAGTGTAGCAGCTCTTCTGTAACTGTAACCCAGCAGGCCCGAGGCTGCGACAGTTACGGAGAGACTGTTGTATCGCGCTACCGCGCACGACCGAAGCTCGCGGCGTTCAAAATAAGAAAAAGAAAAAGCCTAGAAGAAAAATCGAATCTACGAGCAAGCACGTCGCAAGCTCGAAATCGATGTGCCGGCTATCGCCAGGGTTAACGACTCTCGACGTTGGTGTGCGTGTCCCTCGGCCTCGGCGAAGAGGGTGGCAGCGTTCGATCCCCGGCATCGAGATCCAGAGACAGCGACTCTGTGTCAGTAGGTCGGCCCGAGGAACGGGGCTGCACATGCGTGGTCCATTTTGCGGCAGCCTCCGAGGTATGGCGAGCGTGGAGCAGCACGGGCTGACGTTATCGGTGTCTAAACAGAAGCGAAAGATAAATAGGTGAGTGGCACGGATTGGCAGCCTCCAGGAGGGGGTTAGCGGGGGATGGGGATCACAGCCCCAAAACGACATGAGTGAAACAGTGACGGAACACCTCGCGAAAGGGAGAGTGCTGCTGGACAGGACACGCGATAGTGCTAACCAGTGAAATAATCGGTTGGTTTTCTCCTTTTTTATCTAATCAACGTTCGAAAATGGGGCTCTGCTTGCCAGATCGAATGGAGGAGCACGACGCGAGGACAGTGATTTATGTCAAGGTTTAGGAAAGGAGTGCCGAACGGTGAATTAATCATTAACAAATTGAGCAATAACCGTTAGACAGTACCTATACTTTTTAATGAAAATTCGATAAGAAAGCAGGAATGGAACTGTCACTGTAGACCAGGTGATAGAGAACGATTGGACACTGGGTTAGGGAAAATTAGTCTAGAACCAATGATCTAAGAACGGAGCAAAAGTGTCGAAACGATGACGACTCGTTCATGAATAAAAACTAGATCGAAAGGCAAGAATAAGAGCGTTGTTATAAGCCTGGCGGTAGGAATCAAAACCAATATTGTAACCAAGGGTGTAAGATAAAAGTGTTACGCAGTGTTAAACAGCGAATGAAAATTCGACAAGGATAGAAAAACTGTCCTCGTGGACCAACAAAACGACAGAGAGGGGGTGCCGAAGATTTGGATCTAGCACGAGAGACAAATTACCGAAGACGACGACCTATTTCCGAAGACCCGATAAGGACGGAGAAAATGGGGCTATCTTAACAGATTCGCAAGCTACTACGGAGACAGAGTCTAGCCCCCCGGGTCCTGTGGAAAGGGTGCGAGAGTGCTGAAACAGCTGAGAGCTGACTGAAAAACTGGAAGAAGGAAAAACTGTACTCCAGGTGATAGTTTGCTGACCCAATGGGCAATGGTGCCAGAGTCCCAGGTGGCCATTGTCAGCGAACCTTGAGGGTCTACGGGGTGGAAGCAAGTTAAGACTACGAGGCACTGACGGTCCGTGGTCGAATGTAGCCTGAGAGAGGAAAAAGGAAATTACTGGAGAAAGAGTGATAATCAAAGGTGTAGGGTGGGGGTGGGGCGAGGGTGGTGCGCAGCATCCGAGTGTCGGAGATATCCTCGACCGCGTCGACGTTGATAGTGCTCGTGGAGGGACCTGTCCGATCGGTAGTGAATCGCGAGCCCTTGTCAGGGTGCCAGGTCCTACCCTTTAGGCTCCGAGATGTCCTTCGAAGGACGCTCAAACCTACACTCTCCCTTTTGTACGAGGCACTGCTAACGTCCGATTCGATTGTTGCGATGGCTCCTTTGTTCGGGGAGATCGAAGATAGGTGAGATCGTTGTCTTTTGTGGTAAATCCTATCCCGGGGCTTGCTTTTTGTGTCTCCTCCGTGAGCTATGGATCGGCAAGTTTCTCGTATGCATTGGGCTGGAATGAAAATTCGAACCGTCTTTAAATTAAAATTTACAATCTAAGATATTTATTCATACAGGTTTATTCAATAACGCTATGAGCTACCTCGAAAATGGCAAAAATATCTGAATTTTATTGTTGAATTTTTATTTAACGACGAACTTTCGTTCTTGGATTATCCTTTATTATCTGCCGGTAATTGTTTAATCGTTTCTCAACACTTATGATTTATAGTTGAAACAATTTCGTTTGGTACTGTTATTCAAAACAATATTTTTTAGTTGCCGGTAGGCACAGCACTGTCATTTGAAACGAAGTAAAATTAATATTTTGTAATATCCTAGCAGGTATTGCTCTTTTTAGCGGTTTTGCCATTTTCTGTATGGAAAATTGAAAAAACACATTCGAATTGTGTATTTTCATGCTCACGTATTTCTTTCTTATACTTCCCGCTCGATTACCAAAGCTGCGGGGATTGAGATGCAAAATTATTCAACTCCAAATGACGAGCCGACTACATTGATGATCTCCAGTTTGTATGCAAATGAAAGAATATGAAAAATGAGATACAAGGGAAATGTAGATTCGAGGAAAAGTAGACCGAGGGGTCAGGTCTGGGTGAATGTAAATTTTTTCAGGTGTAATTTAATTTGGTTATAAATTATAATTGAGAATATGAAAAAGATGTTTTCATTATTTTTCTTTTTTTTTATTTGTCGTTACTATCGCGGGTGGGAAATGAACAATTGGGGAATGCGTGTGTAATGAAGGTCAAGGACAAAAATCGGGTCGGTTCTCTGGTTACAGTATCTGGCGGCTCGATGACGAGGTGCAAGAACCCAACGAGATGACGTCCTCTTTTAGCCGCTGACGTGATTTCCGAAAATGATGAACTGGTCGAGGCTGCAGCAGGTCGTCTTACTGCTGCAGACGATCTACCTGGTTACCTGGTAGGTAATCGGTCGTTGATCATTCGATTAGCCATTAATTGAATCTAATGTAAAACATTCGTTCAATTAAATTTAAAGTAAAATATTCATTTAATTTTACGTCAGGTATTAATTTTATTTTATTTTATGTATATGTGTATGTAAGGTTCGCTAATCTAATTTTTGCAGTTTCAAATCACACCGGAACACCTGATTTTTCAATACATTATTTAAGCATGTTTACTAATATTGAAAATAAACATTAATAATATTTTAAAAAATTCAGTTTTTAATTGTTAGTAATTAATGGAATTTTAAAAATATTTCAGGGCCAGTTACGACAATACAGGGGTGTCTGACAGGTTGGAAAACGTGACGCAGACTATATCGCGGATTCTCGATGGCTACGACATTCGATTGAGACCAAATTTCGGTGGTACGTCACTGAAACACAAAAATACAATCAATTATGACTATTGCGAATGTATAATAATTTTTATGTTCAATATACAACAGTTATTTCTCGCGTAAACATTTTCAATTGCTTTCATTTTAGTCGTTTAGAAAAGAAAATTTGGTAGAATTTTTTAATAATTTTTTTTAATGTTTCTTTTTCCGCTGGCATTTTTAGAAGACCATTGACTTTTAACCGAGAGATTAATATTCGAACGTTGAAACAGTGGAGGACTGAGATTGATGTCAAGAAATTTAATAGCGCGGCTACGAATTTTTTACAGGCCAGTGATCGTGCCGAACATCCAATCCGCTTAACGATACTGTATAATTTCTTTAATCTTCGTCGATTTTTCGATCTATAGTACAAAAGCGAATTGCCGTTAATCTGTTCGCGTTATTATTGGAAGAAATGAATAAAATTCGTTTTGAATAATAATGTTGACTTCACTTTCGTTATTTTAGGGGAACCCTTGCTGGTGGGCATGGACCTTACTATAGCCAGTTTCGACGCCATCTCGGAAGTAAACATGGTGAATTATACACATTTATTATCTTATTACTATCTGATTTTAACTATAATACTAATAATAATACAAAACTATTTTTTAATTAAAATATAACTAATAAAAGTTTGATACAATTCTAAAATTGAATAGGAAATTACGGTGTACAAATATTTTCAAATTAAAATTAAATAAATAATAATATAATCCTGAAATTTAATAACCAATTTTTTTCGTTCACTATAAATCGTGTCAAAAATAATTAACATTTTCTATTATTTAGTTTTTATGTTACTTTCAGGCAATTTATATTTTCTTATGGAGACTTATGTCAATTACTCTTTTTAACAGGACTATACGATAACAATGTATCTAAATCAATATTGGAAGGACGAACGACTAGCATTTTCGCAGGAGGAAGAGGTCCTCACCCTCAGCGGAGATTTTGCAGAGAAAATTTGGGTGCCAGACACATTTTTCGCTAATGACAAAAACAGGTTTGTACACCATAAAAATGATTAAAATTCTTTAAATCAATTTATTAAAGTTCCGGACAACTTTTCTAGTTATATTATAACACTTGAATGTAAAATAAAACTTCCGGTAAATCTGGGTTTACATATTATCCAAATTATGACATCAAATCTAGAGAGTTCAAAAAAGAACATTCCGTAGACAAATGTTACGCACAGTTATTTAATTTTTAAACAAATTCGTTAAATTTTAACGTTTTGTAGCTGCTCCTAATTTTTAGAAAAACTCATATAGATTTTCATTAGTATTTTGTGTTGTTCAACATTTTTTTATAAAAATTCATTGTAGATCTTTGTTAATATTTTCTAGCTTTCTTTAATTGTTATAAAAATTTATTATTAACATTCTTTAGCTTTCAAAAAGCATTACAATGTCTTCTAATTTGCAGACCATGATCTCATACACAGTTTTGTTAACATTTTCTAGCTAAAAATATTGTTTTAAATTGTCTAATTTGTACATAAATATTCATATGGATTTTTGTTAACACGTTTTACCTCCTTTAATAGTATAAAAAGTCCACTTCGGTTACTTAACTTTTATCGTAGAAAAGTACAAACACACCGCCATTTTCTCATTGACTAATCACATTCGACAGACAAATTAACGACTAGGTGAATTGTTATGAAATTCAATTTCCCGTTCGTATGTATTTGAATTTGGCGCGCGCGGGCTTCCGATTTCAACCAGACGTCTACACGTGAGGTGTGAAAAGGCTGAGAAAGAAAATGTTTTCGGTTTGTTCGCAGTTTCTTGCACGACGTGACCGAGCGTAATAAACTCGTCCGACTGTCCGGCGACGGATCTGTCACTTATGGCATGAGATTTACGACGACCCTGGCCTGCATGATGGATCTGCACTACTATCCGCTCGATTCGCAGAACTGCACCGTAGAGATCGAGAGCTGTACGATCGATACTACCTCTCTAGCGGCTTCCACACGACTTTTTATTTCCAATTTCTTCCCCGAAAAATTTTTCTTTCTAATAATAGGCCATTTTTGAGGAACTCTTTCGATTTGACTTATCATGTTGCATTATATTTTCTTCCTTTTTGAAATTTGTTGTTGGAACTTCGATCTAGAACCTAGATATTCAATTACAAATTTGTCGTATCAGATGATTTTGTTTTCGTACATTTTGCAAAAAATACTCACGTCTGAATTTGAATATTATGGTGCAAAATTCTTAAGCATATATATGTTTTGTCTAGCGAGTTATTGAAAACCGATGGTTGTTTATAAAATACATACCAATTTGTTTATAAAATATACGCCGTTGAAGAAATTTGTTTACTGTTTTTGCGTTACCAATCGTAATCATATATTTATTTACAGATCTTGTAATTTCTTTTTATCAAAACGAGTTGTCCTTATAAATATTTACCTAAAAAATCATTGGTTCGATCGATTTAATATTTTTCATTATAATCAGGAAAGATTACCTTACATTTTCCATTTCCAGTTGAAACTCCGTCATGAAACACAAACCCCAAATTATACTCCACTATACACAAGGTGTTCCAAAAATGTGCTTCCTTGAAAGGGGTGATTTTCAGTCCATTTCCCAATTGTTCTAAATATAAATAGAATAACGGAAATTAATTCGTGGCAAACTGAAAGGGAAATTTCGTTTTGTTAGATGGATACACGGTTCTGGACGTAGTGATGTACTGGAAAGAGACTCCAGTGCGTGGAGTCGAGGAAGCAGAGCTGCCGCAATTCACTATCATCGGGTACGAGACGAACGATCGCAAAGAGAGACTGGCCACCGGTATATATCAAAGACTTTCGTTGAGCTTCAAGCTTCAGAGGAACATCGGCTACTTCGTTTTCCAGACCTACTTGCCCAGTATCCTAATCGTGATGCTGAGCTGGGTGAGCTTCTGGATCAACCACGAGGCAACCAGTGCCCGAGTAGCCCTTGGTAAACAATTCAAACTCATTTCATTTCCACTCACGCGATAAAGTCACCTGTTACTTCGTATACGCTCTTTAACGATTACCGTAAAAATTATTATTTTTTTTTTATGAAACTTTTGCCAGCATATTCGTCATATTTTTCATATACGCTTATACAATAAATCGTATTGTATTCGGATCGTATTAGATATCATCGGTTCGGATGATCGAGGTTCAAATGTCGACAAGAGTTTCATCGAAAAATAATTAAACGCAAAATTGTTTTCCCGTTGGAAAAAGTATTTTATATTACCGATACGCTGGTGTCATTGCGTGACATTGATTTCATCCGATCACATTCACAGTTTTTCATTTGAAAATTAGTAAGTTTTTTTCCGAAGTAAAAAATATCCAAAAAGCTTGTAATTTGCAAAAATTGCAACAAAACTGTTTATTTTTCAGGCATAACGACGGTACTCACGATGACCACAATCTCGACCGGTGTGCGTAGCTCACTGCCACGTATCAGCTACGTAAAAGCAATCGACATTTACCTAGTAATGTGCTTCGTGTTCGTGTTCGCGGCTCTACTGGAATACGCGGCTGTAAATTACACATATTGGGGCGCCAGGGCTAAAAAGAAAACGAAAAAGAAAGAAACCGACGAGAAGAAAGTCATTACTTCTAAAGCAGGTGAACCTTCGTCTACCTCAGGGCCTGGACAACTTCATTCCCGAATGTCGCTCGACGATTTCCACTACCAGTGTTTTATCGAAAAATGTCCCAAGTGTCTGGCCTATAATTGTCCCAAAACTATCCCCACTACAGCGGGGTATACTTCGTGAGGAGCCCTGAAGTTCGAGAGATTGCGGTCGCCGTGAAGTGTAACATAATACGGGTCGGGTATATCGGTGTGAGACCTACTAATCCGGTAACAAAACTTGGTTGGTCAAAGTTCTATAAAAAATAATGAGAAACGAAGAAGTTTTATTATTGGATTAGTTATGCTTACACTTTTCAGCGACCGAGGCCCTCGATGTCCAAGAATAGTATCCATGGCGAATAATTTGTCCCTGCCCGGACCCGTGCTTTGGACAATTATTGATAAAACTCTGTACCGGTGTACCGGTACTCTCAATTATTTCACATTGCCTCCTAAGCACCTCCTAAGCACCTCCACCTAAAACAAAGTCATAGACCCCTCGAAATAAAACAACATTTGTCCGAAGCATTTCTTCCGATCTCAAAAACCGTAGAGGTTATTCTGGTGGATTATCTTAGGTGACTCACCCGGTATACACTCCCGATCTCCCCCATTGCTACGCTCCACAGATGTTTGGTGGAGAGGAGTCGTTCGTGGCTCGCGAGCCGCAAGTTGCCCAGGCCTGATCCACCTATTAAGTATTAGCAAAAGTTACTGTATTTGTTCGTCGTTACTCATATTTTGTAATCAATTGAAACAAAAAACTTTTAATTGTATAGCTCAACGTTATTGAAAGGAAAATAATATTACAGGAAGCAAAACAAGCTCTCCGTTTCCTGGATCCACCGAAGCGGACATAATCGAGCTTCACGATCTCCGGATGTCTCCTTTACCGAGCATAAGAAACAGCGGCGGCTCTACTCCCGGAACCGGAAGAGAACACGATCCGGTCAAGTTTCCTCCCAGCTTCCGCATTTCCAGAGTCGCGGCCTCCTACAACACTCACGGAAAAAACATTGGCCTCAGGTACAGGGGGCCTCATAAGGGGCATCATAAACCTAAGGTAAACTGAAATTTCAACCGTTGCGATTAAGCAATAGTCACATTCGGTACTCGGTTGTTCTAGTGTTAAAGCTACACAATTGTCCCTTACCATAAAATAATTTATGGGAAATACGGTGAAACCTTACCCCATATACGGTGGTCGAAATTTCCATAGTTCCATATTTACTTCTTAAGCGACCTTCAAATAACCTTGAAAATAGATCCAAAGGACAAATTTGTTCCTTCGTTCCGTAGATAAAACAGCATCCTCTGTAGATAAAGTAGTAGTTTTTGTAGATAAAGTAGCGTGCCCTGTAGATAAATCAGATTGCTCTGTAGATGAAACAGGATGCTCAGGAATTTTTTAATCTGTAAATACAGTAAAATTGGTGAAAAAATATTTTCTGGGCGTAAAAAAAAAAAGTTGAAAGAATAAAGGAACGACTATTTCAGGTTCTGCACGCGATACGAAGAGGAGCGTCCGTGTTGCGAGTGTCGATGCCGAAGATCAAGGACGTGAACATCATCGACAAATATTCGAGAATCATATTCCCGGTGAGCTTCATGCTCTTCAACGCGATCTACTGGGTGTTCTACTTTCTCTGAGCAAAGTCATCGACGAAAGAATCAAATGGACCAATTGTTAATCGAGAATCTACAAGTCGATCCGAATCGAGTTTCCCAGAGATTCGAGCTAGGATTCGAACGATATTATAATACCGAGGTTCATTCTCGACCGAAGGGAGCAGGTATCGAAAGTACTGAATCGAAAGCTGCCAAATATTTATCGACGAGGAGATATTTTCGAAGATGCATCGATCCGAACTCGTGGCGCAACAATACTTTTAAAGACACGTTCCTAATCGATGGCTCGCCAATCTGAACGATCAATCGACTCTGTTTATTACAGGATTGCCCCGATAAAAAAAAATATCAAGAATCACACCAATCCCCCGCTCCGAAACTAACGGAACACCAACAGTAATTTTCGCATCGCTCGTTCAGAATTAATTGTAATTTAATCAAAGTTTCTTTTCTTACGGATTGCTCTGTGCGTGACAGTGAAAATATTTATTTGTGAACTTCCGAAAATATCCATGCTCCAAATTCACAGAAATTTCACAGAAATAACGTTTACGAAGCAAAAAAAAGAAAATCTATTTCCAAAATTTCAGCCAATTCGGAGCATCGGAGTTTTCGAAAGTACAGCCCTCGATTTCGTCAGATTTGAAGGTAATCAATACATTTTTTTGTAAAAGTCGAGTTCAATCGTATGTAATTGTTGAGCCAGAGTCGCCAGATTAAGACGCGGTCACGTGACGCGTTTGAGAGAGGGTAACTTGTTCCCCTCGATTCTTGCTCCCTCCCCTCGTCCGGCGACTCGGCATTGGGCCGAGACAATATTGATTGCCTTGAAATTTTGTGGAATATTTTGAATTCTTTTTCTCGGACAACCTCGGTCGACATAGCGAAATTCGCACACTTAGTATCGTCGTACGACATTTTTCGAGAGAAAGAGAGAGAGAGAGAGAGAGAGAGAGAGAGAGAGAGAGAGAGAGAGAGAGAGAAAGAAAGAAAGAAAGCGGACCGAGTACATTATTCCTTCTAATGAAAGTGTAAAAGCTCTAAGGAAACAATCAAATATATATTTACATAGACGAATCTAACATAATTCTTGAACAATAACGAACAAGCGAACATAACTTGCATTTCTTTCGTTGACGAGGCTTTTTTTAGAGGCGATCTACATCGTTCAAACAGTTTCTACGTGATTTTTTACGAATTTCTAAGATTTTTCATAGTTTCTCGAACACCTTGTCATGAAGAAAAATTTTTCGAGACACTGCACTTTGGAATAGATCAATTTAATTGACGATTTAACCGATTCTAAATATTAATGTAATCATTTTTCTTTTTTTTTTCTTTTTTTTTTTAAGGAACAAACCAGTAACGTCAGACATTGTTGTTGCCGACATTTTCGTCATTTTTAAAGATAGAGGATAACATTCGACGGAAGCATTGAAATTTTAGAAACATATATCACGATTAGAGTAGTTTTCGATAACAAATTCTAACTATGTCATTACCGTAGCGGATTTGAACTTCGTTTGCAATCTCCAAGCCTTAATAACTAATTGTTAAGTTTTTTATTAATCAATTGATTGAATTGCGTAATTAATATGTATAATATATATATTATATCGATTAAATAATTAATTAATATGGATAATATTATAATTGATTAATTAATATAGGATATATATTATATCAATTAATTTTATTGTTTTGTATTGAAAGACAAATTAAATTTTAATGGAAAATACCGATTTTGTTAATCGAAGAAAATCGATGCGACGAAAACCATACCACGCGCCATATTATAGTGATATTTTCGAATACGAGATAAGACAGGTACCGTAGCGATAAAAGAAGGCGAAAAAAAAACAATAAAACAGTATTTTCGGTATCGTTAGACCAAGCTTAACGACGGACGACGTGTGAACTAGGCATAATGTTCGCTAATCGAATCCTGTATCATTTAAAATTTACTTTAGCGAAGTTGGAAAGAAATTCGGACTTTTTAAAACTAATTTGTAAAAAAAAACAGACACTTTTAACATTTAAATTAGTTTTTCCTCTTTAAAATGATCAATACAATAATCATTATAGCGAATATTAAAATTTAAAAAATTAGAAAGCGTACCAAGTTTATCTGTTATTATATCTAATTGTTACAAGATGGCGGGTCTATCTCACACCTCGTTCGCAGTTCAAGAACACGTTCGAGCTTTAGAATTAAATAACAGAAGCAACAAAAGGAAAAGGAACGACGAAAGTGCGAGTTCGCGTGAATGAGAATATTTTTCTGAGAGATTGCGTGTTGTTACGTTAATTATTTTAATATAAACCATAAACTGTACCGCTAAGGCAATTAAATCTAGCGATTTAAACGATCGAACGTCTTCTCATTTAACTCGTCGATCGTTTGTAATATTGACATTAATTTATTCGGCACGTTCTATATTACAATACAAAAGAAAATGGCAGTTTCTAAAACTAGACGGAAGAAATAAACAATATAATTGGCTGGGTCGGACGCGTCGCTCGATTTTTTAGTCGAGCTACGGGACCCCATAGGCTTCATTGCTTTCCTTACTCTCATGCACTTACGTAATAAAAAAAGCAACTATACAGAATGAAATAATTAAATGGAAAATATATGTCTGCAGTTTTTACAAAATTAGATCAACTTCTTTATCATAAAGTGCAC
The DNA here is from genome assembly GCA_028454225.1 of Lasioglossum leucozonium. NCBI lineage: Eukaryota > Metazoa > Arthropoda > Insecta > Hymenoptera > Halictidae > Lasioglossum > Lasioglossum leucozonium. Next base: position 611,676 of record CM052218.1, read on the forward strand.
GATGGTAGTCGTTTCATAATTTTTGGAAGTTACCAGAAAATTTAGTTTTTTTTACCACCCTGTATATTAAATGTATTATCGTATAAAAAAGATAAATGCAATGGTTCATGGAATTTCGAGGTCGAGATGACAGTGAATCGTTTTTTAAACGCTTCAAAATGCAATGGACAATTAGGGTTCGTTCATTTTCAATTGTCTCACTCTGTATAAGTCATTAAATTAGTAAAAAATAATACAAAATATCGCACGTACGTTTATCGATAATAGTTTTGTACCTTTTGGCGTTTCGTTTCTATAATATTGATGCTCGAGGAACAATGCACTCGTCAAACTATAATTCGTAATTTAAACAAATTGTTTCTTCTAGCTTACAAGATATTCGGTAAAAATTAGGAGAATATTTAAGACGCGATTCGTCGGTCTATATGCATAAAAGAAATCTTGTAAAAATTATAACTTCTGCGATAACAAAATAAGATTTTTCTTTTATACAATATTATCCTGAAAAATCGCCTCTTTAAATATTCTCCTCGCTGTTACCGAACACCCTGTACAGTTACAATGATATCTTCGTTAATTTATTAATTTTAACTTGCTCTCTCATTTTAGATAATCCTAGCGTTGATGTTGGTACTACAGTTTCCTCCCACAATGTCTCATTCTCAATACCCGCCAATGGCACTCCTCCTTTTCTTCGACCACGCGACGGTCTTGTCCCCTCCCGACAAGTTCTTAGGACTGCCAACCAATAGAAAATATTGACAACATATTTAATTACGGTACAGCGACACCCCTTCCCTAAATAGCGCGACGCTAACGAAAGACAAACTATAATTATTAGATTGCGGATTTGTATGCAACATAAAAATTGTCCGCATATCGACATCAAGTTTTTCTTAATAACCTTAATGATTTCACTACAACACAAGAGTGTTTTTAAACCTATAAATATTTTCACAGTTTCTCACTTGGTATACTCAATTTGATAATACAATCCGCAGTTTAATAATTATTAATTTAACCGTCCGACTACTAAAGCGCGGAGTCCTGTGCCGGAGTCACACCGATACTTCGCTAATACATACTTGAGGTCCTCCCCACTCTAGCCTGACACGAAATCAGCGAGTCATAGTAGACGGAGGGTTAATCATTTAATGACTTGATTCATTTTAATATAAAACAATCTAGAATCACTTTAGACGACCGTAGTGTCATACCGAAATGTATAGTTTCCCTCGTTCGCGTCCTATTACGATTTCATTTCCCCACCGCTTGGCCAACCAATGTCTCTGTCTCTTTGAGTCACGCCTTCCAGTCCCACGTGACGTATCTCTAGCCCCTCCCACCATCTCGTAGCGTCTCGCTCTGTCCCCTCCAATCGCGCGACGCTACGCAGAGAGAACTGTAATTGTGAAAAAATTTAGTCCACGGTATTTCTGCAACCCGATGCAACGAATACGCTCGTCCCTCGCCGCAGTCATAAGTATAAATACAAATAATCGCCGGTTGAATTTCCAATTCGACGCCATCTTGTAGAAAGGCGATTAGGTCGATCAGTCCCATTCTATCATCGCTCGCCAGGATTATTCTTCCAGCTCTACATTGTTTCAATGTTGCGATGGATCCTGGCGATCTGAAGGGTCTTGCTCTTCGTAGGGTCGCCTTCCTCTATGTAGAGGTTCCCGCTGACTTCCGGCCAGCTGACCATCATGGGCGCTTCCCTCTTCCGGTCTGGAAAAAAATTACAGGAGCATCGGAATTAGGGTACGACGCACGGTGGTCCAGAAACGCCGATAGCAAATTTATTCTACATATACAGGGAGACATTCGACGTATCTTTAAAAACAACAAAAACATTTGAGGTGCAAACGTTAGGTGACTCACCCTGTGTATTGCATCAATGAATCAACGTTGTTTAAACTATTTTTATTTGTTTGTTTAATTGTTTTAATTTGTTTCCAGACCGTCTGGAAATTTGCTCCTGTCTTAAATATTTAGAATTTAAAATACCAAATCGATTCAAATGATACACACTGCCACCTTTTTGCGATTCTGGCCCACTTTCTGGGCGACGTGTAAATATCGAAATTGTATTTTTCAACAAGTCAGTCTTTCATTGATAAATGAAAAAATTTTTTATAAATTTCAGTGTATGTTTTAATTTAATTAAGTAGTACTATAATACCACTTTGACATTAATATACTTTTAAAGTTTTCTTTAACTGTGTAGATCCCTTGAAATAGAGGAGTTTAGCTGACTATATTTTTATTACTTTGAACATTAATTTATATTTTTTTGGTATTTTCGAGAGATTGAAGGGTTGTTAAAACGATGTTCGATAAAAATAGGATAGAAGAATCCTCGAAGGAGAGATGCATTTTTACCTAAGAGCTTCTCCAAATATTGACACCTCCTCTCGGGATCGGCGGCGTGCACAGGTGCGCTGGCAACCAGCTCGGCTAGCTCTGCCTTCACCATTAAATTCAGTCGTGCAGAGATCTCGTCCAAACCCACTGTAAACCAAGATAAAATCTCTCTGTCAGTTTTGGGACAAAAGAATTTTCTTTCAGGTACACGAATAAATCTTAATTACCGACATAATGCTAATGCATTGCGTGCACAATATTCCGAATAACTAACTTATGCAAATACAGGCTATTAGTGTACAATTTAATTAACGTTGTGGTCAATGTTACACGATAACTATTTAAAAACATATTCAAATAATCAATAAAAAGAACCGTTACATAAGTAGCATAAATGTTGTTTAAATAATTATTGTGTAATATTAATTTTGAAACATTGTATTATTATTTTTAAAAAACCACGAGCGTTTGAAGTAGGTAAATGGCAGAAAAAGTTAGAAAAGGGTAAGATACGTTTTATAAATAATATCGTATAATTTTATAGGCGGTAATCGTTCTTGAGAAAACTTTAGGAAAACATAATTGGTACAGGAGGGTTCAGAATTGGTTATTTTTGATTGTCAATTTGACTCCGGAGCGTGGAACGATGGTGTCTACGACCTATCGAGGGTGGAATGCGAGTTGAACAGCTATGGAATCCGGTTCTGCTTTCTCAAGGCCCCATGAGATGAATCTAGCGATAGCCTCGCTCCAGTCTGAGGCTTGGCTTTCTTCTCGTTCTCTGGTACAGAAGAAAATCTACCGAACGACAACATTTTCCGTTGGCAAGACAGACTTTCGACCGCACGATCATCCTCAAAAAAATGTTTATATTATTTTTTAATTACTATTCACCGTCTCCGTCATTTTATTAATAAAAATTATTTATTTCTATACTCGCCCATGATATTACAGAAATTTTATATGCGTTGAACGCGCTGTAAACATTTTTAATTGCTCGTTTGTAAAATAAAAGAAAATGTAATGCTTCGATAGAATAATTATTTTAGACTGTCCTTTTTCAGTTATTTTACAGTCATTTTTCTCAAGGCTATTTATTGCGAATTTATATATTTTGTATATTTAAGTATAAACATTGAGTATATTAAATGTATTTAAAATATATTTCTTCGTTTAAAAAAAATATCAGTGACCTTGAAATTTTAAAAAACATTTCCCGTATTTCATAGGTGGGTAGTAAACAGATTTTTCGTTGCCATTATTTTATCCTATAAAATTTCATTTCTTTTTCAAATAAGAGTCAAGGTCGTCGATGATTTTCTTCGATGAAAAGGTCGTGGTTTCGCTGGTAACACAATATTGTGCTTGACAAGAGCAACCAGTTCAGGCGTTCCTTTAATTTTTGCATTGTCACGAGTGTGGAGAAACAATGTTGAGAAAGATGATGCCGTTGAATTCTAGTAGACCGATAATAAAAGGAGTTATGCGAGGATAGGAATAAAGAGGAGGTTGACGAATGGTTCTCAGCGGTGGCTGAGAGCATTGGCAGTGGGATCAGGTAATGGGCCCTAACAGGAGTCCCCTTTAGTAAGCATGGCCAGCGGTGAAACGGTACCGAATGCGCGATCAGTCGCTTGTATTAACAATCCGTTAGTGGGCACGCCGACAATGCCTCTTCATTTCAGCCGGGACATCGATTAAATACAATTTCGCATTCTGTAATTCCGCTGTTCCCCACATTTTTCTCCTTGGGAAAACAAAAGCCTAGAATTACAGCACCTCGGAGCCAGGGAAACCAGTTTTTTGCCGACGCACGGTAATTCGGAACGCGCTTCTTCGCAGTGTCTATCAAAACAGAGCACTCGTGGAGCATTGTAATATTGTTAAATAATTTTTTAGTCCTCCTCCAGGATTTCTAAATAAATGCTTTCTTCGCTATTTTAAAGAATTCGAACAAGAAAACGTCGGAAGAAAACATTGTTCCGGTTAAAGTGTACAATATTATGAAAAATAAGAAATTTTTTCTCAAGGTCGCAATGTTCGACATCTGAAGGTCATTGATGTTTTTTTTTTCAAATTAGAACTCGTTATCTATGCATCTATAAGAACACAACTTTCACGCGACCTTGATTAGCAGAGGTCTTTTCAAATGGTCCTCAAGGTCGCGCAGAGATCGCAATATTATAGGTCGTTGGATTGCTCTCAACCGCAGCCCTCGCATTACCGTAATAAATATATACACTCCCATTTAGAAGCCAAGTACACATATAATATCTTCCTTCGCATAAATCCCAGATTCGCATAAAATTCAACTGTTGTACAACTTTTGTGAATTGGTGGGAAAGTAGGGAAATAGTTTAACGAGTAAATTGAATGGCTGAATAAACAATCGGCAGGGGACTACGAGCACAAAGAAAACGCGGAACGGGGCATCGCGAAAGAAACGAGAAGCATCGAAACCCGAGACGTCATATCCGGGCGTGATAGATCGAGCCAAGGTGAGCAGAGGTCGTGAGCGGCCCTCTAATGAAGAAAATCCGCCTCGCATTTTAACGGACTACGTATCCCCCTCCACGATCGACTTATCGATCCCACGAGATCGGATTTCGCGAAATCGCAGGACGTACTGGCTCCGCTTTCGTTCCTTCCAGCTAGGATAAGGGAAAGTGGAGCTTCGACCATTTCTTCAGGGGTCCGATTATTTTACATAAAAAGAAAAACTATTACGGTTAATTGTATATTTTTTCTAGTGAAAAAATTCCTAAACACTGTCCAATATCAAAATTTCAACCAAGTCTCCGTGCCTTAGAAATCATTCCTGAAGAGTCAGATTCTTCGTATTAATATTGGGTTGGCAAGAAAGTAATTTCGATATTTTAAGGTGAAATTAAAACCCAATTTTTTATATGAACAATGAACTTTAATCAATAAAATATTTAAACCAATCTGCAATCTTATTATCGAATGTTAGTTATCAAATGTTAGATATCAAACGTTATTTATCAAATGTCAGAAAGAAAATATTGTAACCTTAACAGAAGTTATTGAAAGAAAAACATATGAAAACCAAAAATACTTTCCTGACCACCCGATATATTAATAAGATCGGTGAAAAATTGTATTCGCTTACCGAGCTCGAAATTCTTCTTTATGCGTCGCCACTGCCTCGTGTAGACCAAGGCCGAGCATCCCGCGACTAAGAAGAATAAGATGCACGCGCAGACCGCAAGGATCAATGCTGCAGTTTGCCAATCCCATAGCATCCTGTCTGTTGAAGATGATTTTCGCGTGAGAGACTCGCCGGTCCTCTGCAAAGAAACGTATAAATAACACACCGACGACGACAAGAGGATCGGCTGATCAGAATCCAACTATTCGCAAGATGGCCCCCAATTACCTGGCCAGCTGTGTCCACCTTGACAGTTTTCTCGAGATCAATTAGGTCCCCGGATTGTTTCCGGACCTGCTGCGGGTCCAGATCTGAAAATCGCCATAGAATCTTCGAGGTGACAGCCTCGAGTCTCCGTTGGCCCGTTTCCGGTCGCTTCCTCGTCGTGAGGAAGGACCAGTTGAGCTCGAGTGCCGAAAGCGGGCCGCAAATCGCATCCTTGTAGATGGCGCACGGGCTCACCGTGAACTCAGGGGCGCATCTGGTGCAGGGCCAACAGGTGCCGCGCACGGATGACCAGAATTCGAGACCCGGCTTGCAAACCGGATGTTGAGGGGAGGACGTAGAGCTGCCAGTTTTCTGGAGACCGACCAGTATCAGTAACGCGGTCGACAGGTACACCCGATTAGGCCCCCGTGGCATCACCTGAAACAGTTTTCCGTCTCGTCGGTTCACTCGCGTTTAACCCTTTGCACACCTACTTCTTACATTACCAGAGTTTAACCCCTTGCCGTACCATTTTCTTTACGGTTACGGTGATTAAAACGTCTTCGTCCCCAAAAATGTCGTACAAGTGGAAAAGAATACATATATTTTTTGTATTGCCACGTTGATTTTAATGCTAAAATATTGATTACGAACAAATCAAATTTTAATTCATCTAAAAAGAACGGCGTAACATTCGTATTTGTTAAACTTTGTTTAAAATCTTCATCATCGTGCACCATTTACAAAACAATAACTTGTTTTAAAATTAAAAAAAAAAAACCAACTTAGCGATTTCCAACGAGCGTTTCTGCATGAAAATGGGCCTAATTTTTTTTGTTTTTGTTGAAGTGAAAACAGCGTAAACATCGACGACGGGGCGCAGAAGTTCCTCGCGTACACGAGCACATGCGCTGGCTCGAATGAATGATGTCTCGAGAGTTCGGTGTGCCAGTGTCGAACGTATGGTTCGTTCATTGAGAAATCACGCGAGTGACTCTAGACTCTATCATTCAAATGAACAGCTGTCTCGGTTCGCCTTTTACGAAATGCTTTCGCAATGCAATTTACAATACGCAAAAGGCTAGCTACGAAATGCGATTGCGAGACCATTGCACTCATTCAACGGCCTTAATAGCGCGCTACCAAACTAGAATAATTAATATCGTGCGGATTAATTCGTCGTTAGGCTACACGGATTTACCCAGATTTTTCAGTTTCGAATCGTCGTAGATTTAAAATAATTTCTATATGCCCTTTTAATATTTAACTTTACACTTTTGATGCCTCTTTCATGTTTAAGTTCAAAATTTGTAACGTCGACTAAAAATACTCGATTTTCTATTAAAATTAATTATTTTCCTAATAAATGTACAATTATAAAAATGTCCTCCGATACCACGGGACGTTTTTATTAATAACTCTCGAACAATTATATTATGATCCGAACTAATTGTTACGCTTTGCAATATTTATAATAATTTATTTTATTAATAACTAATAATTAGACTGTGGATACTATGCATTTATGTCGATAAAAAATAAAAGTTATAATATTGTTCAACTATTTTTGAACTGTCAAAATTATGAAAAAAATTTTAACAGACGAATCAATTATATGATGTTAATCGGAAAGAGCTCGTTTCTATGCCGAATAGTTAAAATACGTTGAGAAAAAATTGATCTACAGAAATGTTCGATTCGGGATCCGTTTAAAATGCATAGATCGGAATGAATAAATCCGTTTCCCAGTCGCGCGATTCTCCGAAACGATCAAGCGTATAAAGCAGTCATTTAACTGGCAAAAACCGAGCAGACCGTTTCCACTTCCGGTTCGCTCGCGATGTAATTACATCCGTAGTCGTACCGTGCGCGTACACCTTCACGAATGCGCGTACGCACGCGCATTACAATGGCAGCAACGTGAGTCAATTGACCGCGATTCGCTCGTGATTCCACTGTAACATTTTCCAAAACCCGAAGCCTTTTCACCTCCACTAAACTCATTCTTCGATCTGAAACTTCCATTTCATCTGCAATATTATCTGATCTAGATACAAATTCTAAAAGTAACCTGAGAAACAACCTAAATATAGCCCATATTATGACATTTGTGTGGGTAAACATTTCAATAATGCAAATATAGCGAACATCTAGTGGAAATCGATGAAAATTAAATTTATGTCACTAGAATAGAAAGTTCGATGTCTACGCCTATGGCGGTGGTTCCCCGCGCTTTTTAAAATTTGCTGCACTTGCTCGTAAGAGTGTAAACGAGAATTATTTAAGAATCGTGTTGCGTTATACAAATATCATGATCGAATGTATTTAGATTTCTCGTAACTTTTATAACAAATTTATAATAAATTCCTAATGGAAGCATCTTTCTTATTTCAATAATTATAAAATAAAAAATGTTAAACGGTACGGTTAACGTCAATGACTTTTCTATAATAAATGTACGCATTCTTCAACAATATTTTTTGAAATTTTTAATTTTTTGATACGTCCACTGTAACAATATAAATTGTTTTCAATATGTTGAAAACTTTTTCAACCATTTTTAAAAAAGTTTATCTTATCGTTTAAATAATTATACCGAAGTTCAATATTACATACTACATTTTATTTAGTAAAATTTAATTGTTTTATGTTTTACTAATAATAAATCTGTATCAAAACAATGTACAGTCTAATTGGACCATAACTTCCTATGGGGAGTTTCACCGAAGCTCTGAATAGAAAAAAGAAAATGTAAGTGAAAAGCTTTGCATTCCAGCACGAATAGAAATTGTTTCGTTACCGTACTCGCACACATTCCATTGTGGAGGCCATTAACGCGTTATCATACTATCCCATTCATAAGTCTCATTAGCATTCCGTGCGCTCACTGTGTCACCGAATACTTAAAAGTCAACCAAAGTCATTTCTCGTTATATTTTAGGCGTTATCTCGAGCGTGCCTTAAATTAACATTCGTCGACAATTTTCCATTCGCACGTTTCTCATCTTGCCACATCTCTCTTGTTAACAACCAAAAAACCTTCATTTATCAATTAAAAAATAAATAAATGAGAAGCTCTGACTTGTTTCATTTTCAGTGAAACAGTTGTTTATCATTTAATATAAATTTAATGTAATTGAATATCATATTAATTATTATATATTTATTCTATTACATTAAAATAGTTATTAATTTAGATGTAATATATATATTCTTAAATAAAGAATTATGTAGTATTATGTAGAACAAAGTCATGCTGTTTATTTTATAATAAGGGTCGATTATTTAATGAAAATTTTTAAATAAAAAATAGTAAAACAGTCATCCCATTCATTCAGCAATACTTCGTTAATTATACTGAAAATAAGCAAACTTTGAAAGACAATTATAGCTTATAAAATAATAAGACAATTAATTAATAATTTATTGCCATTTATTTAATAGAGTGACTTTGGTGGACCATTTACACAAATCTTCATTATGTCTGATCGTAAATACGATATGATAAAAAATATAGTTAAACAATCATGTAATTTACTTTGCAGTAATATTTCGTGAATTGTGTCAAAATCTGTACGTCATTTGTAAAAATGTATGTCTACGGTTAAAGAACGCCGGTGAATATACTTTATCAACCATGGCAACCACTAGGTCACCTTGTCTGCCATGCTATTTACTAATAATGATAATGAACAAACAACTTTCGAAACTCTCTAGAAAACTTTTTACCCGCCAGAACTATTACCGAAGCTCTAAATTACTCGTAAACTTCGTTAATCGAATTTCTAAACCTACCGGTCTTTTGGCGAGTTCGCAAGCTCGTAGTAAACAGTGTATTGTATTGACATGTCACTGCAATGACAGTGTCACGTTCGACCGGTGAGATGGTTGTCGAAGGAAATCAAAATTTGTATATAAAAGAACAGTATAGATATTCGATCAAAATAAAAATATGCAACGCAAGACAGTAAACATTTGAATGCAAGAAATAATATTAAAACGATATATGCTGACTTATTATGACTTCTATGTACGAATGCAAACATACGTACGCTGTCTTCGGCAAACTCAGACGTATCATGGCGCGATCCTATCGATGTATCCAAAATCGATCACCGGGCCAGTAGCAAAAAATGATCTCGAACTGGCAAAAACTTGTGTTCTCCCATTCGAGAGGGAATCGAATCTGTCCGATCAAAGAACGTACAACGAATCGATTCTCCGGATCGAGATCGACAGAATTGTTCGTTCAGCGAGCGAAAAAGAATTAGAAAAAAAAAGAGAGCGAACCGGAATTTTAAGAAATATCCACGCGAAAGCGAATACGCCTATACCGTGCGCTGACTGCGACACGACTGGCTAGACTGGTCAGTAATGCCAGAATCGTGGGCCGTGGGTTTTTCTCCTCCGCTGCTTCAGCCGGCTCAGCCCCCCACCCCCCGCTCTGATGTACCGGGTACGTACTACCACGGTACATCAGAGCGGGGGGTGGGGGGCTGAGCCGGCTGAAGCAGCGGAGGAGAAAAACCCACGGCCCACGATTCTGGCATCACTGGCACTAGGTACTGTGGGCACACGGCGCGGCGGCCAATAGGCGTCCGAACTGACTGGTTATTCTAATTTCCGCCCACGATCTTAAACAGAGAAGTTCTTGAGCAACAGAGAGACATAGAATAGAAAGAGGCAAGAAAAGAAACCACGGGATGAAGGGAGACGGAAAATGGCAGAGGGAGCCACATGGTGGAACGAAAAAAAGGTAGCGATGGGTTCGAACGCCGCTACCTGCTGCAGATAACACTGTCGCACGGATTTAAATCATAATATTGAACGACAATTTTTTGCGCTTCCAGAACTAATTGGCAGCATCTCCTAAATTTTGGAAAAAAGAAAAAAAATTTTCGTAATATAACCGTAAATGATATCTCTTTGATAATATCGTAAAGCAATTGTTTAAAAAAAGTCTAAAGGGAGCGAAGTAATGTAACGACGTGCTAGAAAATTGATCACGCTTTTTAAAAAAATTTTTTTATTATGTTTCATTGTTTATAACATTATTTGAAAAAGACTATTATATTCAGTAGGCCCTACAGAATCGTTCCGCCTAAAAGAGATTCGCATAGTTCTCGCAATTAAAGCAGGAAAAATGTTTAAAATTTGTATGCTTTGATTTTTTCAAAACTAATAATGCTGTTGAAATGAATCTACTTCCAATATTGTGTTCAATACATGGAGGATCTATAATAATTTACTTTTGTATTAAATTTACAATAAAAACAGATACCTTATGCGTCAAGATATGATTACGATAATAACCGTATAAAATAATTTAGTCTTTAAGTGTATCAGCAATTAATATTAACAATTACGAATTATGTTGTGTACTTTATCCATATTGTGGGAACACTAAATAGTCAATCATTATCTGCATAGTTCTTTTTACTTTGGCGCCATCTTGAATTTTCGAGTAATTTACTTGAAAAGAGAAAACTGACGGTCTAGGAATGAACGTGGAAACTAGAATAAGGCAAAATGCCGGTAAGATGATGTTTTTTTTAAACGTATTCTACCAATAATAAGTCTACTTTTGTTGTTTTCGAATGATTTGCGACTGTCATTATCTCGACAAATTACATTCGAAATTTGACCGTGAACAATTATCATGTTATCAGTATATTATCGATAACTGCGCAAAAAAGATCTGTCTCCTCTGTATATATATATTATATATATATATATATTCACTTTTTTATCACTTTTTATTATAAAAATTACGGTCGATAGTATGACAATACAAATTCTGAAAATCCTAACCTCTAAATCCAATGTTAAATTTTAATAATAAAAATATAAACTTTTATTCAGTAATGATGCAATTATTAACATTACTCGCATGTTAATTAATTCTATCGTCGAGTTTCATTCATTAATCATTGTAAAAATCTTTAATAAAATTTCTTAGATAACCTCAAAACATAACATGACATTTCTACAGTGTCTTAAAGTGTCTTGGTAACAAATTGGAATGAAAGTTACGCACAATAATCAGTACGATTCTGACAATGAACGAAACTCAAAATTTGTGTAAATAACTGTGAATAATATTATATCGAAACTCCTAACCTAAATTGATTTGATATTGATTAACATGTAATTAAATTTTTAACCCTATAGCAATTAAATCATAGCTTATATGTGTTTGCAGATTTCCCAAAACAGGAATCTACTAGGCAAGCACTCCTAACAGTTGCAGTCATCTTTCTCACATCGTTATCAGCTTTGTTCTATGTGTACACTAGTTTCCCCGACCTCGCAGAGTAAGAAACAAACAAAGAACATAGAAATTTTGGCTTAGACGCATATTTAAATCTATATTTTTCTTTTACAGAGACGAGCAACAACACATGAAACTTCCATTACACATCGAAGATGCCAAAAATCTGGGCAAACTGTTGAGTCGATACAAAGATCTCTATTATTTCCAAGTGCTGGCTGGAGTCTTTACAACCTACATTTTGTATCCTTGAAAGCATAATTGCTTTAATTCGCTTCTTCAATTTGTTCAACAGTAATTTCCTTAATAGTAACTTCAGCTTGCAAACCTTTGCAATTCCAGGTTCTATTTTCCTATCGATCCTCTCAGGATTTCTCTTTCCATTCCCACTAGCATTATTTTTAGTGTGCAGCTGCAGCGCAATAGGAGCCTCCTTGTGTTACCTTTTGTCGTCGCTGTTAGGACGTAAATTACTTTTCAAATATTTCCCTGTGAAAGCGAGGGAGTGGACGCAGGCAGTGAAAAAGCATAGACATAATCTGTTTAATTACATGCTCTTCCTTCGGATGACACCACTGCTGCCGAACTGGTTTATCAACCTTGCCAGCCCAATAATTGGAGTGCCTCTGACGCCTTTCATTTTAGGCACTTTCTTTGGTGTGGCTCCACCATCCTTTGTAGCAATACAAGCTGGTCAAACACTACAGAATCTGACTTCTTCGACCGATGCTTGGTCGTGGAACAGTATTTTCATTTTGTGCGTGTTTGCTATACTATCGCTAGTACCTGTTCTATTTAAGCAAAAACTACAAGAGAAGTTCGACTAAACTTTAGAAAAGAATTTGCATATTCTGCGAGTGTGCTGCGCTGTAAGGAAAATATTGAAGCTTAATTTAGTCTTAATTCTGTTGTCTACTTGGTTTTATATGGCTCAAGGTTTTATCGTTAAAGTTGTGAGACATTCCTAAGTTTGAAATAGAAGTTCGAATTTATAGCGATAATTGAGAGGTTCGGTGAAAATTTTCTTTAAATGCAGAGTACCCTGCCCATATTTGCCTTTTTAAATATAATTACATTTTTCTCTTAACAATAATAAGCAAAACGTTTAGCAAGTTCCTTCTTCACTGAATCCCTCAATTGCTGGTCTTGTGAATTAAAAATGAAAAAACGTGGTAAAATAGTATTATATATTACAATTTTGCAATGAATTTAATGCTGTTATGTTTCTTTTAATGTTTTCTGTAATAATTTTCTATCGGAACGATGCATTGTTTAATTTTTTGATCGATTGTTTGTTGAAAGATGTGAATCTACGAAAACTGCACAAACTCGGTTCAAATGGCCATTATACAGAGTGATCCATTTAAACCGATTCACTCGAATATTTTCGGAACTGTTAGGTCTGTTCAAACGGGTCACCCTATACAAATTTTACTATACATTTAATCTTTGTTTATAAAATATTGCACAGAAATATTTATTTATTACGAAACTTATTTTACTTAATAAGAGCATAGGAAGAAGGTGAAACACATTATACATTTATAGAAAAATTCTTAGCGATGTAATTGTACAAAACGATTTTTTCGTTTCTGTAAAATATTCAACAAAATGAAATTATGTAATTCATGGAAGTACTAGTTGAATTTGATGCAGGTAGGCTAACTGGGCGCCAATACCACCAATTGTACCATACTGAAACCGAATGAGGTATAATTTTGATCGGATGTAAATAAATGTTGAAAATTACAACAATAAAGATAGAAATTACTTTAATTATTCAATTTAACATACGTACATATTTTCCCAGCTGTTAGTAAAATCGTGAAAGATGCACATGACCCTCTGCACTCTAGGCTCGCTACCATCTTTATCAATCTTGCACCAGCTGTGCATCTTATTACCACATTGCTGCACTCAGGATTTGGCTGCCATTTAAAAAATATAATTAATTGCAAAAATAATTCTACAAAATTAAGTATTTTTTCAATTTGAAAATAGACAAAATGAATAAGTTTTTCTACAAACAAAATGTTGAAATTACCAAAGCATATGGTGGAGATTTCGGTTCATCAATGATAACAAACTTTTCTGTGCTCTGTTCCCACCAAGTTGGTGCGTCGACAGGCACGGGAAACAATTTTCTCAAAACTCTTCCCGCTGTCATGCGATTGACTCTCCACGTAATATGCTCATCCAAGTTATGCGATGGATATGAATCAATGTTGCTTTCCATAACATCTCTAATATGTCTAAAATAACATATTCTTATTTTAAAAAATACTAATTTTCATATTATTAATAGTAATACTGATTTTATTACTTATAAGTAGGATTGTTAGAATATATTTTCATTGCATCTTTCTCAAACGTTTCACAGTTTTCCCAGAACAATTGTTTTAGGTGTTTGAAATGAATTTCAGAGAAATTCTCAGTTTTTGTGTAAGGCATTCCAGGATTAAAAGACCTGGGTATACTATGGCCAGTTAGATCAGGGACAAAGTTTACTACGCTACAGGGCCAGCAATCTATGTCATTTACATAGAAGTATGGGTTTTCCAAAATGCACCATTCATCGTAAAATTCTGAAAAGAATTTAAGCTTACATAAATATTATATAATACGTTGTACTAGATAATATTTATATATTTGATACTGTTGATGAAAAAACATGAAAATTATATATAGAATTGTTTAAAAAAACTAAGTTTTAGAAAATTAGTATATAATTATTATTATAGTTATAAAAATTGTACTAGATCGGAGGATAATGCCTGGAACTTTTTTAAAATAAAAACGAATTAAATATATACAGTATAAAATAATTGCATTATGAAAAATGATTATAGAGTGATTGTTACAGTTACGATATAAATAGTCATACCAGATAAAGAAGGATAATGCTGAACTATAGGCACAGCTATTTTTCGAAGCAAGTTTAAACCTGGATATATCGAATTTTGCAAATTGCGCATTATCATAACTGAAATAAAACGTCGATCGAAAAAAATAAGGCATACTATTACGATTAGCAAAATGATAATTGTTAATTTTGTGCAACAGGATGTGCCACGTTGTGTTTTTCTCATTTCTAAGATGCGAAATGAATTTTCTAACATTTTGTCGATTTCTATTTCAGGAATATCATTTTCCCGTGCTTTTTGACGTATTTCATCCAATTTGGTTCTATATAATTTCAAATTCACCATTTTCGGTACATATAATATATAATTGATGGAAATATATGTATTCCAACTCTATTTACGGAAATTTAAAACATGCAATAATTGAAAGTAATCGTCGCATGTCGAGAACTTTGAAATACTTATTTCGAATCGTAATGCGCATGTATTTTTGGAACAGATGACAACACAACCACGTGCCAATGATAGGGTGTAACACCGTGGTCCATAGTTTGTAACTAGATTGTAGAGTATGTACGGATTACTAATGACGGTGTCCCCACTCTATGTTCCTCTTTTACAATGCTATTCCTTTGTCACGTGACGCGTTTCATCTCTGTTGTGCATGGGGTTTTTTCCCTCAATTCGTGATCCCTCCCCTCACCTCATCAAAACCCATCACAAAAATCAGGGACTTCATCAAGGCTAAAAATTTTCTGGAGCAGCACCCCCACTAATTGTAGCTACGAGCCGCCACTGGAAACGGCAGGAACTTTTTGCTGGTTCCAGTAAATCGAAAATCTTTCTGAAATTAAATTAGGCACGTTTGATTAAAATAAAAAGTTACGATTAAACTGGTAAGATATAAATATGAAAAAGTTGAGAACGGATGAAATAGAAAATTACAAAATAAAGCTGGTTTTAGGCAAATAAAATCAACATATTTGAGAAAGTGCGCATTCATTCCAGAAGATGTCGTCCAAGTCTCCTACACGTGCTTGAAAGAACGCTTTACTGTGCTCTACTGCGGTGTTGATTTTTTTGCACAATTGTTGCTGTTATTAATTAGAATTCACAATGTTTCGGAACGTAAGTAACGAACTTCTATATAATAATATATAAATTTAATTTAATCATGCTGTGTAAATCTTCTAAAAGTATTTTTTATGACTTTAGGTTATGTCGAAAACGATGCAAAGTATTTTAGGTGTTAACTGTAAACAAATGTGTACAGACGTGAAATTAGAAAAAAGTAAGTAATCAACAATATAACAATTATATTACGAACTGTTCGAATTCTTAGGAATTAAAAGTGTAGATCCAGAGGATTATGGGCAATATTGGGTAATCGGAACTTTTGCGAAAATTGCAAATTCGCATAAATTGTCACACGTATTTTTAACGTCATTGTTTTTTATGGATTTCCATAGTAGTATTTACGGAAGAATTTTATCTATTAATTTATTATACATACAGATTGGGATGTTCGAAATGAGATAGAACCGTTAGATTTTTCATCATTAATATAACATTTTTTCTGTTGAACTATTTTTCTAACTCTGGTAGTTTTAGAAATATACAGCGAGATTAGTGCCCATTATTATTAAATATGGCGAATGAAAAACCGTGTAACACTACTTGTTTTCTAAGTGTTATCGAAATACACCAAAAATACCTCCATTGTGCCTTTAGCAAAATAGAATAGAAAATTCTTTCATGATTAGTGATATTAAAATTTTTTTAAATTTACAGCAATTAATCAGATCACATTGTTGGGAAGAGTTGGGAATGATCCACAGAAAAAGGGGAACGACGAACATCCTCTTGTCACATTCTCCCTTGCAACTCACAGTAATTATAAATATGGTAATGGTAAGTTACATCAAACTATTATTTCCAAGTAAATAGTTTACTCTCCGTATGCAATTGCGTCGTAATTAAATAATCAAAATGGTATGATCATTATAGTAGTTAAATAGATTTATGCTCTGATAGAATATCAAAGAAAAAATAGAAGAATCTATGTATTTTAAAAATGTTGTTTACTTCAAGGCCTCCTAATAGAACGGCCTTAAGACAAATTTTTCTTATATAAGCTATCCCTTACATATTTGAATTGAATTTTATTTAATTCACTAGTCTTCAAAAATTTTGTAGATACAAAAAATATTGCAGGAGACTTTGTGCAAAGGACCGACTGGCACAAGGTATGCGTTTTCAAGCCAATGCTTCGAGAGACAGTTACAAACTATTTGAAAAGAGGGCAGCGTATACTGGTCATGGGAAAGATCAGTTACGGGGAATTCAAAGACCCAGAGGGCCAGACCAAATATAGCACGGCGGTGATAGCAGACGAAATCGTATTTTTTCAAGCACAATAAGACAAATACTTTTTTACATTAATTTTGTAAGTTTTTGTTTCTTTTCATAAAGTATTGTATCCTTAAGAGTAGTTTGTAAATAATAAAGAGCTATCTTTTAGAACTTTGTTTCTTTTATTAACACTTACCTTCATTGAATTAAAAATACTACTTTTTAATTTAGCTTCACCGAATTAATTAGAAAATGTTTCTAAACTATTATTTGCGGTGGTTTGTTAGAGGGGATGTAGTAAATTGACGTCAAGAGGTTTGCTTAATAAGTAAATAAATCTCTATTTACACGTTACTCTTTCATTTGCAATGAATTACACGATAAACGATCAGTATTCGCCTAAAATTGTACAGTTTCAATTTATACAGGATCTGTAAAAAGAAACGAAATATATAAACTTTCTCGGGGAATCGGAAAAAAAATGATGTTCGTTTGTCTGAAGAGGGTACAGGGGCCCTCAATTAATATCGACGCCCCTTAGAAATCTACGATACATGCGTGTGTATGTGTATCGTGTGCGCACACATGCACAGTAAAATATTATTAAGGACTTGCGACAGCCCAAATTTAAATCGCCGTCCGGAAGAGAAATTGCAGAGTTTAAAAAAATTTTTCTGTATTTGTTATTGTTAAAAATGGCGCGAACAAAATGCAGAAAAATTTGCGATACACCGATTAACTACTGTATATCTACTCTATGTAGCAACCGCTACAAGCTTGTTATAAATAATTATAAATTGGTTTGATTTATTTGATAGAGTCGATAAAGTGAATTATGCGATCACGATTTGGGCTGCTACGTTTAAGAACACAATCCGTGTATGTGTGTGTGTGTCTGTGGGTGAGTGTATCGTTTAATATATTTATAATATAAATCGTTCTCTCATGAAAATTATATATACACGAAACAAAAGTTTTTCTATGTATTCGCCATGTGTTACAATAAAAACTTCACGGAGATCACAGTATACAAATAGCCAAATACAACTTTCTCCATTTATAAATCTCTTGTTTTACTAATACGCTTGTCATTCTCACCCTCCCCCAATTTTTCACCTCGAACTTATTAAGGGGACTGTACATGTCATGCAGAGTTGTGCAATAATTAACCCAATTAACGACCAACAATTTCACTATCAATCGCAACTAACAATTAAATTTTCAATTTAACTTGTAACCGCAATCGACTAGTATTCCATCCTTAATTGAAGTAATTGGCAGGCATTTAATCATTCAGGTTCTCTTTTTATGATGCAATAATTAATTATCAATAATTATAATTATTAACTGACGACTAAAACATCATCGATAGAAATTTTTTAAAGGTTATTTAATCATTTAGACTTTCTAATTAATTAATTAGAAAATTATTGTTATAGCAGTCCTTTAACCCCTCGCTATATTATTTCTGTCACAGTTAAAATGATTAGAATTTCTATTGGTATTAAAATAAAAGAATTAATCAACGATTAGTTATGTAATTCTCGATTGGATTAATGATTAATTAGAATTTTCTTAGTCGTGAATCAATTAGCTATTAATAATCATAATAATTAATTATCGACAACTAATTTTACCATTAGAGATTTAATCATAATCATCGATTAATCGTATTAAAAATTTTTAACGATTGATGCCTAACTCTGATGTCATATTACGAACTGTCATAAACAATGCAGTGTCGATAGCCGCGCGTGCGACGAACCGTAACTTTGTAGCGATTAGTGACAATTCACACAAGCGCCTCGACCAATCGTTTCGATTCGTCGCACGATTTATCGTGACGTACATTACCCCCTTTACGCTCGCATTCATACTAATCAACAACGTTCACGCATTCTCCCCTTAATGTCTTCGAGTCTTATGCAAAAATACGATCTTAAGACCTTTTTTCCTAGCCGTACACGCGCCTTCGGTCCCTAGTTACATTTCTCTGTCCTTTTTATGGTTTTTCCTCCTTTTTTTTTTGTTATGTTCGCTTTGAAAGTCTAGGATCCGTTGGCGAGGAATGTGAGCCACAATCGCATCGACAACGAACATAGAAATTTCGAATATAAATTTCTCTTCGGTAGTAAAATATATATATATATATAATATATATAGAGATTTATTTATACATAAATTTATATTCATATATATTTATATATATAACTCTGGCCCCGAATTCCATAAAACTCTTTTCTCCTCTCCTCGTTTTATTTATTTTATTTGCTTACGTTTTTTTTGTCGCTTCATAGAGTCCACTATACATATACCGCGTTTTCCATTTTTTTTTCTCTCTGTCTCTCTCTCTCTCTCTCATTCTCTCCCTTTTCGTTTATAGTTCGTCAACATACCCGCAACGATCTACACACTTACAGTGGTGTCGCGTCGACGAAAAATGGTCATGTTGCTTTTTCGTCCTCGTTCGCAGACAACCGACTAAACGCTGCCACTCATACGTTAAATTACCGACGATACTAGATTGGCACAACTGAGTTGGTGCGACGGGAAACCGGCGTTCTATAGTTTTATCGAATCCAGATATTTACAGGATGGATCTCGTGTTTAGGAAGATCCTTCTCCAAGGGAACAAATCGGGGAATCATTATGAAACTTTGACAGGGAGTTGCTAAACTATCTTGTAAACTATTGGAGCTAGCGGAATAATGCAAATCGTAAATTTGTTTATCTTTGATAAGAATCCACCCGCAGAAGCCGATCTTGGATATCTCTGTTTGTATATTAACTGCAATTAACAAAAAACGCTATTTTTAAATGTATTATTTGAACTAACAAATATATCTAAAATCAGCTGGCGAAAATTGATTCTCTGAGAAAAACTACATAACCTTGCGCTTTGAATTATTTTGTTAACTTGAATAGTTTGGAAGATATTTGATTAAATGTGTTTCACCCTCTAGCAGGCATGCCTGCTCCAGGATTTACCACCGCCCCTCGGCTTTACTAAGTGTAGATAAAAAAAAAAGCGTCCAATATTTTCATAAAGGCTATCTCTCCCCAAAGTTTCATGAAGATTCGAATTTTGACTTTCGATAACATTTTTCCCCCACACCGAAATAAAGAATCTCTAGTCGCACAACTAAGCATCTCGCTCCGGGTCACAATTTACTTTCGAGCTAAACGTTACATCACAGAACAACTTTGGAATATATAAAAAAACACCTAGATCGTTTCCCGACCACCGCTTGTTTTTGTACGTTTCGTCGATAACGCTCTATATAAGCCCCTCTAAAAAGTTAGTTCGTTGTAGAAGCGAAAAACCGTTTCACACTCGCGCACGTGTCCTTTCTCTCTCTCTCTCTCTCTCTCTCACTCTCTCTAGATTGAAAAAAAAGAAAAAAAAAAGAAGAAAAAGGTAGATCAGAACAAAAGAACA
Source organism: Lasioglossum leucozonium (assembly GCA_028454225.1). Classification (NCBI taxonomy): domain Eukaryota; kingdom Metazoa; phylum Arthropoda; class Insecta; order Hymenoptera; family Halictidae; genus Lasioglossum; species Lasioglossum leucozonium. The sequence continues at coordinate 632,345 of CM052218.1, forward strand.
GATGGCGGAATATCCGCGAAAGTTCAGCTTCACCGAAGCGTCTCCGGAAAAATTGCGGCACGACGATTGGCTCCGGGCGGCAGCCAATCATCTTACGGTTCGAGGCGTGGGAAATTCGACCGCGTTGATCCTCACCGATGCAATCGGCCTGAGAAAAACGTCCTTTCGACCGTTATCGAACCGGTATCGACTAACGATCTCTATAAAACGACCGAAACTCGGGCCGGTTTGAATTTCGCGCCACTGCGCGTGGCGGGCCGATATCCATAACCTCCAGAATGCAGTCTCGTCGTCAGTCTTTTCTCAGCGTTTCCTCTTCCTGTTTGGGGAAACGTAGTCCACCGGTTTCTGGATTTCGAGCAAAACCGAATTTGTTTTGCTCGGATTGACGTCACTCGATCCACCCGTAATGGATTTCTTCGACCACATTTCATGGGACCGTTCACGAGCACACGTCGAGCAAGCATTCCGTCGAAGCTGCCAACGTTGATAACGCGTCGGAGAATCAGCACTCGCGTCACTTCCTCTCTTCCGACTCCTGATTGGTCTTCACCAGATTGTACGCGTGACTCCTGTACTTCGTCGGCGGGTCGTGAAGAGATAGAGGTTGCTGTTGCGATTGTTGCTGTTGCTGTTGCTGCTGTTGCTCGCTCGATGGCTGACTCATGCTGGACATCGAGAGGTCTGTCGGCATATCGATTTCCGGCTCGACGCCACTTCCGCCCTCCTCTTCCGGCTCCGACTTTATCCGCATCTGTTGACGCAGTAGCGATATGTTCTTGATGTTCTTCAACTCCGTCGGATTTCGCAGGAATCTGAACACAGAAAGCATTTTTTTTTTAATATGCTGTAATACCGGATCATCGTATCTTTACAGGCATGCTACTACGGAGTATAAACTTGGCAGATTCTTGATAAGCTATTTTCAGCGATCTTGGCCTCTTTATCTATGGTGGCTAAACCCTTTTGTTCAATTGGACTGAATTAATCGGTCACGAAAATTGATATTTTTATAGACAATCAAGTCCCATTTTCATCGAAGTCCTATCATACGCTTGGATTTACCATTCAGAGTTAGCGATCGTTCGTCGGATACAATTGACCAATAAATGCAACTAACACTTACTGGTAACAGTGGCGTTCCCCTTGGACCTTCCGCAGAATGTTCACGCGGTAGTAGTACCGCAGTGCTCTGCTCATCTTATCATAGTTCATGGAAAGATGGTTCTTCTGGATGCCCCAGAGCCTTGCCAATCCTGGAGGATCGACAATCTTGAACACACCTGTTTCTCGGCTTTTCCACGCTATATAGTGTGTGTACCGTTGCGATGGGTCGTTCAACAACTGTTGCAGAAAGTCCCAGAGAAGTCTGCCATCTGCAATGATAATGAAAAACCATTCAAAAATTACTTTTAGAAAAACTATCGACTATACTGTTTCCTTTTTTTAGCTGCTACATCCTTCTGAGATTTAGTCCAGCATCCCCAAAATCAAGAAACATCCGAAAATACTAGAATCCTCTGATAAATGATAGAGGAACCTACTGGTACACAGGGTGTTCCCGTATTCATGAACACTAACCTATACAGAGAAGTAGATGTACTTTCTAAAAGGGGGGTAGAGACATTTTCCTAGAGCAGAGTAGAGGTACTTCCCTGTATAGTCCCATTCTAGGCACATCGCATAAACTAAATCCCCAGAGGCTGAAAGCATGCCGTAAAGTGACTAGTGGTATTGGTACCAGTACAAAACTCACTAGTATTGGGTTCGGGCGAATCACTAGGAAAGAATTCCCTAGCTGTGTTGGCGGGGTTCGTCCTGAAGGCACCGGGCGTTAGAGGCATCATGGGTTGCGCGAGCGTGGGGCTGGGCTGGTCCTTCACGCAGACCTCGCTTAGCCTTTGCGCGGTGAGGGCAGTGGGCGTGGCTGGCGGGCTCCCGTTCGCTGCTTGCTGATTGTCCTCGTCCGAGTCGCTTTTGTACACCTGACTCTGTGTACCCTCCGTATGACCCGGCGAACCCGCCTGACTGTCTACCGAGGGCGCTGGAGACAGCGTCACCGAATTCGCGGACATTAAAGAAGCCAGGTTCGCGGTGTACGGGTTCTCCGTCCATGTGGGCGTTGGCGGGTGCGAATGAGGACTCAACGGGTATGCCGATGGCCTCGTCGGGGTCACCGGGCTGCTGGGAAGACACCTTTGAAGCTGACTAAAGTCTCTGGCTAGCATGGAGAGCACGTTGTGCAGAACGTCGCCGGCGCCAGGACATCGTTCGCCTAAGTCCGCTTTTGTCAGCAGGCACAAAGCCTTGCCGTTCATCTGGAACATGTCCATGTCGAACTGAGGCAGGTCGAACTCGCGCTCCGCCCACCGCAGGAACGTCGCTACGTCTTCTCGAGACCATAGCCGGGGATCCGATGCTGTAACATAAGTTTTCATCGTTAGTAATACATTCCTTTTTTTTTCTTATTAAAGAGTGTTCACGATTTTGCAATAACGCTAGGGGCGAGATGTACCTAGGGATTCTAGACTCTAAAATTGATTCTCAGCAGATTTTGTAAAATCGCTAGATACGACGAAATGTCGTAAGGACATTTCATCCGAATCCTCCTGGATCCCTCGATTCCAGAGGTGTTACTCGAAAGAATGTCATTAAAATTCCCTAAACCTTTCTTCTACCTGTTGTTCCAAACAGTCCTAACCTCAAAACATAAGATTCTTTTAGGTTATCTTGGAAGACCTAACCTATTGGCATCTAAACTAAATATTTGATGAAATATCGTAATTTGTATTAATGTCAATGCTGCTACATACCAATACTAACAAAAATAATTTATTCCTATGCTTGAGGTTATCAAAATTCCACTATCACTGTGCAAGGGTAAATTCTTTCGGAATAGGGTAATGCTTCTAGGGTAAGTTGATTTAGAATAACGAAGGGCTCTGTATATGTTACCCTAATGTTAAACCTAAATGTTAACTTATGTTTGAGGTTATGATAGTGTCGCTGTCAATGTCCCTAGGGCGAATTCGTTTAGGCGGTTGGTTCCTAGGGGAAAATGAATGAAGTAGAATTTACCTAGACTCGCCGGCAGATGGGTTTTGAAGTCTAGAAACGGACTGGGCGGCGGATGCGTGGGCGCGAAATTCATGGCAGGGCCGTATCGCCAGAGCAGGTCTGTGGGGCTGAAAGGCAGCGATATGCCTGGTGGTAGCCGAGAGTCCATTCCCGTCATTCCACCCCCGGCCGAGACCGGCGGCAATTGCGGTAGTTGGATCGTTGGCAACAATTTCATAACACGACCCACTTTCTATGTTCTTCTCTCTGAAATCAAAACCGATCGGACGATTAATTGAAATTCGTGACGCGTGGCACACGTTTTGTAATCGATGGACACTGGTAGAGTCGGCGGTCTACACTACCAATCACTTTGGTACCAAAATAGATTTCCCAATGTCAACATTTAATGTCCTGACAAAAATTACAAGATAATATGGTAATATTCTTGTTACATCACTCTTACCGTGTCTTCCGTGGTAAAGATATTATAATTTTATGGAAATCATAAATATTCCTTTCGCTGCGTTTTGTGCGGTGAAATTAATTTTATTTTCTCTTGGCGCGAAACTTCGACCGAATTCAAATATTTCCATTGAAACTTGACCTATCGGTAATTATTACTAAATTAAAGATGGATCACTTTTTGGTAGAATTTTCAGTACAAATTTTCGCTAAAAGTTAATTTTCAATAGAATGGAATAATACATTTTTGGAATCTCAACGAAATGAAAAATCGTGAGAATTTGTACCGAGCAAAAGAATTTTGAACTGACCAATGAAAAATCGATATTTCGGTGAAAAGATCTTGTATCCCGTTGGAGCACTCGAAAGAAAGCACACGTGGAAACAGTAATCGAATGGGCGTGACGCTACGTGTCGGCTTAGGAAAGAGGAAAGATTATTAGCATAAACTGCGGCGGTATAAGAATGAAAGGCAGCAGGAAGCGTGGATTTACATAACTTATTTCCGCCGATTTACAGCCTCTTTCCGTTCTTTTCGTGACTCGTATCCTGTTTTCTCAAGAAAAGAAGTATCATTTCGAACGAGAAAACCTTTTTCCTCGAAAAGAGAATCTGTCGCAACCGCGAAAACGACGTTTACCGTTTTGTAATCTCGACCTATGCGCATAATTCTACGGGTTAACTAATTTGAATCGTCGGCTTCGTAGAAGGAATCCCCGGCACCAAGGACGGGGCTCATTAATATTCTCACATCCGGATCTTGTCAAGAAAGCATAATTAACTTTTGTAAAAACAGTGGCGTTCTCGATGGCTCATAAAGGTATGTCGAACCGGCATTTATTGATATTGAAAATGATAAACATTTTAAACAATTATTTAACAAAAAGAAAAGACAGTATTTTTGGGAAAAGAAATTTTGAAATAAAACAACTGATAATACAAAGTGAACTGTGCGACAATGTTTGTGTATGGTATAATATTGAACAATGATTTTTTAACAATAATTTTTAATATTATTGAATTTCAATAATAACTTTTAGTCGTATACTGTTACGATTTATAATAAAAGTAATCACTTTTTAAATAATTTATATTTTATTTTATATTTTAATGATAAAAAATTGTTATGTTTCATTGTCAGAATATTAATGTTAAACTTATTTGATAACAATAATAGAGCATCAAGAGTCACGTTAAGCACCAATGTCAACAGCATCAGTATAGTAGATAGCATGAACTTTCGGTAGTTCAATCTATTTATAATTAATGCAATTAGCAACCAAAGCTAGTTACAATCGACAAAACAACAGAACATTTATTCGGTTATATTCTTAAAAAATCTAACAACTCCATAGAACAATTTATTTACGAAGTGTTTTAATTCTTAGTAGAATTGAAAATTTTTCAACTTTTATTATTAATGGAAATTTACAATTTTAAGCGTTACCAAAATCATTGACTTTGTGTATTAACAAATATCGTCAATTGTAAGTATCAATGAAATGCAAAAAGTATTAATTATTAAAGTCGACGATCTTACGAAATTAAAAATTAAACTGCATCATCGAAGTGAAAGAATTTGCATAAATTCTGGATTTTCAATGTCGCAAAACGGTCGATCAATTTTCGAAAATCACACCTAAGTGGCAATCAAAATCCAAAATGGCGAACATCACACGCCTCCATTGCCAATTAATTGAGCAATCGCTCAGCCAATTTCAGATCCTGGAGTTTTCCTAATCACTTAGGCACATCGGCTGCTCGTTGATTAACGCAGATAATTAAACTGTTACAGTGTAGAGAATACGGTCCTATGGTGTAGCGGAAGGGAGAGAGAGAGAGAGGAGAGGTGCACACACACACATAGTGCGAGAAGAGGTAAAGGGCAGAGATGCTGGCATGCGAAGGTCGATGTGCCGTTGTCTCGCACCAGGAAATCCTCATTCGAGAAGCTCGCCACATGTATGTACCAACTCTAAGGAGCGAAGAGAGAGAGAGGATAAGAGAGGGAAAGGGAAGGGCCGTGAGAGGAGAAAAGAAAGAGACGGGACACCCAAGACATGTCGAGATCTATCCGCCTTCCGATATCCTTTAAAAATTACTCTCGCTGTCTCGGGCACTAACCATTTTGTTAAACATTATTATTACACCTGGTAACCATCCTTTTCATAAAATGACTAACTGGATTGAAAAAATATTCAAGAATTATCGATATTCAGGAATTTTGAGAAATGTTTAAAAAATAATTGCAAACAATTTTTCATGTTCAAATCGCGCAAGAAAAGTTCAACGAAATCCAAAAGACGAAACGAACCGCGATCGATCGATCATCCGGGACAGACGTTTCCGGCTCGGAGGTCGCAATGAGCCAACGAAAGGAGGAAACCATGCCGGAAGTTGTTCTCGACGCAAGAAACCGCTCGAATGATCTTCCTGCGAGCAAAAATCGCCTTTCGGATCCCTTCGCAATTATCGCTGGACATTTTAAATTCTCGCTCGAGGTTACATCCAGTGTTATTTCCGTTAAACATAAAATACTGCAATCTAACGGGTGTCTCTCAAATTTCCAACAAATTTGTTGCAAAATTCAACAAGACAATAACAGGGCGAACATTAGAAGATTGAAGAACCGAAACTAAAAAACAATTTTAAAGATTTTGCATTTTAAAGATTTTGCAAGAGTAGATTTTGCAGAGTATTTTCAAGTGGAGCGACTCTTTCGTTTCTTAAAGAATTCGTATTCGCTCTCTCATAAAACAAATTCGAATGTTAAATAGTCTAGTGACTTTCATTCTGTTACCAATGCGATGCGACAGAATAAAGTGAAACAGATGTTTGTTAAATTAAGAGGAAAGCGAACAATTTTCGCGACGAGTTAACTCGTCGTAAGTGAAAAGGTTACGAGGCGATCGAGGCACGAAAAAGAGTACAAATAGCTGGCGAAATAATAAGGACTTCCGGTTGAGCGGACAGTCACGAGAACCGAAAGATCGATCGTCCTCGTCAGGTTTTCTTATAATCCGTGAATCATTAATAATACAGAGGGGGGAGGGGAACGGGTTTCGTCGGATGGTAATCTCCGTTCCATCTCGGCCGGTCGCGTTTAGCATTAATTAAAACGGGTACACCGTCAAAAGTGTAAAAGCGTTCGTCGAGTACGCTTTCGTTCTGGCCGGAGCAGCAGAAGGCGGAAGATCCTTGACGAGGACTTAAGATTTATCGCGCGGAGAGGAGTCAATTCTCTTTTCTTCCGGGTGCTCGACCGTTTCCTCTCTCCTTCTCTCTCTCTCTCTCTCTCTCTCTTTCTCCCTCTCCCATCTGTTTTTATCTCTCCTCGCGGTTTCGAATTTCTGTTCACGCTCTGAAGCAATCCGCTATTGATTCATCGATAACGAAGAGATATCGACGATAACAGGTTTGTCTAGCGCCATTGCGACACGCGCTATTACCTGCTATTGCCAACGACGCGGCACTTTTACACTAGACTAATTTTTCGGGGGAGCTTTCGTTTTCTCACTAGATTTCCCGGAATAATTGTTCAGCAAATATTCTCTCGTCTGACGTATCTAACTTGTTAGCAGAGAATATTAGATATTAGATATTAATAAAGATATTTTCTTTTGCGAAAAATTCTGTAATATTGATTCTAGGGATTTCTCAAAAAATAATTTTTTCCCTGGATTGTTTTAGAAGATCTTTTCGGTAAAAATGGCTGGTACTCTTCTGTACGCTGCTAAAAAGTTTGTAAATCTTTATTGATTTCTTTGGATGTTTAAAAATATTTCTTTGTTTTAATACAATACAATGCTTGTTAAACGAACAGTATCGATCGGAAACATTTTCGACTGCACTGCGCATGTCGGCGATTTTTGTTTACGAGACGCTCGCGGCACTGGGTTATCAATTGATGCCACGAAACCGTCGCGCCATCGCTCTTTTCTTCCACACTGCCACCAGCTATTACTTAATATGCTTAAATAACAACGGCTGCGAAATATTCGATACTCCTTATTAATTATAGAATTCAATCGTTTCATTTACCGATAAAAACCACTACGATCCTAGTAATAATCAAGCTTATTCAACAGCTGGTAGTTTTCACAGTCCGATATAGTCTCACTGCGTATAATTTAAACAATTACTTACAAGAAAATTTCATGAAAATCTTTCATTCAAAATATATCCAGCATCAATATTAACGTAATATTTGAAGAAATTATTTTGTCACAAATGTTTCTCAATTATTAATATTCAATTTTTTTATTGATCGTAAATTGTTGAAATCAATTAATGTTTTCGGCGGTCATGCTATTAAATAGTAAAAATTGATTGAACCCGAGCGCCGAAAACATTAATTGGTTTCTCAATTATATTAGTATAATATTTTTTAAAAAATGTATATATTTGAAAAAAATTATTTTTCTCATAATTATCTCTTTAAAATGTATTAGAGTTAAATAAAAAATCTATTCAACCGTAATGTTTATTCGACGCTCCGATATTTTATTCACGTTGCATATTATGTCCAGCATTAATGTAGGACATGTTTTAATATTAATTAAACTTTTCGAGAAAGTTACCTGCCACGATTTAATATTCCACGTTAAAACAGAAGTTCGAGGAAGGAATAAGAAGAAAGAAGTTCGAAGTCGCACGTGTTCGAATTTCACAGTGTCTACCGTCTACATCCGCAGGACAGGCTGCGAAAAAATTACATAATAACGGTTGCGTATCTGCGGGGTCGCGCACAGTCGAGAAGACTTTCTCCGATCTCGGTGCACTCTGTTTACCTCCGCCATAATTCACGTTACGCTCGAACTGCGTAACGATCCATCGCGCATGCGCGCTGCGCGATTACCCTGGATTTTCGCGATATACACCGCGACCGCTTTTTTAACCCCTCGCCGAAAGCAAACTTCTTCGCGTTTCTACCGTTCCTGCATCCAACAGCACAAAATATACACTACCCTTTTGTTATTTATTTTCTTTTAATCAAAATTTTTAGTTAGATGGTAGAATATTATATTCGTGTTTTTCATGGTGAGAAACAGAGCAATATTTAGCTCCCCAAAATGTCAATGAACTTTTTCAAAAAAATGTACACAAAAATAAATCTTTCAAAGCAATAATTACAGAAAAATTTTGTTATCTGGTTCTAGCGCCTTGCAATTGACGCAGACAATTTTTATTTTGCTTAATTTTATTTAATCGTTACATTAGAATCTTTTATATGTACAACTATTCCCGCGTGTTACGCCGATAATTTCTGCACCGGCGCAATAATTATTGCGGAGAATACTGTGCGACGAGGGGTTGAAGAAATGGAAAGAAAGCAGGGAATCGAAAAATGGGAAATGACGAAACCGGAGGTGCGTCACAAGGGAAAAGGAAAAGTCAAGTTTCCGCGACCTTGAGTTGGTCGGTGAACCCGATGCTCGCGCGTCCGCTTACGTCACGCTCTCGCCAACTCACAAGGAAGTGCTTTCTCGTTCTCCTTTGCGAAAGAGAGAAGAAGAGAGAGGAGAGAAAAAAGAAGGGAGAGAGAGAGAGAGAAAGAGAGAGAGAGAGAGAGAGAGGGCTGAGACGAAGCGCACGAAGCAAATCAACGTCCATTTGCTGGGACCCTTCGGGAGTTGTCGCCGTCGCAGCTGTAGATAGCACCTAGAAGCCCGACGCCTCCGTCTTATCGCAATTAAGAATAATCGCTTTGACTTTTCTAGAATTCTGCGACTAAATCAGCTGATAGACTGTCAGGTGGTCATGATAGTAACGGACGGTGCGAAGCATTAGGTTGTTAAATATCCGATTTTGTAATGTTATCGTTTGTTACCATTAAATGTGATTAATTTGCTATTTTTCACCAATTTAATCGTTAACTATGAATTTTCGTATGAATTCGCAACAGGTTCGTGAGATAATAATAGTAGTTAGTAATAGTTGTTGTTAATGTTAAACAACATTTCATTTCGATACGTACATTGTTATAAGAAACACAAGAGACGTCTTGGTAAAACGCAATTTAACATTTAAAGTTTACGATTCGAATTTCCACGTCAGCAGATTACAGTGGAAATAACTTTGACTATTTAATTATGGAAGTATACATATTTTTCCATTTGATGCTGCATGAAAATTTGCGACGGAGAAACAGCTGATAATACTTATTTACCGAATATTAATATTTGACAGTTGAGGTAAAAACGTGCATGACCGGCGCAATACGCGTATAGACAGAGTGAAATTATATTCATAACTAAACGGATGTGGCGCGATTAACATAAATTTTAATATTATGGAAGGTTAAAAACGAATACTAAATATATAATGCTGAAGTCTAATTTTACATTTTTATGCTATATTTAGTGACGTGCGCAAATAATTTTTTATTTCAAAACATTGGTATTTTTTTTTGTTGCGGAAATGGTTGTAACAAAAGAAAAAGCGAGGTAAAAAATTGCTAAAGAAACCTCAGAAAAATGACGCGACGTACTTACGAGGCGATAGAGTTGACGAGAGAGGGTCAGTGACACGTCGTCGAACAGAGGTTTATCAGTTAGCTAACACACGTGGTCGCTATACTCCGCCCTCGTCCATACCCTCGATCGCTTCACGAGCACGCGCACATACTCGCTGCTTCCGGAGAACCGAAAAATCGATTCTGTTAAACCAATTTTCAAGTTAATTGGCTCCGCAAAAATTCTACAAACTTCTACTTTCGTGGGAAAAACGTCAACAAGCTGCAACGGAGTCAAATTGTATTACCTGTGGCACTAGATTTTTAATTAACTGGAATTTCATTGAACTGTATGCTTCGTGAATTAAACAATTTTTTATATACGGTAATTTTTAGATAGAACTAAAATTTTATTGCGTTTTGTGCCTGCAATTTTGACAAATTTTTACGGGCCACGTGTCTATACTTTATTTGTAACTGACATTTTATTTTTAGCAGAAGGAAAAACAATATTACAATCAGCGAATTATTCAAAATGACTTCGATACTCTATATCCAAATTATTGAGAAATTTATTAGTATACCTCTTTATTCAAGTACACGTTACAATAAAAATCATACGAAATGCGATTAAGTTCAATCCTGTTAAAATTGTAAATTAATAATTACTGGAGGAATTTTAGTGTTAAATAGAACCTATACATAAGTTCAATCCCTAAAAAAAAGAGAGAATTGCGCTGTGTTCCGAAATGCAAGCGTTTGAACGTGGTTTGAATTACGCGCGCCGCTATTCCCACGTTTCGGCTGCGCTCGGGTACGTTCGGCCGTGCCCGCTGCGTACCGTCAGCATCGGGATACGTGGTGGGGATGAGGTTTAACTCCCGGGAGATAACTTTGGACAGCACTGATATACGCGGACAGTCAGCATCCCTAACCTCCGCGTTGCTCGAGGAGTACCGTAATTTTACGGTTACCTAATCGTAACACGAATGACCGGCAGATTTCTCTATTTCATCTTTCCGCGTGCTTTCTCGTGTTTTCACAGAAATTACGATTTCATTTTTCTCTGATATTCGTAGATTAGTTTCATCCTGATTTAAAGAAATTCTAGTGACACGATCTAGGGATAGATACGTTTTAATGGCGAGTCCTAGGGACAGATTATAGTGAGAAATTTCATTAACCACTCAACTTCCGAGCACTCGTAGGGTTAAACTTAAAATTACTAGGGCTGTTCTAAATTAAAAGCGCGTCTTTAAAAATTTTAGAAACAATTTTTCACAAAAATTTTACGAGATTTCAACAATTTTCGAAGAAATTTATTTTGTAAGGTGCGTTCGCAATTACTGGGGATAGAGAAAGGATGCAAGAATGGAATGTTATAAAAAACAGTTTGGAAGTTTTGAAAGCGACGCCACAGAAGCGAAATACCACGGAATAAATAAATAATTCTACGGTTTCTGGATCTGGTATGAACAAAAAAATTCCGCTACATCGGTCCGACACGAGATCCCCCTCTACAGGGAAAATAAACTAGAAAGAGGGGTAACGGCAAGCGTTCACTGTCTCGCAGACATCTCGGTATAAAGAAACACCTTTGGAGAGCAAAGTGCATCTTCATAGGATGGTTTTCAAGTTTACTGGGCCACTTGAAAGAAGCCTTTTCTCCCGAGCCGAGGGTGGAGTAAGAGGGATGGCGCGGGAGGGGGGAAAGGCGAGACAAGAAACGAGAGAGCAGGAACACGAAGGGAGACGGAAGAGAGGCTGGTTCCCATGAGGAGGAGCCGCTGCCGAGTGACGAGGGTGAAGCAGCCTTTTTATCGACTTCCGGTCGGCGTTAGTTGCACGCACGTGAATTCGAGGTCCCGATGCTCTCTTTGTGCCTTCGCAGAGATTCTCATCCCCCTTCCCCTCGCCCATCCCTCTCGATCGTCTGCTTTTTCGTTTCAAAGCCGCATAATAAACGGGTTTATAGTTTTGCGATAAAGTTACAATTTTCTCCCTGCTCTTAAAATTTCGGGATGCGGATGAAACGCGAGAAGACGCGTACCAAGCTCTGAAGCAATAAACAAGTTTGCAGTTTCATTATGAAAAAACATTGTACTTTTCTCGAAGGAATCATCTAATTATTCGTACCGGGCACAATTTTCATTTGTTTCTACTAAAAAAATTTCTGAACACAGAGGAAACATATGCAAATGTGTACACTGAAGTGACAAAATAACAGCTTCGCAGTTTCACGATAAAAAAAAATTGCATTTATGTTGCATTTTTCCAGTGAAAGTGTACATCGAAGTCCCGTAATAAACGAATTAACAGTTTCACGGTGAAATAATCATTGTTCCGGTATATTGTGTAACAAGACACTTGAAAAAATATGTTTAAACGCAAATTTAACCTAATATATGTGCAACAAGCTAATTTTTAAGGAGCTATCATTTAAAATGATAAAAAATTTCTATCTTTTTTTCTGTAACCAAGAATTTGAAGAGAAAATTATATATACGCAAAAATGTATACCAAGTCCTACAACAAATCACGCGGTAATAAAATCGCGAAGCCTAAAATATTTCAAACATTATTTTCACAACCGTGAAAATTTTAATTGACACCCGCCGACTCCAAAATTAGTGGCATTGGTTCCAAAATACGGATCGGAGACGCGCGCGGATTATTTTCGTAATGAGCAAATAAAGCTTCCCGCGCTGTTTCTCACTCCCACTCCCTCTCTCTCTCTCTCTCTCTCTCTCTCTCTGTCTGTCTGCTCTCCTCGGTTTTGGCGGCTCAATATTGCGGTAATAACGATCGGCACTAGCCGCTGGTATTATTGCGGTACTTCCTCCATCCCGTATTTATAAACACAGACTTGCCAGCAGCTCGATAACCTGCCAAACTCGCTGCTCTGTCTCTCGGCGACATCGTAATAGAGATGTCAAAAGCGTCCGAATCATCGACGGTCTCGTTTTAATCGATAAACAAACTATATCGGCGCCGTTTCATCGACCAATCTCTCTGCAATTCGATTTTCGGAGGATTTCCCGAGGACACTGTTCCGATAAGTTTCGCTGGTAACAAGGGTTCGATAAATTATCTATTTTTCGTGTGTAAATAAAATACGCCTTGCCAGTGCATATTTAGGGATTTTTTCAGCACACTTTTGTAACTAGTTTATGCCGTGACCCTGGATATAAGTAAAAAATCGATGCTGCAATCAAAAATTATAAAATAATTCACCGTCGTGCATGCTATTAGGTAGAATGTTCATGAATTTTTTCGTAATTTTTTGTTGAGCAGAACAGAAGAAATACAGCATAATTCATTAAACCTTGCTCACCCTAAAACTACCCCTGCGGTAGTGGTACCGACTTGAAACTATCGAATGGTCTGATCAAAAATCAATTTGATTTTTGTTACTATATTTTTTGTGGGTCAAAAAACTCTACCTTATTATTAGCGATTGATTAGATATTTGAAAATATGTTCATGATTTAGGTCTACATTTTAAATATTAATATTTTTTAGGTATACTATTTTATACGGTATTAATAAATTTTTAGACAAACGAAAAATTTGAAACTTTATATTTTTCATGAATTTTTCACGAATGTTCCAATTGGACGGTTTTAATGGCGAGCTGCGTGCAGAAAAATTGTCGATAATACATATTCGTTTATTGGACAATTTTAACAGCGAACTATGCGCAGAAAAATATTCGATATCATCCTTTCATTGGCCAGTTTGACCAGTGAGCTTGGCACTGAAAATTTCTCGATAATATTCTTTTATATATCTGTCATCGTTTAAATTATAATCGTTTCCCTAAATTTTGTGAATTATGATGTTTTCAAGACTTCAACACGCCATACATATTCAGCGGAACGTTCCACAGTCTACGTGTGATATATTATAATACATTCATAGTTTTTATCAGGCTCTGCGACACTTGTATTTAAAATTCTTTTATAACGCATTTAAAAAATGAATGTATTATTCAACAAGACAGTCGATAGTTATTGTAATTTTACATACTTGAAACGTTCGACCGGGAGATAAGACCGACAGAAAGAGAACAATTACTTTTATTTTCTTTGATATTAAGAATATGAATAACATCGATAAATAGGAGTAATCGTATCAATGATTTCCAATGAGATAATGCGATTTTATTCTTTCAAAACTGTTAGTGTTATTCGTTCGAAAAGTAAAACGATACGATAAAGGAAGATTTATAACTGCTCTATGGTGTCTATATATCTTTTTAGTGCCAATAGTGCGGCAGAATATTCATCGCTTCAGTTGATAACAATGGATACTCAGAATTTTTAGACGACCTTTAGACGACCTTCAAACTCATTTATCATGACTGAAATATATTAATCTTTGGTGCAGAAAAAATTGTGTATAGTTCAGAAGTCGGCAAACTCATTTGTCAAAAGAGCCAAATATCAGCAGTACAACGATTTAGATTTCAATCGAGAGCCAAATTAGTTTACAAGAACCCGGTTAAAACTGGGTGAATGACTGAATAAAATTAGATATCATACTTAATAATGATCTTAAATGGTAACAATTGATCGAACCCGAGCAGCGCCGAAAACATTAATTGATTTCAACAATTTACGATCGATAAAAAAAATTGAATATATATAATAATTCCATACTGCTCTATATTGTTCGCATATATCTGGTTCGGATCATAATTTCGACCGGTATTAGCTAATTTAACCAAAAGTATACGAACGTTTTGTCCGTAATTGTCAAATCGTTCGGATAACAGAGAGATCGCCTCCTCCTAGCACCCACTATCTACATCGACGCACTTGCCAGAGAGCTCGCTTGTAATTCCCCCTCGGAATCGCCTACGCTCAAACGATCGTCTCGAAAAGTCGCTCCTTTCCTCGAAGGCAAAAATGGAGGCGTAGTAAAAGGGCGTGCAGGACACAGGACGATACCGCAGGATGAAGGGAGAAAGAGGGACCCCGCCGACCGGTTGGAACGTCGTTGGAAGGTATTTTAAACGCGACTTCCTCCTCGGGTTTTCCTCGAAAGAGGGGAACCGGATGCCATCTATCGCGAGCGTCTGCTTCCTTTTGCTCCCTCTCGGAATTAACCGGTCGAACGGGAAAGGGAAGGACCATCTATCCATGAGACGGCTTACCGGGAACCGGAGGAAAGGGAAAAGGAAGCTCGAGAGACGATAGAGGGAAAGAGAAGACAGAGTGAGAGGAAGAAGGTAGGGAGGGGGGGGGTGGAGAGAGAAGAAGATCGAATCGAGGCGTTTCTCTCGAAAGAATAAAGAAAAGACGACGAAAAAAGAGACGAGTCCAAGGTCCGCGCTTCCGGTTTCGATTCGGACCGGTTCCTCAACACGGGGGAGGGTGCGGGTGTGCCGGAGAAACCGACAACTTGTTTTTTTAATTTTTACAGGGCACGCCGCGACGACATTCATCGATTAATAGAGAGCTTTTTTTGTTCGTTTTTTGTATGTACTTTTCAGTGAATAATTTCTAGCGAACAGTATTTTTTAGTAAACATACTCGCTGACGGAATATTTATTCTACCGAACGTCTTCTAATATTTAAATAACTCTGTCCAACGATCGGAAAGATTTTCAGTAAATATTTTGGTACAGTTTTCAAGGGAATTTTTCGAAAAGGTTGCTCGAGTGAAAGTTACTAGTGAACGTTTTTAAGCAACAATCGCGAGACTGAAATTTGGAGGTTCTGTTTGGAAAGTGTTGCGCGAATTGTTGACGGAGCAAACAGTGATAAGCTTTATGATTTTCTTAGAAACGTAAGAAATTTTGTGGATGTTTGGGAACGATTAAGAGGAATAATGTTTGGAATGTAGCTTTTATTGTGTTTTATGTAATTGTGCGGATAAAAGTGAGTAACAATTTGGTGGTGTGATATTTTTCAAATAAGACTTTTTTGTCTCCTATTACATACGCTTTTGGATTACTTAATATTGTAACTGATATATTAAAACTATCTGTATTAAACTTTGTTACATTTAAAAAAAAATTTATATTAAAATTATTAATACTATGACCGCACTTAATAATGAAAATTGTTTCGAGAACTACCGAAGAACCGGGATTAAAACATTTAAAGTGAATGAAAAAAAAAAGGAAAAGGAAATGGTCATTGTTTTCTCTTTCCTAGTTATTGTCTTAACTAGGTCGATTAAACAGACAGTGATAACGATAAATATTCCAGTATTATAAAATCGCGATAAGAGAACCATTTACACATTTTATTATTCTGTTGCGTTCCAGAAATCGGTCGAATAGAAATTTCGTTTACGATTATCAATAATTTTTACTAGAAATTGTCATTAAAAAAAGTCAATAATTACTGCAACAATTTGTCCATAGGTACTGTAACTAAAAATGTCACCAAATACTAGACTAAAAAATAACGCAATCAAAGTTCCAGGAAGCCTGATAGTAATAAAAAATGGTCAGACCACTTCCGTTCAGTAAAATCCGAAAAATCACGAGAACAATCTAGTAAAATATCGAGAGGAACCTCGAAGGAGTATATTCGTGGGCGATGAAATTCGCAGGTGGTTCGACGTCGACACCTCGTCTGCGATCTTAACGATCGATCGAGTTTTCCCCGGAGGGCTCCGAACAGAATTTTCCACCCCCTCGGCATTCTGAGAGCGTAGCGCTTCCTCCCTCGCTTCCGGGTTCCCGTCTCTTCCGGCCGGAATTATGTTTCGAAAGGCTTTCTTCTCCCTCCTGTCCGCCCCAACCTCCCACTCCCACTTCCCGTTCCTTCAACTTCGTTCCAGCTCTTATCAGTCCCCCACCCACTCTGCAACTGCGATAGAAAATCGAGGGGGAAAAAAACCTAAAACTTTTTCTCGCTTGAAAAGTAATGCGATTAACTCTTGCAAATTAACCTGTTTTGTGCCGTTTTTTGTTGTTTTTCTTGCTTTATCCACCAGTTCGTTACGATTTTGCGTTTAAGCACCGAGAACCAGTAATTAAAAGACATACAAATTTAATTGTCCGCGAAATAGTGTTTAGCAACAAGATTGCGTCCGAGCGGTCCCACTAACTTCCAGATTTATTCGGAAACTGAATTTTTTTTCTACGTTTTCAATGCAGTTGCGCTGTAGCATTTAGAATAGCTTAAATTTTGAACATTTTTTTTTTAACAAATCTAATGTTCATTAAAAATTCTTGCAAACAATTTCACAGAAAAGTATTCGAAGTTTACTTAATTTGAAAACATATCTCGACACTGTACTAGCTGTAATGGTCCGAGATACTTTTAATAATAATTTTTGAGAACTTTCTTACTAAGAAGTTTTACCAGAGACATAAAATGGCGACATTTTATTAAAAAAGATTTATTCAAAATCCGTTCGGCTCCCTACAAGGGCCGCGGCAGGATCAAATCTTTTCTAGGCAATTTTACAACAACAAAATTTCCGCTGAAATTTATCATCAGGTTTCGCAGCCTTTCCAAAATGTCACCGAAATGCTGCCCGGTATTTTGTAATTATCAAAGTTCGAGGCGCGTTCGAAAGCGTTGTTTTTTCCAGACAGGCGAGCGAGTGCGAGTTGGAACAACATGTTTTACGAGTTGATGGCGAAAAATTCCGTTTTTCTCCGCGGCTTGGAAACAAAACGGAAGAAAAAGTGAGAGAAGCGGGGGGAGAGAGAGAGAGAGAAAAACGGTAACACGGCCGCGCTAAGAAGGAAGGAATTATGTATGATTTTGTTCGGGCTCACGTGTTATGTAAATGATAACGTGCAACTTCCTGAATAACGATCAAGGAGCGTAAGCAACAGTCGGTCCGCTTAGCCGTGCATTGATGTGTGTGTGTGTGTGTGTGCGAGTGTGTCTGTCGAGTGCGTGTACACACGTGTCGCGCCTACGCACCTACGCGCGTAGAAAGAGGCTAAGGGAGTGGAGGGGAACCATAGAAATTCCTCGTACAGTTAGAAATTTAGCGATACAGGACCGAGAGGTTAATTTTTGTCCGGGGCACCTACGTACCCGTAAATTTGTTTCGCTGACCCCACCAACCCTTGAAATTGCGAAAAATTAGTTGAACGCAATACCGGTCCAGGAATGTTCACTTCGTTGCGCGTATTTCAGAGAACAACATTTACGGCGTGAAATTATTAAAAGTCGCGCTTCCCCTTTAGTCATATAATTATTAGGTCGTCAAATTTAATTAATTTTTCATTAAATTTATACAAATTTCATCTTTCGCAACCTGATATATATTTTGCAGAGACGGTTTCAGATTGTGATCAGTGTTGGGCAAAATCAAAGAAATTTTTATCTAACTCTATTATTTTCCCCACAGCTGCGATTATTAGAATTTCTTTGTCCTTTTTATCTATAGTAGGAAATAGATTGTTATTTACAGATTAAATTTTATTTTTTATTTACCGATTAAACAACAGTAACGACGGTTCTGTGCGAAAATAATACGTTCTCATACGATGCACTATTTTTAAGAAAATCAAGTCTGAGAAAAGTTGACGCACGTGCGCACTATTTTTTGACAAAATTAGTATCGATCTCGAATCTATGTATATATCGTCGCATCAATATCCATAATTATTTTCCAACATCCTACGCAGTTTTTATGGTGTGAAAGGTCGAAGGGTTTGGTTTTATTTAAACGGCACCACGCAATTCTGGAAATAGTTAATTGGCTATTAATAGCGATAACATTAGTCTTTGCTAAAGAACTGTGACATATTTAGATTCGCGAAGCTGTGATTTTTAGATTCTCTATAGAACGAAGAATATCATTATGCATTTATAAATTAACAAAAAATGGAATAAAAAAATAACTGTCAATAAATTGAAATTGTTGCAATACTCCGTTGCAAGGAAACCTGGTAACATCTGTACCTGTCGGTAAAACAGTAGAATTGATTACATCGAAAAATTTCTTAGAAAAGCTGGTTTTCCTCAATAATTATCCGGGAACGCGCGAGCAAAATTTTCCTGTAACTCTAATCCTGCAAGAACGTGTTCTCTCCGTACTGCGCCGACTATGATTTTTACACAATTTTGTTTCTTATCCGATAAGATAATCTAAAAAAAAAATATTTCAGAATAAATACAACATTTTTACGCTATTCCCTACTTTCAGTTCAAATTGGCCAGTCCAAAAATTTCTTTTTTATAATAAACAAAGCAAAATTTTTATTTTACATTTGAAATAGAAAGAGGAAAATTTTAATTTAACAAAAAAATGGTTCAGGGCCATCCACATTTTCAAAAACATTTTGATCGTAGTGACAATATTGTTTCTTAAAATAAATCGATTATGCAAACAATGCTTATCAGATAAAAAGAATACTAATAGTGCAAAATTCGACATAAAAAGAACGTCATATCGGATGCTACATTATTAAAAAAAAAAGGAGTAGCCAAAAAAAAAAGGATAAGATACGATGGTGGGCAAGTTTATTTGCAGTGCGCTCCCGTTTGAATTACGCGCCTAGTAAAGATAACAATTTCTCACGGTTTCGATAAATTTTTACGAATTTCTACGATTCGATCAAACGAATTTACACAAATTCTTACTTAAGCATGTAGAAACACACGTACTTAAAACAAGAACAAAGCGCGCGTGATACGTGTGATCCCAAAGTACAGCTATGATGTAAACAAATGAAAAGAGTGTCAGAACTTTGCGGAAGGACGTTTTCGGGGTCAAACGGGACAAAATTGTTAAGACACTAGCGTCACCCCATGGAGAAAGTCATTGTGTCCAGTAATGTTTGCTGTGAATGGGCTTTGCTGAACTTAAAATGAAAGCAATAATAAAACTGGACACCTGCCACGAGACAAATCTGCAAAAGAACAAATAGAAATCCTGCGATTGTAAGCGAAGAAAAAAATTTAAAACAAATTCCAGATTCGAAACGAAATTTCAGAACAATTAGACCCCGCCAGCTTGCCTTGGAAAAACCGCATCGATGCAATTCTAGTTGAATGTGCTTTCAATGTGTCGGTAAAACCGGTGAAAGAGTGGCAACGCACCCGAAAAAGAAAAAAGATTTGCTATTAAACCGCCATTAACAGCTATGCGCAAACAACGGCGACTAGATCTCGCTTTCAGCCATCTTCGGTGGATAAAAAAACTAGCGAAATATATTACTTTTCGATAGTGCCTGATGATTGGAAAAACATACGTCGAAAACATGAAAGATAAATGGAAAATGCCAAGAAATTACATTTTTCAAATTTTAATTAATTAATTTAAAATTGAAACCTTTAATACTGAAAATATACGAATTTTCTATTGGTCAATGATTATATTTGTAGGGAAAAAATTGTGCAAGTGTCTGCCAAATTAAATGATCATTATCGATATAAAAGACAATCGTTAATTAAGATTCGAAAGATTTGACAATTTCATTAAGTTTTGATAAGATTGTATGTTCGTTTAAATGTAAAATTTGTTGTCTTAATTTACAGTAAGCGTTTCTTAAATACAATATCAAGTTCTCATCCCGGTAATTGTCCAGGTGTTTTATAATTTTGTCTCTCAGTGCGAGCTTGCTTTGTGTTTTCTCAGTACAGTGTTACGTGTTATTACCACTTCCGGAAAACGAAGGAAGCATATAAAGTAGCAAAGCTGGGGGAACAACAAGGATAACATTGCCGAGCGTGGTAAACAGATGACCAGTTCGCAGCAGTTCCGAGTACAATAAGATAAAAGAACGTGATTAGGAAAACGAAATGATGCATAATTTTTTAAGTTCAACTCGTTTTTCCGTACACACCTATCGATTCACGATTTATGGAGAACAGTGTCAAGCGTTAGCGAGTCTATTCAAAGTTGTGAAAGACGCGAGAAACTAAAAAACAAAAAAAAAGTAAACAATGATAAAAACATTGGGAGCCTATTAGTTTACAATTAATGGTAAATTCGAAAAAGTTAATATTAATTGTATAAACGTGTAACATCTTCTAAAAAAATAGAAAAAAGACACGATACAGCAAGTTTAGATAATTTTAATGGCGGATTCGCTACTTTATAATTGACGGCGATCTCAGAATTAATTTGAAAGAAAGAAAAAAAAAACGTTCAAGTTGAAATAATTATACTATGCGACAGATTATTTTACAGTTAATCGTAATCCGAGTCGAGAACTCGTAGGAAATAGTAGTACAAGAGACAAAAATCCGAACACGTGTAGCCTCTCTTGCAGAGAAGAAAAGCAGAAAATTTTTAACTCGAAGCAATATCTATACGAGATAGTATATCTACGGACTTACAGCTAATAACGAACAAAATCGTTCGAAGGTGCCAGGGTGACGGTACATTTCCTGTCATTTAATCGACAATAACTTATAAAATCCATAACAAATCGATATTCGAACAAAAACACGATCCTCCGAGAGGTTAACACCGCGGAACCAGAGAGGTTACGCGCACGACCCGCGATTCCAACAGAAGAGGACAGGTAGCCGACGCGAAAGAAAGGCGCACGTGGGTCGAATAATTTACAAAACAAAAATCCCACCGGAGCCACCGACGTCCACTGTGTACTCCGAAGGCGAACAACCTTCCCCGCGCGGCACCCCTCGAGAAGCCAAACAATCCAGAGAGAGAGAGCTCGCGGAGAGCCACGGGCAAAATATTACCGAAAAATCATGCGATCGTCATGGAATGAAAAAGCTAAATAGATAAGCTATCGACGTGGATCGTGGTATTTTCGTTCTCGAGCCGAAATCGCTCGGGCACTCGAGCGATAAACCGCTGCTCGAGGAAGTAGAAGAGAGTAGTAGAGAGAGAGAGAGAGAGAGAGAGAGAGAGAGGGAGCGAGAGAGATCCTTACCTCGATCACGGGCTGAACCGTCCGACGCGACGTAATATCAGTGCGGAGGATCGGCTTGTGGGTTTGAGCGAGTGCCGTCGGCGGTCATCGGGCAGAAATCCGCGCCCTAATGCGTCGCTGTTGCCTGGCATCCACAGGTATCTCGCCGACACCGACCACGCGCACGTGTATCGTGTTCCTTCCGCCTCTGTCTCTCTTCTAATCGAGGATAAATCCCATCTGATTCCACTCCCGACGATTTACACAAGCGTACTATATACAGACGACAACGACGACGACGACATCCGATCTCGGAACGTTCCTTGGGGGGGCCCGGTACGATCGAATGTGTATCCTCTCTCGGTAACGTACGTATACGCGGACCAACCGAGTGTGTATCACCAGCACACACCACTTCGACAATTCTCTCCAGTCTTCCGTCGAGGACGCGAAACACGAAAAAAAAACTGATATCTTTCTCTCTCTCTCTCTCTCTTTCGTCCTTTCACCTCCGGAGACGCGAACGTGCGCGTAATATGTCGATGATTATCGCACGTCCGTCCGGTGTCGAGGCTGCCGAGCGACTGAGCCGCGAGCCGCGACCGTCGCTGGATGCTTGCCGCCACGCCCCCCCTCCACTACCGCGGCGAAGAGAGCCGCGCGTAACACGCATGCGCCGTCAAACGGAGACAAATGGACCGGCGAGACGCGACGAACGCCGAGCGCCGAACGAGGACAGACGGACACCGGCGCGCGGCATGGCGCGAACGGAAATAATCGAAGCGTTGTAATCGAGTGGGAAATGCCGGGGAAAATGGTGGGGCCTTCACCGACTTCCTTGTGGCTTCCTCGTAATCGCACGGCCGACGGCGGCGACGATGACGACGACGACGACGACGACGACGGACGACGCGCACACCGGTCGATTTTTCGAAAAATTTTCGATGATGAGAATGTCGCTGATGACTTTAATAAACTAATAGAATCGAATACGCTCGTTAATCTTTGTAGATGGATGCATCAGTCTCGTCGAGTAACGACTTTACGTCACCATCGATCACGATGGGTTTTTCCCAATGAAAATCCCATCAGGCTATAACGGGGTCCGAATTATTTCGAATCTTCACGGTCCTCGAAAATTGAAGTTTACTGTCATAAATTTTTTTGTTTTTTGTTTTAATCTTCTTTTACGGTTGATTATATTACAAATTATATCGGTTATCTAAATAATTGCTTTGCTATTCCAGTAGTATGAATGTCCAGTTTTTTAAACAATTTTAAACACGTCGTATTGTAACGTAATCGTATGTTGTATAATTTCCAATGTTTGTATTAGAGGGACCGAAAAGTAATATTTCTTCAATGAGCTCGTTTACAGTTACATAATTTGTGTCGAAGGACTTTTTTAAAAAGGGAATCGAACTGTTTTTACGCTGGCAAAATGTGTTAGAAAATGATAGAAATTATTTTGTTGATTAGTATTTAAGATTTTTTAATAAATAAATGTTTTTCGCCAGGAAAAGAAAAAATTTTACTTTTTTCGGTCCCCCTAATATATGCTGTATAAACCTTGTATGGTTTTTAAGCAATAAATGAATAACAATAATATTCGGTTAAGCACAAGAGAAATATGATTATTAAAATTTAAATGATTCTCAATTATCTGAATTTACTTAATTCGCGACGGATTAAATTATAAAACTATTTTCAATTTCGAAAAATGATTTTTTTTAATTCTTCGTACCAGTTTCCGTTCTTATCGACCACTGTCCAATCGAAGAATACATCGCGAATCTCGATGTATTTCCCCAAAAATCGATTCTCTCGTATCGATCGCTGCCAAGAGTTGGCGTTTGCTTCTGTCAAATGATAGGTATCGATAGAGGGAAATTACGAGCGGAGGTAGCAGGTAAGTCCCGTTCTATAAATATTGCGCAACTGCACGTGCGCAGATAATCGATTTAAAGCGCGGGAACGTTTCGGATTTAAAGGACAGAAAGCAGAAATAGTAAGAAATTGTAAGTGGTAATTGAATCATCTCATTAATACACGGGTATGATTATTGATTTTCGAAATCATGCGATCGTTAACTCGGTAAACCGAGGAAATTCATCGATAGCGATGATAGATCATCGGAGCTAGCGGAAAGTAATGAATTCAAATAATTGCGATAAACTGATAAGAGATAAGTGTCGATACAGCATCGACCTTTAAAAAAAATCTTATCCTCTGTCTCTTTCTACCTATACACTGCAGTGTTAGCTTTTATTTCACATTGTTCAAGATATTCTCCGAAATATTCTAAATAATGAGCTCGATTAATTAATAGAAAAATATCGAAGAACTAAACCTGATAAAGAGGAAAATTTAAGACATTTTAACAATTGCTAGTTTCAGGCTAATTCAATTAGTTTTGATCCAATATAATTGCAGTTTAATAAACAATTTGATTTATTGATTTATCTTATGCAGCATGTTTTTAAATTATTTTTTATTAAACGGATGAAATTATTATATGTCCTGAACGATTAAATTCTTATTTGTTTTAATGGTTTAAAATGAGTAAACATCCTTTTTAGAATATAATGTATATAAAATAATATGAAAATACACGATACATCTTCTACGGAAAAATGTTCAATATTTTGTACGATGGGGTCGGAGAGAATCGTTTACACTATAATTTGTTAAAAGATGGAGCGATACCGCTACGTCACAGATACGTTAATCACGGTTACTTAACGAACAGGTGCATAGGTGCGCCGGTTCTCCCCTTTTCTCGGTTTTCTTCCGCAAGAATTGGCAGCCGGGTTTGAAGAAGGACCCCTCCGAGAAGCAATGCAGGTAGCCCACGTTTCTGGACGCCCACAAACCTGTTTTACCTGTTATATCCTGGCTGGCTTATGAGTACCACCGATTCTTATGCCTTCTTCTTTCCTTTTCAAAGAATTCGTCCTGTTAAAAAAACCAACCGTGAAAAAAGAAAACGAATCCCCGGGCCCACTCGTCAATCAAATCACCCTCGCCCGTGCATCATAAATATTAACTTAATAATGACAATATAATTGAAACTCGAAAAATCAATCTTGAAAACTGCGCTATTCAAACATTTCTCGGGAAATTTCATTTCCCGGAATATCTTCATTTTCATTGGTTAATCGAAGAAGACGATTACATAATTCTCTGACCCCTGTAATTTTTTACATTCTCATACTTATTTTATTGTAAATCTTCAGATTTTCGAACAGAATTATTTCCCCTGTTGACAACAATGCTAGTAGAAAATTATGATAATTAGACTGCGAATATTTATGCAAAATATTTTAAGCGACGTGCGAGATAAAAAATGACTAGATTATTATATTATTTGAAATTTGTTAATACAATGACAGCATGAACAATGATCAAATAAAAGATGGCATTTTAAATAATTTAATTATAAATAGAACAACCGAAGGAATATCCAGAAAAAAATTGTCAAAATTATGTTATCGTTGCAATCGACCTATTGTTGTACCGTTAAAAACCGTGATAGATTGAAAAATGCGATACAGAGAATTTTCTTACGAAGAATATTTCGTTGGTAGCACGTAGAACGAAGAAGTCCTTTGGAATTTCGAATCGGAGATTTAATAGGTCCCCGAGGAAGGTAGAAAGGAGCCGGTAACTTTTCTGAAGGGTCCTTTCTTCGATTGATCAGACGTGAACGTAAGCAGGGTGGATTTCGGGTCCATTGTGGATCATCGTTCTTTTAGAAGGAAAAAAGATCTCGGGACCTGCCACATACCTGTCCCATGATTAATGTTACGCCTCCTCGGAAACCTTTTCGCTGCCTGACAGCCTCCGGAAAATCCGGTCGGACCAATAACAGTGGCTTCGACCTCTTAGCCGTGTCGATTTTTAAACGCCCGCGTTGTATCCGAAAATTCTTAAATATTTATCGTGCGCTGGTTGCTTCCAAATCAATTTTTTCATTTTCTTTCGATACTTATTTATTATATTGCATACAGGGTGAACCACGAAGCATGATCAGCTTTGATTATTTTACCGTTAGTGGTTCAATCAGAAGTTTTTTTTTAAATAACATGCTTCGTATATTTAATAGTATATTTAGTTATTTAACACCCTTGATGCTCTGCTACAAAGTTGAGAGAGTTTGAGAAGCTCTATTGCTTTTTGAAATTGTTAAACAAATGTACGACGCTCCGTTAGAAAAGAAGCTAGTAGATAATCTACATTATACACCGTCTGTATATTAGTTCGGTAACAATGATACCTCTGGCCCCTTAAATTACCTCCAGACTGAAATATCTATACGAATCTCCGGTGCGGGGAATAACATCGTTCGGATAGCAGAGAGTGAACCGAGCGGTCAGAAACGTCGTTCCGACCCCAGTGTAGGATTCCGTTTTGTCGCGGTTACGTCAACGCATCGGTCGAAGGAAGAAAGAAAGGGAGATCCTGCAGCCTCGAAGAATGCCGTGTAATGATGCTGCACATCCGGGAGGACGGTTGAAATGACTCCGACCCTCTCCCTTCACCCCTCAACTGATCCCCTCCCCTCTCACCTTCCTTTCTCTCGCTCTCTCTCTCTCTCTCTCTCTCTCTCTCTCTCTCATACACACACAGACACCCTTCTCTCCACTCACTATCCTCTCTCGTTCATGTTACTTGTTTTGATTCCGAGCCTTTATCGCGCGTTTCTTTTCCTTTTTCTTTCCCGGCGTGTCCGGTTGCTTCTTTCGACCGTTTCTCATTTCTTAGATCTCCCTCCTCTGCTCTCTTCCTTTTTTCGGCGCGCAATCACTGATCCAATTTCTCAAAAAATCGGATTTTACACGATTTTTCATATCGAGCGACCCTCGATTGAAACGGAACAAATTGTTTGAGTTGGTTTTCGAAATTTTCTTGTATATTTTTGTGTATAATTGATCATGTATATGGTATATAGCAATAAATAAATATATATGTATACTTTAAGAGTATTAATATATTATTTTCACTGCATTGAAATTATTAGTGAAAAATATGAATTTATATTCAGCTCCTGTGTCTTGAAATTGATGCAGAAATTTCTTATTTTTCATAAACATTCGAAGTCTACTAATAAGTATCTGCAATACTTAAGATATAAGTTTAATAAAAATTGTTGGTAAGAATCCTTAACGGAAAATGTTGATAAAAATTGATGGTAACAATCTTTGACAGAAACTGTCGACAAAACTTGTCAACAAAAATTCTAAGTAAAAATCTCTAATAAACTCTTTCAATAGAAAGATTTTTAGTAACAATCGTTCTTAGATACGTTTAATAAAAATTCTGTAAAAATGTGTGACTAAAAATTCTGCTATAAGAGTTTTACTGCACCTTCTGCTGTACCGTAAACGCACTTCCGGTTTTCAAATTGTTCAGCCATATTGAAGACCCGAGCCGGTACATCTCTTCTCACTGTATAACAGTAATGGGATTAGACGGAGGTGAGAAATGCAGTACGCAGTGGCGTAATCGCTTACGCGAGTACGGAAAAGAGAAAGAGCGGGTGGACGAGGACGTGGAATGAGAGGAGAAAGAGGAAACTAGCGGGTTTCAAGGTAGCCTCTACACTGGACCCGCACACGTCGCTATGGAGCATCTATTCCATCCTACAATCGCGTTTCCTGAATTTAGTGTTTTTTTTTTAGAAATCGAATAAATAGATTTATTTAGATTATTCTAGTAATTATATCCCAATAACAGATTTACTTAGATTATTATTCTGGTAATTATATTCTGACAATAGATTTATTTAGATTATTCTAGTAATTATATTTTGATAATAGATTTAATAATAATATTAATAGACTTAATAGACTTAATAATAATATCTTAATAACTAGACTGAAATTTCTTTGTTTAACGGCTTTAGCGAATTAAAAATAATATATCGACACCGTTAAATTCTTTTAATCTTTCTACTGTTTTAAATTTTACTTATTCGTTTTTGTCATAAGTGAAATCCGCAGTCTACTAATAACAGATTTATTTATTTCAACAATATTGCAATTATTTCCAAAGAATTCTATTGAAACAGCAAATATGACTACAAAATATATAACCCTGTACACACAGATTACAACTATTTAAGTAATTGTTGTGATCGATAAACATTCCGTACATTTAAAATGTATTACACAACAGTCATGGATTATGTGAATAATCTTGTCGTTAACCGGACTTAATAGTGTATCCGCGTACGTAACTAAAATTTTTTCATCTTTTTTTATGAACATGGTGACAAATGTAGAAATAGTTGGAAATAAAAATCAACGAGAGATACAATCAATTTATCAACGATTCATTACGGAAAATGGTAATATTAAATAATCGTGTGCGCAAGGATACATTTTCCAACTAGAAAAAGTTCATCCAGTTCTAATGACTGTACGTTTGTTCTTTTTAGATTGCTCATTTATCAATAGTTATTAATTCGTGAAATATCTTTACAATAAATTGAGCTATTAAATTACAATTACCTAATTTACTATTTTCTTTTTCTTTTCCATCAACATAATTGCCAATCAGCAAAGTAAATATAGTAGAAAATAAGAATCAACGGAAGGTGAACTTTATCAAAGATTGTTAATTAATTTGTACAATATCTTTGTCTCTTTCATATTTTTTGTAACCGTTGTGGACAGAGGCATAAAATTGCTAATAATAAATAAAATGGTGTATCGTTTTAAATGTATGTTAAAATGTCTATTAACTTCTCCCTTCTGTCTTGTAACTCTCGCAAAGGCATAAAATCGTCATTCCAACGATTACAAGCAAGTGGAACTATTTTGTTAAACTGACTATTTTGAAAAAGAAGAAGACTCTTTTTCCTAATCGCAACCAGGGTCACACGAGGAGGCACGCAAGAGGCAAAAGGGACCGAGAGAGAGAAAGAGAGAAAGAGAGAGAGAGAGAGAGAGACAAGGAGAGTGAAGTTTAGTAATCCACGTCGGTGTTGGCGCAATCGAGGAATTCCTCCTGCGAGCCGAAGGAAGGAAATTGCGTTGCCCAATTAGAAATCGCGGGAGACCGCAGAAAGAAAGGCCAAGAAAGAGCGAAGAAACCGAGAGACCGACGGGGAAAGAGGACGGAAGAGGGGCCAGAGGGAAAGAGGGAAAAAGAGCGGTTTCGAAACGACAGTACTACAACGCTCTGTTGCCGCTTTTGTAAATAAATATACGCTATTATCCTGTTGCGTCCCGAAATCCGTGCACGTGAACAAAATCTTTCAATTAACTACACACACACACACGATTTAACCATTCTCCATTTAATTTTTACTCGGGGCGTAATTAATTCTTAACGTTTCACTTCTTCGTCCTTTACGGTTCACGGATTTACGCTATTCCCGGTCGGATTTTACGATATTTACACAGTATCTGTAAAACGGAAAAAAAATGTTTTTAATTATACCTAGTCGTTACGACATAAGGTCTAGCTTATGATAGGATAAATTTTGTTCGCATAGTTTACGATACTTGTTGTATAATGAATAACAGAATTATTATTTTAGAAAGAATAATCACCTCTATAAATTCAAACAAGCTTTCAGATGACATTAAACCTAATTAACAGTGAAATAAATTTTATTCAATTTGCGATGTTTCTTGCACAATATGCACAATATGCTAATTGATATGGCTGATGTGGTTTAATAATCTAAATATCTAAACGATACGAATAACAAAAAATGTGTGTATTTATACGTGAAAAATGCGAGTGACCTTGAGAAAAGAATTAAAAAATTTCCATTTATAAAAAACGATTATTCCATCTGATTCATCTTCTGAAACCATTTAAATTACGTCGATAACCTTTTTTCGTATTTTCAGAGACAGAGGAGATATTTAGGTGACCTGTTTTAAGCGAGTCACCCTGTATATCGTTTTAAAAGTGATCTTTGGGACATTCTGTTCAATCTAGACTTTTGATATAATGATACCACCAACACTGTTTAGCCTGGTTCGACGTTCGTTCGATTTCGGCATAGATTTTTCTATTGTATAAATGGGAAAAAATGTGGGGAACCAAACCGGACACGGTGCTGTTACGGGATCAGCGGGGCAAGCAATACGAAAGAAATTCGTTGCAGGAAAATCTGTTGTTCCGATAAAGAAGGTTCGATGAAATGAGATCAGTAACGGACCGGCAGCGTTCCCAGGGCTCGAGGAAAGCCTCGCATGCATCGGGAAATGCAACTTATAGATAATACGTAATACCGTACCGTTCCAACCGGTACTTTAACTCGCGACTCGTTTCGAACGTGCGTTTCCCGCCTCCCGGGGAGCAACGAGTTATTTTCTCGATTTTTAACGTACAAGTCGGGGTGTCGACCTACTCCTCAACTCATCCTGGACCTGTCCCGGACCTGTACTGGACGTGTCGAAACCTGTCGACGCGGTAACCACCTTCAGCCAATAAACGGATTGTTCGGATCGTTGTTATTTTTAATATTATTCCACTTCTTTTAATAATCGACAGAACATCCAACCGTACAAAAATGCACTGACTTATGGCAAAAAATCATCAGTTTCGTTCATCAATTATTATCATGAAAATCTGTTGAATATTAACCTCGAAATGAAAATAAACATTGCTATGCCTTTATTCAAAATGTTTTTTGATTACTAAACATTTAATTATTTTATGAGGTATTATATCATTTTCATATTCATAAAATGAAGATAAAATTAGAAAATAAAATAAAGATAAAAGTTAAGATAAAATTAAAATAGAAGAAATGTTTAATTTTCAAGTTAAGATAGCTCCGGGTGCATAGGATTAAAATATCTTCGAATCATTTCCAACATTTACCAGTTTTTTATAGAAAATTTCATAGGAAAATGAACATCGTCAATCCGAAGCTGTCCTTCGCATGACCTCTACGCGTCACCTCGCACAAAAATTAATACCATTAGCACATAATACTCCGAGACCATACAATTTTTGCGCGAAATATTTTTCTCTGCGACAATAATAATGACGCGGTTGGGACGGTGTCGGTGGTAAGGTAAAAATGGAATTTTTTCCGTAAAAGCGAATAATGACCGCGGAAATTTGTAGTTTTGCTCCGGAGAGAGGAGTGTGTGGGGAGCTGGCAATCGGCCGAAATTTTCGCGGGAGAATAGAGGAAGAAAGTCGGGCATGGGATTTCCTCGGAATCAGTGGAAGAGGTCGAGCTGACGGATACCTAGGCAAAAATAGCGGCGACCTCGCATAGACGCGACTCTAGACGCGAGGATAGACGATAGGAATCCGAGTTCCTCCGTAACGCGTTCTCAACGGAATCGATATAAATAAGAGCGGATACCGAATTAACCAGCCAGCCGATTTTCGGTGAACTCGCGGATTTGTCGTTGATCGTTATGCAACCTGTTAAATAAAAATCAACTGGACATCCGCTTCGATTCGATCCGGCCTGATTTCACTTCGCTTTCGTACGCTTTAGCGCGAGTTCGTCTCGCCAGAGAATTGAAAATTTATCGTAGAAGAAATGTTTAAGCAAAAATTCATTTTACCGCCAACTGGCTCTCGTAACGTCACGCTATATGTAGAATAAAAAATTGAGCACTACTTTACAGAATAATGTAAATGTAATGTCAATGTAATGATTGTTTACAAATTTTTTATTTTTCAAAAATGTTAAACAACTCTGTTTAAAGCCATAATTTCATCTTCACGTTAGTATAACCTAAAAATCAGACCATATCAACTATATCAACTATATCTTGCGATTTTTCAGACAACTTAAAAATCCCTCGCTCGTAGAATTTCTGTTTTTTATTAACAAAAAATTGAGTTATACGACTTCAATGAAATTACATTCCGAACGACCTAATACATTAATAATTGTGCGTTAATTCATCTCTAATTACTATTATTGTTCCGTTCAGCTACTATAACCTACTTTTCGACGACACCAACTATCGTAACAAGAATTACGTTGCAAATCTGAAGCAGCAAGTCCGAGGTGGACAGCTATCGATAACAAGGATTGTTTACTCGTTCTCTTGCGAAGTTCGCAATTCTAATCACTATCATTTATCTACCACTTCAATCGGTCAATTATATTCAAACCCCTGAAAACTCTACAACGTCAACCTTCCCGCTATACCCTCAGTGGTCCCTGCTACCCCAATATCAGTGACACCTCTTCAACTTCGTATCTCTACCTTCTATCACCCTCGTCGCTCAATCGTGCGCCTCTCAGTTACCTAACAAAACGATCCACGTTGTGCATGCTCTGCAGAATTATCGGGTCGTAGCATAAACTTAAATGTACAATTAAATTTTATCTGTTTTTATTTATTTATTATGAGATAGAACATCGCGTTCGATCCTACACAATCTCTGATCACGAGTGGTCTGTTGTTGATCAGCGGACGTCGTAACTAAGCCGGTACGATTAAAACGTGCTGCGATGCTATCGGCCAAAATTTATTTACGTTAACGCGTTATTAGTTGATCCCCGCTTGTTTCTCAGATTATAACTATAGTGCCGTTCGCGACCGACAAAACAAAGCGTAGAACAGGCTGTTTACTCGGAATCCGTGGAAAATCCGTCAGATTGGCAGCAAGAGGCGGGAAGAAGGGGCCTCCGGAGAGCAACGTCGAATTAATTCGTCGGAATAATTTTCCGGGTTTGCCGAAACTGTACGGGCCAGGAATGCCAATCGGTCAGGATCCATAATGACGTTTCCCCGTTCCGATGTAGGAGTCGAAAGGCTAAGGCGCATACGTAATGCGTATCTGGAAGCGTGGGAGCCACGCTCGAACGGCTTCCTCTCACGGCACTACCACGCTTTATCTTGCGTTTATAAATAAGCCGACCTCTCTCTCTTTCTCTCTTTCCGTCGCCGATGCTGCTGGCTGCTGGTTCTGCCCCTCTCTCCTCCCCGAACCCTCCTCTCCGCTGCCGCGCCCTCCCCCTTCGCCCCTCCCTTTCTTTCCTTTTGTGCGTTCCTCTCTCGCTCTCGCGAGTCGAGCAACTCGAACGAGGCGACTCAACTAGGAGAAGGAGGTACGCTCTTCAGTTCCGGCTTCCAGCCACCCGAGTCTATTAATACTCGATTCTAGTCTCCACTTTGCCCTCTCCTTCCCGCCCCTCCTCCTCCCACCGACCCACCTCCTCCTCCTCCCGCCCTCCTCCTACCGTCCCAGCTACCGCCCCTCCCTCTCTTCCGACTCCTCTCGCCCTCTTATTGCGATTCTTTGTCTCAACTTGTTCGCCTATATTGTTGGCGTGCCGGAGCTGATACTCGCGCCAATGGAGTTTCCGCGGAAGTCTTTAGAGCTTTTTCGGAGGTCCGGAGAGTTTTTAGAAAGCGGGATTTCGTGGTTCGCGACGGGGGGAGGAGCTGTTGGGTGGTACGGTCTGATTTTTGAGAGACGATCGACGGTACGGAAAGTGGGGAAAGAGATTTGATAGATCTTCTTACAATCTAGGGATATTTAAGGCTGAACACAAATCGAGATGACGGACTCCGAAACTCTTCCCTATTCTGTCTGTCAGAGAATTAGTCATTTCATCCCAGAAAAGAATTTTTTTTTAATCTAGAGATATTTAGGATCGATTGTAAATGCAAACCCATGCTGATCCCCAATTTCGTTTTTCGAGAGAATTAATGATTTCAGAAATCAACTCAATTTTACTATAGATGAACATTTCCAAATCTAGGGATATTTAATGTAGAACGAAGAAAAAGACAGTAGCCTCTGGAACCCTTATCTTTCCCACCGTTCTATCGCTGAGAAAACGTGCTAGGTTCTAGATAAATTTTTGACGATGTTCGATGACGTTGTAAAAGCGAATTAAATCTTGACAGGCAGATTAACACCTTTGGATCCAGGGACGTTTAAAATTAAAACCAATCTGTCTACCATTTCGTCGCCCCAGTTTCGTCGTTGATGACAAATCGGCACGCTGACACAATGACAATATTTATTTTCCTAAAAATAAACAAACGTGTCGTGTACATACATACTACTAGAATTACGCGACCAACTCGAAAACGGAAATCTAGCATGAAACCACGTTATCTGCCGGTATCGCGTAATCAATCAAGGCCGCTGGTGATCGGTCGTCTCTTTGTGGTAATCGATCGCCGGTTTATCTCGCGAAGTTTATCGATCCGATGATCGATCTCGATTATTCGGCAAGCAGAGACGACGAAAATATTACAACGACTCGTCAACATCTCCCAGGAGCTTACATCGAGCTTCGCTAGAATCAAACAAAAATGGCGCCGTTTCCAGGTATCGTTACTGTTCCGAAACAATATTTTCGTTCAATTTTTTTCTCACCTGCGGATAGCTGTTGCCTCGGGTGAAAAAGTGTGCAGTATTCCATGACGCAACCGGCACACGCAGTTTTCTTACGGAATTACGGTTCCCAGAATTCCCGCGGGAGATGCGTATCGGCCGAAGGATTATATGTCGGCGAGGGCGCGGAATCCGTGTCGACGCAAAGCGGAATCCGCGTGGCCGAGGAATGCACTCAATTATGCAGGACACTCGAATCACGGGGGAGAGATATTCTAGTCGCGTGTCCGCAACCAAATCGGTTCCAATCGATTGCGGTCGTTGCGAGAATTATCGCCTACCCCTTCTCCCGATTCTTCGACCACCAGGCCTCATCGGTGAAGGACCGGCAACCAATTAATTCAAACCCGATCAGCCGATACAATTTATGCGAATACGCAGTCCTTTTTAATGCGATCATCGGGGACACCGATTTTTTAACGGACTGTACAATCGTAACATCAAAAGCACACATTGCAAGACGAACAATCTAAGAGTTGTTATAGTTCGTGCACAAATTTATACAGTTGATGTATTAGTTAATATAGTTGATATAGTCTATATATGCAAGTTGACACAGTTGATAATGTTGGTATAATCAACCTACTTGGTACACGTAGCAATTAGTAGGAATAAGATGAATAATCTCGCAGACATTGCACAGAACTGGTGCAGTTTGTCTCGATGACAAATCGGCTTCCGACTAATCATTGGAACAAAGAAGTCGCCGTTCAATTATAAGAAGGGATTAGGATGTTTATCGTCTCATAATTCTTGTTGTTACTCGCCCCGGGGCCGATAACGGCCGGTACTTCCGTGGACTTGATGCACCGATAAGCCGCCGCGCCGCGTCGCGGATTGTTCACAGTTCACGTGGAAACGCGTCAGATTTTTATCAGCCTCGGAAAAACTGGTAGAGTCACCGTGCCGATCACCTTCCATCCATTTCCGCCTTTTTCCA
This sequence comes from Lasioglossum leucozonium, assembly GCA_028454225.1. Lineage (NCBI taxonomy): Eukaryota > Metazoa > Arthropoda > Insecta > Hymenoptera > Halictidae > Lasioglossum > Lasioglossum leucozonium. The sequence goes on from CM052218.1 coordinate 667,427, forward strand.
TCATCGCTGATGAATAAATATCGAACGATTCCTATTACGTTTTTAAATATTCAATATCATTCCGAACCGTACGAATTCACGCTCGAGTAGAATAATCGCGATAACGCTGTCTGCAGCGTTTGACATTCGAGCGATAATGTATTGGAAGTCTTTGAACGCAAATCCTCGCTTCCTAAACAGATAACGTGCGCATTTTCGTTATACAGGGTGTCTCAAAAATGCTGTATTTCCTTAAGTAACTTCTTCCTTTGCGGAAATTGTTCAGACCACAGAACACGGCTACAGAGATCTACTGTTAATCACTCGACGACGGAGCGCGGGTCTATTCTGACCCATGTCACAAAAGTCGATAATAGTTCATTAAACGAACAGCTGTTGCGCGAAGAACAATGGAAATGTCGCCAGAAAAATTATTATTAGAACATTAATTAAGTAAATGTTTTTTGAAGCCGTTTTTTTAAATTATTTTCATGCTATTTGGTCGTTCGGAAAGTAATTTCGTTCAAGTACAGTCATATAACTCAATTTTTTGCTAATAAAAAACAGCAATTCTACGAGCATTTCACACTAAACTACCACGACCGGTCAAATGACCGGTTCTAGATATTTTTTATTTTACAATTATTGAAATTATACAGATCCTTTTATAAGAACTGACTTAACAAATGTCTTTATTAGAGCACAGATTACAATAAGAACCGTGCAAAGTCTAAATAAATGAAATCTTGTAATATTTATAAGACCACATGCGCCTGTTACTTTTATATCTCGATACGTTTAGCGTTAAGTTCCCTGAAAAATCGCAAAAGATCATAGAACAGAATTCTATAAAATTTATTCTAAATAGTAAAAAATTAGCTTTCATTTTCCGTCGAGGAGACTTTCCGAACAACCCAATGCTCGCTTATTGAGTAAATAATTATTTTTTCAAATTACAATTACTCTAATGATTAATAAATTTCTTGACAATTTATTTTTCTCCAGCTTCTCGCGATTCCGATCCACCGTGCGCCGCGCCGAAGTGGGCTAAACTTCGTGTCGAATCGACGAACTGTCGGTTACGCGTAAATGTTTCAATGGAAAAAAATGTTCCGAAAGAACCAGGCAGAGTGGCGACCGGTCGAGGCTCGAGGAGCAGCGATGGTCGTCCAGGAAGTAGGTGCGTCGAACGTAGTTCCTACTTTCGAGGCCGAGACGGTCGTAATAGCGATCGGCATTGTCGTGGGTACTGTATCGTCGCGTTCGGAACAGAGACAACGGAGATAACAGCGAGCGCGAGCGGATCGGCGAGAAAGAGAGAGCGAGAGAGAGAGAGAGAGAGAGAGAGAGAGAGAGAGAGAGAGAACGACGCCCGTAATCTGTGGGATAGGACTAAGAAGCAGCGAGGCATGTCCAAAGGAAAGGAAGCTCCGCGGACCTCAGTTCCGCTCGTTCTCCTCTTCCTCCATCTCTCACCGGTTCCCAACCTTTCCGAGGTTTCCCCCTTTGGAAATCTACGGCCGGTCTGCGAACCATACACGTTCAGCAGATTTTTTTCATTTTACAGTCCAACGTGGACGAGTTCTAGGATTTTCATATTTCTTTGCAGAATATAGTTCGGCTCCTCGAAATGGGTTACAGTGCACGGTAACAGTGATAGCAGTTGGTGCATTGACAGAACTGTACTAGTATAGTTAATCTACTATACAGTGAGGAGCAAGGAAAAATGGAACCATTACTCTAAAAAAAAATGTACTGTCAGTCTCATAATTAATGGCACACCATTAAATCAAAAAAAGTTTTCCTACCATGCCAGAAGTAGAATACATATATAGTTATTTTAGAAAACGAGAACGTTGAAGTTTGAGAACGAGAGAAATAATAAAATTTTTCGATAATATCTCACCAGATCAGTTGTAATTTATTAAACTTGTAAAACCACCATTAACTTTAGAAAATAATACGTGCGTTGGAATAATATAAATTAAAAAATCAATAATGATAGCCTTTGGCAGATTGAATTATTGCTCAGTAATAGTATTACAATTCTACAATTTTTAATCTTATAAGGCGAGTTTTTGTGTATGTGCATGTGGGCATTATTTCTGCTAATAATGCAAAAAATTGGATGTAAAAGAAACGGAATACCACGATATTAGATCAGGACAACTAGTATCCGGTTTTACGTGTAGAAGGAATGCCTACGTAACTTGATTGTGTAAATCGCAAGAAACTCGACAGCGTTAATGTTTTATTCTACAATATAAATTTCAACGACCACTTACCAGGAGAAAAAATTTCAACATAATAAATTACCGATTTCCTATCAAAAATAGCTTATCTATTATGTCAATTTTATACATTTGTCTGTGGGATACGAAACACACAGTATGTGAAATATAAAATATAAAATACAAAAATAATGCTAAATATAGAATACAACATGTACAATGTAAAAAACAAAATAGAATAAAAAATATAGAATTTAGAATATATGATGTACAGGTTGGCTCAAAAGTCACTGTACCATCTAAAATTCAAATTTATTTACAAAATAATAATTGCGAATTGTTGAAAACTAAAAGATTTATTCTATTTTAAAATGGACTAGTGACTTTTGGACCACCCTGTATAAAATGTAATCATATTAATATTGCACATATAATATTGAACATATTATGCATAAAATTTCAATTATACATACAAGATGTGACTAATTAATATAAAATAATATCTAATAATAATTAAAATGATAATGCCTAAACTATCTTTCAGCTTTTTATATACCAAGGTTTTGACAAACTCTAAAAGATAAATAGAACCGATAGCCACAAAAATAAACACAATTACATAACAGGTCCGTTTAACAATGTTCAACGTGGAAAAATATTTAGTAAAACACAGTACTGCATAAATGATTTTTTGTCGTTTATTTTCGGGTGCATTGCGTTCGACACCTTCGGGAGACTTGTTCCTCGATTTTTAGAAATCAATTCGGTTTTTCGGAAATCTCTCTCGGTCTCGTTCGCGCTCTCGCTCTCTTTCTCGGTGTCGGCGTCACACACACTTTCCTACTGATTTTCACTTGGCGAGACGACGTAAGGCGCACATAAGGTGAAGGTACCGATTGCGTAACATCGATATTATGCAACCCGTGGCGGTTTCCTGCTGTTATCTAATTACCGGGAATAGAAGAACTTACCGAGAGGAAGTTGTAGCTGCCGATAAGTTTCTATTCGAGGGTTCGAATTCTGGTTCTCCCTATTCGATACCGATATCACTGATTTCAGGTGGAGATCTTCATTTTCTAAATCAGCCTCAATATTTATGTTATCAACAATTATGTCATTGGACTCGGAACAGCGCGTAGAATCGTTCCACGCAACGTACATTGGCGTAGCTTTTCTGGTTCAAGCACAAAAAACATTTTATAAAATTGTGGTACAGTCTTACCGGCTTTAAATATTGTTTAAATTAATTTAAGTGTTCATATTGCTGCAAAATTATATATCGTCGTATTCGGAAGAGTCTGTAGAATCATTTTATGCAAGGAACATTCGCATAGCTTTTGTGGTACGAGCAGAAAAAATGGTCAAAGTTGCAAGTTTATGTAGCATTCTCGAAATAAAATCTACTTTCCCTGAGACAAACCACAGGCACGAGGAATTCGCATAAACGTCGTAGACCGTCGATGAAGCAATGAAACCAAATGTTATCGAGTGGAAATGCATATCTGGTTCTAATACAATCGCCAAAAGCGGGTGACAGGGATTATGTCAGATCCGACGGCTGAAGTCAACGCTCGGCTATACGCAGTTCACCTGATGGACGTTTATACAATGGGACAGGGTTGAAATACCAAGATACAACACTAACAACTTACCAATAAGTGTTCTACAGGGTGTTCCAAAAAATGTCGGAGAACCTTGAAAGGGGTGATTCCTGAGATCATTTGAAACAACTTTTTCCTTTACAAAAATATTCTTCGCTCCTTCGTAAGGAGTTATTTAGGAAAAACACGGACCAATCAGAGCGCAGCTATAGCAATGAACGTGGCGTTGCCATTGGCCGAGCCAGAGCCTGTCCGCTTTAGCCGCGCTCCGATTGGTCCGTGTTTTTCCTTAATAACTCCTTAACGAAGGAGCGAAAAACATTTTTGTAAAGGAGAAAGTTGTTTCAAATGATCCGAGGAACCACCCATTTCTTCGACATTGTTGAGACACCCTGTATAATAGGCACAATTAAAGGATCGCTACAGAGCCGACTGGTTCGTCAAGAATATTTTTAATTCTAGCTCTTATTGTTAGATACAAACGATTAGGTAGAACGTTAGGTAGGTAGAACGTTAGGTAGAACGATTCTATGCACTCTATCGAATACAGTGACATACATTTTGCCAACATTTTAAACGTTTAAATAATCCTAGATGCAATACGTAACCATTTGTCGATATAGATCGCAATATATACTGTGGACGAAATTATTTTGTTAAAAGTTAGAGTTTTTTTTTTAACGAAATTCACTATGAAAGCGTACGGAGATTACACAGGATTAGAATCCCAGGGTAAAGCAAGAAAGAAGGAACAAAGCGTGAACAAGTGAGTTTTTGGGGGGAACTCGGATATGAAAAAGCTGTCGCGGTCGAAACGATGGAGAAAGTCTGTTTCCGGCTCGAGGCGCCTTAAGGCGTGTTCACACGCCGCCGACGGCGTCGTTTACGCACCGCCGCGATTATATAATCGCTTACGTTCGCGAGTAGTAACACGGCAGTTATGACAATCCACCTTATTCTGCTAACCTAATTCCCCTAACTCCCTCCCCCTTGCCACTTTGTTGCCAAGAAATCATAATTAGCGTCCCGTCCCTTTCCTGGTGAAACACTAATTAATCTTCAGTTTCTATTCTTCAAAATCTCGCTCGATCGTATCTACAATTTGCAATTTATAAAATTGACAATTTATATTTTCAATTATTGTTCACAATAATTATTTACAATTATGATTAACACTCTATCGTTTGTTCCTTGAAATTTTGTAATTCTCAATGTTTTTTCTTTCTTATTTGTACCTTCAATTTCGAATTTGCATTATTAATCATTTCCATTTACAATTATTTCATTACAATTCCTATTTTTAATAATGATTTATTATGAACTTTCTTAGTTTCATTCAATTGTAATTCTTCCTCGTTCTGAATTAATTTTATAAGTGAAACTGGTGAAATTCAGTTATTCAAATTCTATTAAATTTGATCATAAAAGTTGCCTTAGTTATAAAATTGAACTTTACAATCGTCGAGTTAAAACGAAATTAAAATCTATAATTACAGATTTGAGATAAAATTGAACTTTATAATTAACAGGTTGAAATAAAACTGTTAAATTCAATCTGAAATACATTTGATAATTCGTAAAATCAAATGAAAATGAAAATATTTAATTAGGGTGGTCAATTAAGGAAGTAGCAGGTTGATAAATCATATATGAGAAAATCGAAGATTGGTCGAGAACATAAGAGGGGATAGTTGATCGTCCTCCCCTAATCACGCACGAAAAATCACATCCAGACTTTCGGCGACGACAAACCGTCGACCCTAACCATCCAGTAGTCGCAATTAGTTTCGCCAGGAGTGCGGTTCTCACGAGAAACCAATAAACACTTTAATAACTGCCCTATCTCGATCCATGGGATATCTCAAACCGAATCAACACGTAAATGTAAGCAAATAATTTTTCAACGGTATATTAACAATATTATTATTACCGATACTAATATGTATTATAATAATTACTAGTAGTAGACGTAGCCTTTACAACTAACTAATATTAATAGACTTTAGAATGATCAATTATAATAAAAGCATTATACTCGATAGATACGAAAGGAACATTAATAAATTAATACCAATAAAGTTAATTTCATAATATTAATATCAATATTGACAGAATAATGACCAAATATAGAATAGCACGTCTAATCGTCGGTAAAACAAAAACACAGACGTAGCTATTTTGTGTTTAATTATTTTTTTTATGAAACTTTTACCAATGTAATCGTGACATTCTTCTGATTAAAACGAGACCAAACACGACGCAATTCGCAGCATATTTGCACGTGTAATAGACGATTCGGTAGACGCTCGATTATCCGAACTATAACTTCGAAACACCGCGAGATAACGATGCGATGAAAAATTTCAAAGTCCAATCGAAAATTTTCTATATTATATTTTATACAAAAAATAATATTAAATAGATCGCAGTGAATTTTCTGATTTGAAAATAGAAAGGAAAGTATGTTTCGTTGCGAAAATCCTTCGAACGGATGCTTAATTCCTGGATAGGAGGGCTCGGCAAAATACTTGGCCGAGTATTTAGAAAAAAAGTCCGCTTAAAATGCGCGACCAATAACCCCTGGGCGCGCGATTTGGTTTATTCATTAGCGACCTTGCGCCATTAACTTATTGCCGAGCAATCGGACCGAGTCCATGGCTGATTATCAGATCAACCGCTTTAGAAACAATCAGAGTGAAGTGGCGGAGCCGGTAGGCGGACCAGCACGTTGGAATAATAGCGTTATTAGAACTAGAAACCATGCGACTTCAAAGGCATTCGTGTTATTCGCCTTTCACCGGCCCGCGCCATGGCTTAATGCTCTTCAGGGCCGACCTCTTCGAGACCCTCCGCCGTTTCTTCTGTTTCATCATTTCTTTTCTGTTTCCTACTCTCGGCAAAAATTCGCTGCCAGCCTGCGCTCAAAATTAAATTATGCTCACTGCATCGCAATTAGTGACGAATCTCGTTGATTTCGCTGACAACGAATTTTTTTATCGTTTACGTGAGAAATCAGCGACTAGGGGAAGTATCTTGTTTGAAAACTTTTGCAAAACTTTAAGAATTCTAATCGAAAAAGTTTTTGCTGATTTCTATACTTAAAAATAATTTTATTTCTATAATTAAAAATGAATAAAAAGTTTTTTTTAAATATTGGCAGGCAAATTTTGGATCGTTGAGATTGTGTATCAAAAAGAATTTTAAAAATTTTGAATTGCTATTTTTTCATGTCCTGTCTACAAATTATGGTGAACAGAGTATGCGATTTTTATATTGCGGTTGAGAGCTACTGATAGTGACCTGCACCTTGAGATCTGTTTTACTTTCTCGAACAACAGCAACATTTTATTTGCGTCTCAGTTGAATTGTCTCTAGTTTGCAGATACGAATGCAGTGCATTAAAATTCAGTGGATTAATATTACACTGTGTACAGACAGATTAATCAAATTTGGCGGAATTGATTGAAATTTTTATTTTTGAAATGCATTCGGTGTAGAGCAACCTTATTTCCCAGCAACCGTCAGATACAGGACTTATGTAAGAACCTCGTTGACCGGATGCCCGAAGTTGCTTTCCTTTTTATGTTCCTTCGTTACTTTATATCATGCTCGACGCGTACATACAAAGACACACGTGAACGAGAGTGATCTATAGGATGCACTTTTATGCACTTTTATGCAGTTACATAAAATAATAACAATATCCATAATTACGTAGGTATGCGGTATAAAAAGCTTTCAGACACCTTATGAATATTCATTTATTTATTAATCAAGATTAGGCAGATTAATGAAAACGACTTTTCTGTATTTCATCAACAAGAAAATCTAAATAACCGAAATAAGAACTATCTCTTCATGTATATTCAGGGTGGCCCCAAAGTCACTAGACCGTTTAAAATTCGTATGTAACAGAATAAATTTTAATTTTTCAAAAATAAAATGCCATTCAATTTTAAAATGCTAACTTTTCTGCCACCTGCATTATAAAAAATTGAAATTATTAATTGTAAGAATTTTTCGTGCTTTAACCATATAAAAGTTGTAAAAATGTGTCTCGCCTACGATTATAAAAATAATAATACAATATAATATATTTCGATTGAATGAATAATATAGCTTTGCGGGGTGCGACGCATCATCAGCGGTTCTCAACATCAGAGTGTACTCGTCGTAACAAAAAACAAGATGGCTACCTTTTCCATGAAGTATATACTGGAATTTCCTTCGATTGTTTTTCATTTATTTTTCAATTATTTTCTAATCTCGTTCTTTCAATCGTTTTTCCATTATTATTCAATTCTATACCTTCGATGTCTTCACGACGAATATACTCGTTACACACATTCGAGAACCGAACAATTCCCCGTGGTAGGCAAGAAAAATATTTTAAACCTGCGAGGCTTTTATCAAGTTTGCGATTCGAACGTCGCGGAGGATCTCGGAAGGAGGGCGTGGCGGAGGAGTTGGGGGGCGGGTGAAGGGGTTGGCGAGGGGGTGGGGTTAGTCGGGCGGCGGCTGGGAGGCATTTCATTTCCTCGGCGACTTCCGGCAAACGCGACGCTTCCGCCATATCGGGGCCGCCGCCGCCGTCGACGTCGTTGCAGCAGCCACCGACGCCCGACGTCGACGTCCCTTCGTCTTCCTGCGCTCCCCGCTTCCGGTTCCGGTCCCGGGCCCCCTCCCGCCTCCCACCACCCCCGCCCGCCCTTTTTCCTCGACCCACCCACCGGCGGCCGCCCCACAGTTCCACGCGGCACTTCCGCTTCTCTCCGTCGTTCCCTTTTCGCTTCCGTTCGTACCCCAACCCCGTCGACTTCCGGCAACCGGCATTCTCCGGCCCCTCCCACCACCCACCGCCTCCTCCCCGCCCTTCCCGCGCCCCGCGCCCCGCCCCCTGGCCCCCGACTACCCGCCCGCCGTACTTCCAGCAAGTTCCGGAGAGATTATTCCTATTTCAGTCTCTCTGGAATCCCACCAGCCTTCAGGCGTTATCCTAGACGACCTTTCGCGTACCCCGGCGAGACCCGGGAATCGATGTTGCTGGAATATCAATCCGGGCGACGATTATTCATCCCTTTTGTTCTTAGGGGCGCCAATTTATTTCGAGTTGTTCAAATGAATTTTTTTTATTCTTGACGATAGAAAAAAATGGTTAGGGCTAACTCTTCTGCTCGATATACGAGTTTTTTGGTGGTTGTTTATTTTTAAATAATCTGTTTTGAAATAAGGCATCAGGATTTCCATCAAGAGTTAAATAATAAAGTAGAAGATATTTTTTAAGTAGTAATAAATATTGTTCAGCCTCTCCATCTTCCTAAAATCTACACCTCTGTCAAATGATATACACATGCAACAGTGAAAAAGGGGTGGGCCGGAACGAGCAAGCTTTCTAGGAGTTCTTCGCTGGAAAAAAAGGGGACGGCTGTTTTCGTTAAGTTCGCTTGAATTTGTAATTGGAAGTCAAGCTGGGCTCGACGTTTTGCGTATTTTCGAAAAATAATGTTTGTAGACCCTCTGGACTCTGGAGGGCTTGGGTTCCAGGGTCGTGCGAAAGGTTACCCTTGTCCAACTGTGACGCACGTGGTCCGCCCTTATATAACCGGTCATTGCCTGTCCTTTTAACCAGACGCATCCGGAACGTCTTCGTTTTAATCTTCAAAAATTAGAAAATAAATTTAATTCTCAAATTGGTTTAAATAAATTACTTTACCAATTATTTTAAATTGAAATTTTATTTTGTTAATTATTAAAAGTTTGTTACTTATTTTATTTTTAAATCGTTTTGAAAGTTGTTTAAACAAGTCTCCATCTATTTGTATATATTATAATTATTTATTAATTGTTTGTAATATCAAAAAATATATATATATGGTTAATACTAATGCATTATCTATTATTCTATCAATACCGATATTAAATAATAATGTTAGTATGACGACATATTATGAAATTAATACATTTAACTAATTGTTCGTTCTTCATGAATGTGAGTGAATTAATAAATGTATTAATATTCCTTTCATAGCAATCGATTATAATGCTTTTATTATAATTGATTGTTATAAAGTCTATATCATTAGCAGATGTAGCCTTTACAACTAAATAATATTAATAGACTTGATATAATAATATATAGACTAATATATAAACTAGTCTTTTATCCGAAACGCAAAATCAATAAATTTATAATTTTGAATTCTACTCTTATTATTTTTTTCTTTAATTATCTGCATTAGTCTTGATAAAGTATTTGTAATATTTAAGATGAATCATCTTTATTCCGTATTATTAATTCGAATAAAATCACAGATAAAATGGAGCAGAGTTGAATTATTAAATCTTCTAAACACTTGACTTCGCCCGAAGAATTTGGTAGTAGCAGGTGTGAAGCAAAGGGGACGGGGAAGCCGTTTAAATGCAAGATGGTCCTTTCCCTACCTCAACACCGATATATCCTCGAATTCCCTTGGGCTGTTCCGTTCGACTGATTTTCGACAAAACTGTATCAGTTGCCAGAAAACACTTCCATAAAATCAAAGTTAAATCGTTTCTGGCAAAACAAAAACGAGACGGTCGATTTTCGCATTACTGAAAAAATATCTGGTACAAGTAGAGGTATATTAGCTGATTTTCAAATTTTTCAGATTTTTTCTTCCAAATGGATTAAATAAAAGAAACTTATAGGTGCAAAAGTGGAAGGTTCGCCCATATACACCATCCTCCAATCTCTCGAGCCTCTGCGACAATAACTCAAACATTCCCTAAGAACCCATCCACCCTTCGACTTCCTTCGTCGCAACATTAGCCTATATTATCAGCCGTAACACCTCCCATTTCTTGCAATGATTCTTCTTCACGCTGCCATCAAGACCCCACAGCCTCTGTATCGCTAACCGTCCTCCGAGTAGCAAACCGAGAGACGTCGCGTCAGTCCCCGGTAGAAATTCAAAGAGGAGACAGAAATATGTCGAAAAAGGGGAAGAACGTCGGAAGAAGGAGAGAGAGAGAAAAAAAAGAAGAAGAACGGCCGAGGAAAAACATGTCGCGCATGGTGCGCATGGTGTGCACGGTGCAGGGTGTATAGTGATTCCCGGGGAGGTCTCACGTGTGTCGCAATCCTCGCTCGTCGATCCCTAGGGGAAGACCTCCCGGAGATTTCGAAGGTTTCAGAGATTTCGGAGGTTTCGTTGGGCTGTCGAGGCCTGTCGTGCCTGGCCAGAAGCGGCTGGATCGGTGCTCTTCGTGGAAAGGAACGGGAGCCCTATGGGAGCTGACGGGGGCGGCGAGGGGGGCTCAAAGATCGATGGAAAAACGAGGGGGAACGCCGCACCGCTGCGTCGTGCGTAGTCGAAACGGTCGCAGATGGTGTCTCGCATGGTTTACGACGCAGTCCACGGCCCTTCCATATGGGAATGATACTATTTAACTCACCCCGGAGACCTGGCAGGGTGTCGGATGACCTATACACCCTCCTCTCGGCGCACAGGTTCGGCTTTTACTGGCAGGTTCTTCTTCCTTCGCCCCGGCTGCCTTTCCGTTTCTCTCGCACCGGGGCGAGCCAAGAATTCGAGAGCCGTTTTTTAGCTAGGCTTCGAACCCTCCGCGTTGGGGATGCTTCATCTGGCAGAACCTCGGGAAAACAAATCGACCGGCAATGCAGCTTCGTCGTCATTTTTTAACAGTGGCCTCCGCGCTATCGTCTACGACAGTTGTTTCTTTGCGGTTGCAGCGATTAAAACGTCTGCATCCCCAAAAATTATCGTAGAAGAGAAAAGACTATATATTTTTTTTTAATATTGAAATATTGATTACGCGCAAGTCAAATTTTCTTTCATCTAAAAAGAAAGGCGTAACATTCGTATTTGTTAGACTTTGTTTAATCATGACGCTCGGCTTGTTCTAGCTTCGTCCATCTTGAACAACGACCTCCGCGCTATCGTCTACATCAGTTGTTTTGCTTTCGATAATGTAATTGAAAATATCACTTGGTCAGATCTTATAACAATTTATCTTGGTCCAATTTCGAAGGGCCTACGCCTCTATTTGCACCAGTGATACATTTTTTTTTATCAGCAACCATTTTTTATATTCGACCTGCTGTTACAACTCTATGGAAAAGAACTTTGCCTCGTTATATGATGTCTCCTCATACAACCCTGTTGATTCGCTATTCCTCGACGCTACATCCAAAAAATTTACAAAATCAACCACTCGATACCACGAAATAGATTAAAAAACAATTTTTCTCTCTTCAGAAAAATGTTGTTTTCAACTGGAACCACCGGAAATTCGATGTTTCGTTTCCGTTTTGTCGCGGTTCAAACGAAAACCGCGCGAAACCATAGTCGTAGGCGCAGAGCCGGCGACAGAAACGAGCGTAACGGCAAAGACATCAAAAGGGTTCTTTCCGAGGAATTTTTCGGCGAAAGAAGTATGCGATAGGTGACACGTGGAAAGGATGGTAAAAAAGCATTAGGGAGAAAAGGCAAAATGGATTGAGGGTGGCGCGAGGGGTTGAATTATAAAGATGAAAGCCGTTGTCAATAGGGAGGTCCACCGGCACCCTTCTCTTTATCCTCTCTTCCTTTTTCTTCCGCCCCTCCTCCCCCCATCGTTCACTATTCCACCCCACCCCACTCTCTCCCTTTCTACCACCGTCCCTTCTCTCTCTCTCTCTCTCTCTCTCTCTCTCTCTCTCTCTCTCTCTCTCTCTTTGGTTTGGGCGTCCCTTTCATCAGCCACGCTACTGATACACCACACACCTCTGAAAATCGTTACGGCTTTTTAAGATCAGTCGCAGTGTCCGTGAAATAGATTTTCCTTTTTTTATGGTTAATTGTTTTCAACGTAAAATCATTGGAATCACTTGTTTATCTGTCGTTAGTCTGAACGTTTCTAACTTTTTTTGTAATGTTCTTTGGGTTGCACCAATTTTCATTTTTATTTTTTGAATACTTCGTTTTGAATTTTACAGTGCATTCAATTTAAATAATTCATCTTGTATTTTATAGCGAATCCACTTTGTCTATTTAGTCAGACACGATTAAATTGTCTATAATTATAGTGTTACGAAAATAATTTTCGTTACCCTATAGTATCGCTCTCAAAAAGTACAATAAACGGTACATATCTACAAATAGTATTTTTTAAACTTTGAATATGGACCCATGCAAAAAAATCAAAAACAAATTTTAGTATTTTCTCCACGATTTCTTCTAACTTCTCAATAAATCCAATCTTGAAGTGATCGTTCTTTTTAAAATGTTTTACAGAATTTTTCACCATCAACGAACAGTTGAAATCGGGCGTTTCATATGCAACAATGTAATAGTTGATTTACTAAAATGTTTTCATCTGCTGCCATATAGAAACGCAGAATGTTTTATCCGTTTGTCCCTGGCTGCAGTTCAAACAGTTGGGAAGTGGTCGGGAACGGAGAACGCCGTGCGAAAATAAGCGGTAGCGTAAAAATTAAAGAGAAAAATCAAGTCGTGCCGCAGGCTAAGCCGGAATTGATTTGACCTTGCAAAAGGGTGCGCGCACCCCCGAAAAGAGAGAGAGAAAGAGAGAGAGAGAGCAGGATTCCCAGCTGCGACCGAATGACTAATACGCCAAACGTTCGTCGGGGTGCGAGCAGATTTCCAAGGGTGGAAACGAGCTGCATCGAATCCGCAGATCGAACGTGCACGCGACTCGCACACTTCCTCCTATCGCATTCGTTCCTTCGGACAACCAGGAAATTTTCCATCCCAGTCACAATAACAATCTTTCGCGCGAACCCATTATTCCAGAATATTTTTCCACCTCCTCTAACCAACGATATTTCTTCATTTTGTGTACCGTTCATTAATAAACTGTGGATTTTATGCATTTATTATAATAATTTTATAACACTGAGACAATATTTAAAGCGTCTAATAATAAGTACTATTGTATTATTTCTACGTATTGCAATTAATTCAGATAATTTTTATTTTATTTTTAAATTGTCTTCACAGTTTTTTATTTGACCTATCCATTCTTGTCACAAATGCATAAGACCCACAGTCTAATTAGAACAAATGTAAACATGGAAATACTATAAAGATTAATAAAATGAATAATAATGATTAATCGGATGACAAACAATTTCCGAATACGCATGTCACATTTCAATGTATTTACATTATAATATTTATTTTATACTTAATATAATGTATTTGCATTAAAATGTGAGAAAATATGAAAATAAATTGCATACCGAAATTATTAATAAAACAAGCAGCAGTGAACATCGAAAGTTGTGTCAAGGATGGACCGGACCTGACCGATTAAAAAAAAGCACCCTCCCCCTAAATGCTACCCTCGGAAGCACCCCCTGGGTTAGGCCAGCCCGTAGAATATTACACGGCGATTTTCGAGGCCGGTTACCGATTCGTCTCGCGTGTTACGATTTCGGCTACTCCCATTCGACCGAGAAAAACAAGGGTGGAACACAGTCCACGAAACGATCATTCTTCTTCACGTTCCGAGCCCCTATTTCACGGAATGTGACGTCCTGGTGCCGGTCGATTACTGTCACTGTCGATCGAGATTTCTACGATTTATTTATTCTTTTTTTTGCAGTACCGTAAACATTAATAACTATGGTAAAAATTAGTAGGTATACATTGTAATTAGATTGCAAGCTTTAGTCAAAATAAAAATGATTGAATTGCAAGAATATTCTTCGGTGAATGTTCAGTGCATATTCGGTGAAATTCGTTTTTAATTATTTTTTTAATGAAAACTCCATCAACATGTTCGTGACGTTTTTACGATTAAAACAATTAAAAAATGTCTCGGTAATTATTTTTCACCCCACATACCTCAATAACAAATTTTTTACCGAGCGTTCAATGCTCTTTCTTTTATGAAGCAAAATCGCCTGTGTATCTCGACAACAAAGTTTAATATAAACGAACTAATAATCACGTTGCATGTACCGGTTAACGTTTAACAACTTTTGTTTGAAACGTTTCGCTAAGCAACAAGTAGATTGCGAGTAAATTCGGGTGGTACAGTTAAGTGTCTATAATAAGTACACTGCGGATCTTTATGCATCCATAGCGAGTGGACATTTTTCAAATGCAAGAGAACACGTATAGCAACACAGATCTCTACTCCACGCTTACAGAAATGTTCTAGCTGATAAATTGAACTTGTTCCATGATGTTAGAAAACGTATACAAAATTTAGAATTTGCATAAAGGTCCGTCCCGTCCGATCGCGCAAAGCGACATTTCCAAAAGATCGGGAATATTGAAAAATCCTCTTCTTCTGTTGCGTCTCCGGGATAATTTCCTCGGGAAATCAGAACGACGAAGGCGCTCGAAAATTCCGCCGGCCCGTTGAAATCGATCGCAGCGCGTCGACTGCGCGACTCGTTACCGCTCGACGACCTTTTCCTTCAATAGTAAAATCAATTAAAGTCGTTCGAAACTGTCCGTGTGTACGATCGAGCCGAGGGGCTCCCACATATCTCGGGAACGAGTGCCTCTCCTTCCTTCCCTCGTCTCACTCCCCCCTCTCCCCGGCTAATCTTTCTCTTCCTATCTCTCCCTCTCCCGCCCCTTTTGTTCGTCGTTCTGTCTCTCGGTTCTTTTATCAATCGGCTATTTGATTGCTTTCGGTCCCACTATCGAGTTAACTCGTTCGAGTGTCTCTCGCTCCTCGTCCCTAACCCACCCCCTCCCTCGCCCCGCCGCCCCAGCCCCTCTTTGTCTTGGATCACGTCTCCGTTCCTCCTATTTGATCCGTCGCCTTGCTCGTCCTCTCCTCGTTGCCTTCGATTGACCCTTTACTCGGCCAGACGTCGCTGCAGCCGGCCTCTATTCGAGCTGACGACGCACTCCGGATTGCATACGATCATCTTCATCATTTTTCTTCGCTTTTTTCTACGCGCTTTCGCAGTGGAAAATATTTCCAGCTGGTTCGGTTCGAACAGTGGAGAGCCCGCGCAGTTATCTGAACGCAGCGGATTTTATGCATTTACGATGTCAATCGGTAGGTGTAATTTAAAACATTAGAACATTTTCACGATATTATATTATTTTCAAACTATTAAACATACCAGAGAATGAATTTCTATTTCTGTTTGTTGCAATCCAGATTTTTGTTATCTATAGTATTTGGTTAAAAGACGCTCGAAAGCAAACTGGTGATAAGTTCTAGGAAACTACGTGTTTTCAAAGAAGTTTGAGTACCTAACCGAGCCTAGGGAATATTTGAGCACAAGTTGGCGGGTAATTCAACCAGAAATATTCGTTCGGACGACCATTTCAAATAACATGTAGCCAAATAACATAATATACTATATTAGGTGGGCAAGAAAGCAATTTCGGTTTTCACAAGTAGATAGTGTTGTTTTTCGTTTGAATAACTTCTATTAAGGTTATAATTTTTTTCTTTCTGATATTTGATAATAAGATTGCAGAGAGGTTAAAGTATCGATTAAAGTTCATTGTTCATATCAAAAATTGGGTTTTATTTTACCTTGAGATACCAAAATTACTTTCTTGCCAACTCAATACATATCAACAATATAAAATAATTACAATAATAATTGTAATAGTAAACAATAAGAAAAAAACATCTTGTACCTCATCCCTTCGCATCCCCAAAAGGTGTAGTCCCATGTGTCGAATATTTATTCTGAAAAATTTTTTGTTTTAAATTATTTGTTTTCCTGTCGCAACATCTGCGATCGTGAAAACGCACAGGTGAAACACGAGGTTGCCGGTGTTTTCGGTGATGCGATTTCCTCTTCCCGTAGCTCTGTCGGAATGATTCCACCCTCTCGCGCGGAGAGGGTGGAAGAAAAACCCTTTTATCGGCGTGCGCGAGCGCTCGCGAGCCGTTGTCCTTGCACAATGGCCCGTGTAATCAGCGGCGAGTGATTGTCACACGACGCGCGTACCTTTCCCTCTATCTCTCTCTCTCTCTCGCGCGCTTTTTCCCTTTCTTTTCTGCATTTTTTCCTCGAACTGCAAGGGCCAGCGTACAATGACGTCGGGGATTCGTCATTGTTCCAGGCGACCGTAAAAGCAAAGCAAAAGCCCTAGCAAAAAAACATCTGAGCAATACTTTAATACGGATCGTACACCCTCTAACCATCTCCACCGCCGCGTCCCTCTCCGGCGTTCCCTGAAACCACCCCTTCTGCGGCGCTTTCTCCGTCATTGAACGCGTGCCACCGACGAAAATCTCATCATTTAGAGTGGCTCGACGCGTACGCAAAGCAGCGCACGGTGTGAACGCGACTCGATGACAATGTGGCGATTAGGACCGTCGTCGGCAGAGCATGCCGTTATCAGACTCGTGACGGTACATTCTGTCTTTTGTAATAACAGTTCGCCGGGAATAACAATTTTTGAAATATTCCGATGCACCAACTATTCGAATACAGTCGCATAATTTACGGCGCGCGCTTTAAAGCGGAATAAACTTTTGTAAACGAATCGAACGTCTTCGGTTTCCCTGCCAAGCTAGATGGATTAACGTAATAATAAAAAGCTCGAATAATTGAAAACTTCGTACAATTCAATAGTAGCGTACAATTATTAGAGTCCTAAGATTTTATTCGATTCACATTTGTCATTTCTAATATTTTGAAAAAATATTTCGAATCTAATTTCATCTATTACAGACTCGTACAATGCAATTTATGCAACTCTGCATTTCGATGGAACAAAATCATCGTACGAGGGCTACCTGCATTAATATTAAAAATAATTACTAATACCCTAAATCAACGATTTTGGCGACCATCATTGAGAATGAACCAATATTTAGAATTAATCATGTCAAAATCAACTAGCGTTGCCAAACTGCAAACATCAATCGATCAACGAAACTATTAATTCCAATACTATATACATACCTATGAGCTTTGATTGGATAATAAGAGAAATTCAAAAATTCCTTTATTTATAATTTATATTACTATATTATTAATAAATAAATATATATATATAACTATCTTATTAATTATTTACTAGTATTTAACTGACAACCAAATAATATCAATAATTGCAAAAAGCCGGTCATCCATCCATCCGAAATCTGAACGAAGCCGTAAGATCAGAAAAATCATAAAAATGGTGGCGGGTACATGGGAGCGTGATGCATCCCTCTCGACGGATTTCGAAATCGATAGCAAAGACCGTAATTAGGTTGCAAAATCGTTCCCAGAGGGGGTGGTAGCGACTTGGGGCACGGGGGAGGGGGGCGGGTGGTGGTAAGGGATGCAACGAACATCCGCAGTGGGGGCTGTGCGTTGTTTGTCGGAAACCGGGGCATCCTGCTAATGCCTTGGTTAGTACTCCAGTTTCCTTTGTGGCACCCTCGCGCTGCGGGCCCATCCCTCCACGCACCCCCTGCAGAATGCAATTTAAGCCGCCGCTGCTACGCCTAACCGGCCACCACGTGCCCCTCACCACCTCTCTCTCTCTCTCTCTCTCTCTCTCTCTCTCGCTTTCTCTCTCTCGCGATCGATCCTTATGAAAATTCGAATCCGAAGCGTGCCCCCTTTCAACCCCCTCCGCACACCCCCTGTCACGCTTGCTTTTAACGTTTTGGCCGACAAGACCGATCGATGCCGCAGCAACGGTTAACTATGATTCGCCTAACTGGACTGTCTCTTCTACAGAATGTCAGCTTCGCTACCGAATTTAACCTTGGACGACCTTGGAACCACCACCCGACAATTGTTTAATTAGGAAAACAATCGGTATCGTGGTTTCTTTGAGACAGAATGGCCGATCACATTCGCATCTTGGTTGTGACTGCAGATTTTATGCATTTCTGGGAAAAGTTAGTAGGTGAATTTCAACCCTCAAACGACAGGAAGTAATAAAGCTTACGTAAGAGTAGAACACGGAACATGATTGGATTCTTTTTTTATGCTCAGAGAGTTAAAGAAAATCAATACCATGTACAAACTGTATGAAGTGAGTTAACGAACTGGTCTCGATAAAATTTTGTTATGTCTTTTTTCCAACCATTTTTTATACGTCCGTCGGACAATGAATAATTGTGTATGTAATATATTTATACTTATTTAACGTATGTTTATCCTTATTCCATTATGAAATATATTCATATATTATATATTCAGATGCATTTAATTTACATGCATGAATATAGTAAATATTAGAATTTTTATGATCGTCGAGAATAGACAAAGATACGAATATTATTATATTATTTTAGGTGGTTCAGCGTTTATTTCGTCGAGAATACATTGTCACCACTGATCGGTTGAAATTCAGGAAAATCTAATTACGTTTACCGATGGACGTTGATTAAGCGCGTTGCATTTATGGCCGGCGTGATTACTAAGTCCAGGCCAGAGTTAATCCAGATCGGAGTGTAGTTAATAAAACGGCATAACTGTTTCTTTTGCGCATTAGAAGCGCAGATAACGCGGCCAAGCGGCGAATAGTTTGCCCGTCCGGTGATTAGGCGGCTTCCTGCAAAGAAAACACGGCCGACGCGCGATGGATCGATCTCGATCGACGATCTAGAAACGGAAGCCCCACCCGTTTTACCTGTCCTACCTGCTCGATCCGCGGCCTCCGGGTGTTTCCGGTTTCTTCGCGAAGAACAGAAGTCAACATCCTCGCTCAACTGCGTCCAAGGTTCGCAAACCAAAGCCTAAACTTCTGCCTTACAATCATTTCGTAATTGACCTCTCTCATTAACCCTCCCCATGTCCGGCCATTTTCATTAGTAATTTCGTTTCTTCAACGGAAAATCAAGACGATTTTTCACTACTGACAAGTTTTATTCAGTGATGTAGCGACCATTTTGTTCTGTGACCTTCTGCCATTTTATTTCTGGTACCGTAGATCTAATTATAAAAATGTGCATAAAAATTTGTAGCTAGCTTTAACTTTTTAATTGAACTTTTTTATCATTTTTCAAATAACTGTACTTAGTTGATGAAATAAAAATAATAATAAAAATAAGTCCGGAAGCTTTTCAGAGAATATTTTAACGAAATTAAAATAATGTTGAAATAAAAAAAAATGCAGTACATTATCTACAACCGCCACTATGCCATAGAAATCAATATTATTTTTACTATCAAATAACAGTATTGTAGACCTATGAGAATTATTAATTTTATCATCGTAAAGAAGTCATTTCGCTCCATCTTAATATTATATCTATTCTCTGATTTTTTTCATTGGTTCCACCGATTATGTGAATGTGGCATGGCCCGTCAAATCGATAGATCGAACCCGTGCGACGAGAAGAGAATTTTGAGTGGAATCCGCAGCCCTCGGAAAAAGAGGAAGTGGACGGCCGATCTGCGAACAGTTTCGAGGTCGCCGTCGTCGTCGAAGAAGAGGAAAAGGAAGAGAACGGCGAAGAAGAGAAGATCGGTGGTTAAGCCGCTTTTTGCTAAGTGGATGAGAAACCAGAGGAACCGACCCGGTGAACCAAGGTCCCCGAGGACAGAACGGTACCCTGTGCCCTCTTCCTCCCTCTCCGCCCCCGGGCCCACCTCCGCGAGAGAGTTCGTTCTCTCTCTCTCTCTCTCTCTCTCTCTCTCTCTGCTCTCTGCTCTCTCGTCATCTCTCCTCTCTCGTGCACAGGCTACCGAGGACGCGGAGAGTCCGGCAGCGGCGAGAGAGCCTCCTTCTCATAAATTCCAGCTTACGTGTTTTTGATGCACCGTACCAGGTGCATGTGTGTTGCACGCGCGTCTATGTCTGCCGTTCATGATGGTGCTGCCTCTGCTGCTGCTGCTGCTGCTGCTGCTTCTTCTTCTTCTTCCTCTTCTTCTTCTTCTTCTTCTTCTACCTCCGCGGACTTCGCTCAAACTGGTTACCCATTCTAACCTCGTCCCTCGGCTAAGCTGACTGTTCCTGATCCGACCGCCACTTCAACTAGAGTTTAATAGTCCGACTGAGATTCGATGAACTTTGAATTAGGTATTCTTCCAGGGGTACGTCGACGTTTTTGTGTTTGCTGTGCGACAGGTGGATCCGCAAGGAGACGTGCGAGCTACTGCTAGGGAGGAGACGAATTTACGCACACCCCCGTCCAGAATTATCGGGACACCGTTTATACACTTTTTAATACTGCTCCAGACTTGAGCTCCTTTTTGAGCTACGAGGAGGATTAGTTTTTAAATGTATGATTTCTTTTTTTCTAATTTGGCGGAATTGTGTAGAAAAAAAGTGGAGTGATTTTTCATTTGTTTGTCTGTCACTATAAAGAATTGCACAGGATGTATACACCTCCGGTTTGGTGGAAAAACAATTAACTTTGACTTTGCATTTCAAGGTCAACAATTTTTCGTACCGTTTCGTATTCTATTCGTCACAAGGATAATAAGTACAAAAGGAATCGTCGGTCAGAGCTCAATCGTTTTCTTAAACAATTGTGGTCAAGTGATTAACATTATCAAACGGATTTTATTTGTATTATATTTTCATTCCTCGGTCAGATGGAGTTTAACATTAGTGGGGCCTTTGGAAATTATTTCTTTGCGCGTGAAATCTATCGAAAGTAAATGAGAATAAAATCAGTTTGATAATGACAAAACTTTATTATCATTTTTTAAGAGAACGCTTGTGGTTTCACCCATGGTTTGTTATGCGATTTTTATCCTCGTGACGAGTAGAATAACACGCAATAAAAAAAAGATTGTTGACCTTTTGACCTCGAAATTAATTTTCTTACACCAATTTCTACCACACCGATAATTTCTTTACACCCTGTATAAGCCATAGGCATTGAAAAGGTGTAAAAAAACGGATATAAAAAAAATGTCTGACTGCAAAACTATTATGGAGAAAAATATAAACAAAAACTCAATAAGTGGTTAATCGATTCGACCTTTGCAAAGGTGAAACGTCCACGTTTAGTTTTTTAAATCGTTATTGTTCGCAGCCTGTGTAATGTTGGAAATTGGTTTTGGAGCCGGTTTCAGCAGAGATCGGTGGAAACGCGCCCTAAGCCATGCCAAGGAAGGCAGGGAGCGTTTTTTGGTAGCACAGCGGTACGCCGGTAGTCCCGTAACTCTCGCAAGTAGCTGTAATACTAGACAACAGACGCAGAATCGAGACTACGACGAAATCATTACCAGGAACACGTTGCTTTCACCCGATGCAGGAATCGAGGAGGTGTTCAAACACCGTTCGATCGACCTCGGTGCGCTCGCGAGCTCGCGTTTGTCTTCGTCCCCTTATTTAGAAAGGAGTCTGCTAAGAGCATAGAGCCCGTCAAATTTTAATTGCTACTTGTTCTCCAGCCGGTGAACGTGCTCCGACATGCGAAATCAAATACTTTATCCCGTCGAGACGAACACTCGGATGCTGGAAATAAAACGACTCGAAGATTCCATTAGCCGTTGGTATTTAAAACAGAAGATTTTTCAAAACTTTTTGAAAAATGGCTCTGGAAGATTCAAACATTGACTTTCATTTTTTGCTCGAGTAAAACAAACAACGTTTAAAAAATGTTTCAATTTAACAAAATTATTCATTTTCTTTTTTGCTACCTGCCACACAGAAAGGAAAACGCGTCGAATAGACACGATTGCGCGATAAATAAACAAGTAAACGCAATTTAAAAAAGATTTAAAAAAGAGAAACACCTCCGAAGATGTACACTGAAGTTTGATGTCCTAAGATTTCTGGCTCCGGCACAAGAAAATTGTGAAGCTTGCCCAAGGTCCACAGGGTGTCGGAATAGGGTACGCGGACAAAGATGAAGAAGACACGAACACCTAAGTTGAATTCGAGGGGGAAGATCGTAAGTTGGAGGACTGTCTACCACATTTTTCCAAAATGTCGGGCACCTCCTTAAGGGTAGCAAAAAAGTATTCTTCCAGGGGCAGTTCCTAAAACGAACCATCGGTCGTCGCACTGACCGGTCCGTAGCAACCCGAGTCTAGATTTTTCAACGTCGTAATTTTAAACGCGACGGCCGATATATGCTGAAAAAGCAAAACGTGCCCCTCGACTTTCTGAAAAAATGGGAAATCGATCGAAACGAAAATCAGGCCGTTGGTCCCCGTGAAGAAAAAAAAATGGCTCGCGGCTCGGACACGGCGCAGGAATCTCAGCCCGAGGAATTCGAATGGGAGCAAAAAAGGTAGCCGGAGCTTACCGGAAGTGGCTGAGACTCGATCACCCTCGGATCGTTACAATGAGGCTCACCGACTCTGCCCGAGCGAAGGAAAAAGAGGAAGACAGAACGGAGGCAGGTGGAAAAGATGAAGCGGCGAGAGAGAACGAGTAGAAAGAGAGGAGAGGGAGGTACGAGGGGTAGGGGAGAGGGGAGAAAGAGAGAGAGAGAGAGAGAAGGGCTGCTGTCGCGGGAACGCCACGCGTGATCGAGTTACCTGGACGAACCGGCGTGGCGCAGGTGAGGTTGGTGCACGGCCTGCGGGACAAAGAACCGCAAGAAATACCGATACCACCTTACCTCTGGGACTTAAGGTCGCTGTCGCAACCTAAAATAGTCCCCCGAGTCTCCTTTTCCCTCACCTCCACTCGCCTAAGCCTACACCGGGGGCCCGAGTTAGGGGATCGAGCAAGATTTCAGATGTTCAGGGGATGGAGATGCTGGCGTGTTTTTCTTTTTTTTTTTTGAAAATCGCAGGCGACGGAAGGTTCGCGGGGAAGAAGCGCGCTCTTAGAGGTGGTCGGACACGCGAGCCCTTCGAGACATCGATACGTCGAAACATAGATACCCCCCTAGCGTTGCCTCATCCTTCTTGTGCGGTTTACCCGTTACGTCGCGTCCAGCGCTCGCGCAAGGATCGACCATGCTTTTTTCTTGATTATGCGAGGCTATCGAGACAATTGTTCGCAGCGTTCTTCGACTGTTCAGGGATTTAAAAATGGAGGATCGATCATCGCCGGAATTAACCGTTTGATGATCGAATAGTAAGAAAAACTAGAAGAATCGGGGGTTTTAGGATGGTTTGTGATTTTTTTTTTTTTAATTTCGAACGGTAAAAATGTTATCGAACTTCGAGAAAGTCTCGCATTCGAGTAGCTAACCGGTAATGCTTCAAAGAGACAGCCGAGATCTTGTTCGAGGTCGAGATAAAGGAGCCTCCGTTGCGTGTGGTACAGCCCTTTCGCAATTTTCCCCCTTTGCTGGACAGGAAGCGTGACACAAAGCGTGTTTTTCGCGCCGGAGCTAACCAAATTGAAGGTTCGCGTACATTCCGTAAAGAGCGATAGAAACCGTAAGACTCGAATCGAACCAGAAAAAAAAGAATCCGCCGAAGAAGCGTAGAAACCTGGCTGTAACGCTGTGTAACATTTTCGTGCTCGTATCGTACTTTTGTAGCAAAGCAAATTCGAATCTAGACAGTCTCCCGACGCTCTCAATGTAGATGACCTAACCCGGAAAAACATTAGAGAATACGGTGATCGAGTATCGTATTAGAAATTGTTCCCATTCGGTTAATTCAATTTTCTTAATTTGACTCCTGTGCGATCAATATTGGAGCAGTAGAAGAGATTCGAATATCTGAAGTGACGATTTCATCGAACCATAGTCGCCATCTTGGTAAAGTAAGTGTCTCATCGACTGCTCCAAAGATGGATTAAACTCATCGAAAGCAGTGACGAATATTTGAACAAAATGTTTAACAAATCTTCTGTAAACAAGCTCGTATCCCATTTTTTATAGAAAAAGCTTAGCTATGCTCCGTTCACTTTGAAAACCAATGACACAACCTACAAGAGAACATTGACCCGGACCTTTTCTCGGTGAATAAACCAACAAATGAATATTACAATCTCGTCAGTGCATTAAACATATTCAATTTCGAGTATGTTTAAGGTACGGCGCAGCCAGTATCCATTTCAATTACACGCACGCCGCGGTTAGGCCGCCTTTGTGCGGCTGTGCGCGCGCGCGCGCGCGCCGTCAGGAGGATGATGGGAAGACACGAAAAGAATGTAACGAGAGTGACCGAGCGAGGACCACGTCGCAAATTGCCTGAATTAATGCCGCAGTAGGGTCGTTTCAACGTGTCGAAATAAAACTCGCCCCGCGAGCCATCATTTCCGACCATGGCGGCCGATCATCTTGATCGTTCGGGGACTTGAACAACATTGTTCTTGAAGCGGCCATCTGGGGGGCCAATCCTGGCGATCCTTCGAGCTTTTCTGGCAGCCGTGGCCCTGCCACGTTCGCCTAAGAAACCACGACGCGGACAAAACTTTCGCCGTTGGTGTAGATTGACGCAAACCCAGTTGAAATGATCTCAATTAGAGGATCGGTGTTAGACTCCGCCGGAGAGCGTTCCTTCGGTCGTCTTCGGAGCCGAAATGCTTCCAACCGACGTCAACCTGCGTCTCAAACCTCGTTGTTCCATTAAAAATTGCACCGTAAACCAGTTTTGCTATTCTACTAATTCTTAATTCATTAATTTTCAATTTAATTTTATTCGGCAGAACTATGGATGTTCTTTAAGGAAAATATAAAAAAATTAATTATATCAATTGTACCTATGCATTTGTATATTTCTTAAATTTTCTTCATGATGAAAATTCAAAGAATTATTCCTGATAAAAAATAATTTTCAATTTAATTTTAATTATTGTCAACAAGTAGATTTGCTCTTTAACAAAAAATTTAAAATATTCAATTACACGAGTTGTATACATATGTTACTATGGGTCTATGTATTTTTGGAACTTTTCTCATGATGAGAATTTAAAGAATCACTGTTATGTATTAATGTTCACAAAAAATTGTTTATGCATTCTCTGAAGATTAGTAAATTTAGCTTTATCGTCAAAGTAGGAAACCATTTTTCAAGTATGAAACGGGAGCTACATTTTCAATGATGATAAATGATGATAGACGAAGATGATCTTCTGCCATCTTGCGCTCGCTACCATTATTTCATCGGTGTAGAATTCCTGCAACTTCCGGTTGTAGAACTTCAAACAGGTTTAAAGCGTTTTTGCCAGCTCAAGGGTTACACAAAATTTTACAAAACGGCTGAAATGACGCTACAAGATTATACGCGTAATTATACCATCATAATTTAACACATTATACGAACACACGAATAAAAAGAATATCTATAAATATAAAAGCATATTACAAAGAAAAATGTAAAATCTATATAGGAACGTATAAAAATAAAGTGTATAATATAAAAATGTTTTTCTTAAACTTTCGGAATTAAAATCAATTCAGAACCATATTGTAATTTTAATATTAGTAAAAAACAGTAAAAATATATAAAAAAGCAATATTATATAAAAATATAGGGAAAAAATTTGTTAATTAATCATAATTAGAAATTCGAACGACTTAAATTAATGTTAAATAAATAGACAGCAGATCTCCATGGAAAATACAAATGTCCTGAATTGCAACAAACTGGAGTAAAATAGAAATTTCTCTCTCGCTATGTTTACCAAATTGAAAGGTTTATTTAAAATTTTCATAAATCCTTCTAATGGTTTTCTTTTCTGTTTTAAATTGCACCCACTCGTCTTCGTCGTAAACGCGCTAAATGTCTATTAACAAATCTCTCTAGACACCGTTTAAGAAAACAATGGGATATTCTAAAACGGTAGCATAACTCACGAGCTCGAGCGTCTTGGCTACAACGAAGGGAGCAGAATCCGTTTGTGAAGGGTCAAAGGGAGGCCCGAAGGTAACCCCAGTTAATTGTGGGCGGACAAGTGTCGAGAGCCGGACAATTAAACGCGATTAAGTATTAACCTACTTTCTAAGTCGGTTGTCCCGCGATATTGATCGCGGTGCCAGTCAAAAATAACTTCGAGAAGAATTATTTTCCGGTGGTGCGGAGCGCGCACTTGCGCCAGGATCGATGGCGCTCCGTTGTCATTCGATAAAGAGAGACAGCCTAATAAACGATCAAATCGTTTTAAGGAGGATCTCGATGATTATCGAAAACGAGGTGGGCTCGATCGAGGAAGAGCCTCGCCCTTTTCCTTCGTGAGAAACGAGGAGGGCGTGTCTGCTATCGGATGTCTCTCTCTCTCTCTCTTTCTCTGTTCGTCGTTTTCCCTCTCTGTTCCGCATTCATTTTCTTCCTCTTCCTCGTCTCGCAGCACGAAAGCACGCTGATTGATAGATAAGTGGATAAACCTCTCATCTCGATCGGAACGAAAGGCTAACGACGAGTGCAGAGAACTAGAAGATGCTCGGAACGACTTGGACAAACGCGATTGCGATTAAAAATCAAGCGGTAGCGTCAATTCTGCTGAAAATAACAATAACGAGCCGAGAGACCGAAGGAAGCCTGTGGCCGATAATATTTTTGAGAGATACGACTTTTGCAAAAGTGTTTGTTACCGGCGGTATCGATGTGCACACGATGCACGGGTATTTCAGAATTTCTTCGCTGCCGAATGTGCATAATTGACAACGCTATGGCGGTCGGCGTCAAGTAGCGTTTAGCGTATAAGCAGAGCCGGTCCCCGCTCTACCTTTCCCTTCTCCCCACTCTTCCGCCACGTCCCAGTCACGTGACGCGTTTCCTCTCTGTCGCGCGTATGTCACAGTGTCACGTGACTAATCCGGTACTGGCAGAGAGGGGCTAACCTTTTCCCCTCAATTCCAGTCAATTCCCTTCAACTGGTGACTCTGCATATAGGGCCTACTAGTTCGAAGTTTTAAGTGACTTTAGGATTTTTTTTTGAGGCACAATAAATTCATAAAAATTTTATGGATAGTTAATGTTCACAATTTGGGTAATATCTGAAAATTTTCTTGTTGCAGAATGTGCATAATTGACGACGCTATATGGCGATCGATGTAAAGTGCTTTTTGACATACGAAGTCTATTAGCGTGAACCTTTGAGTGGTATTAGTAATTTTTTTTGGGACTCGCAAAATTAATAAAACTTTTATCGATAGGTCGTGTCAACGTGCACGCATTGGTATTTCAGAATTTTTTCGTCGATTGGCTGCGGCTGTCGCGCGAGATAGGAGAGAAGCAAGGTGGAGGAGCACGGTAGAAAGAAGTGCGGTAGATGATCTGACCTTCCTCGGGATAAGAGGTGATCTGGGATCGCGCCCTCTATCGGAGGTACGGTTATGTGGAGGAGAACGATAACGGAACGTCCTCCTCTTCCTTCACTGTTTTCTTCTTCTTTCTTGACCGTCCCGACGAGCGGCACTTGGTGCCGTTGTCGACTAACTGCTTTCGGTGATATGGAGCGACGAGATTCTCGAACCAACCAGCAGCCGAAGCCCTATGAGAAACGCCGAGAAAATCACCCAGGCTGACGCGGTGGAACCTCACGGAAACGGGAAACATGATTTTTCACACGAGATGATTAATCGCCTGCTAATCTTTTTGCATTTGCTCGAAAGAGAACCACAATGAAATTAACATGAAAATTTCTAGTCAACTACTAATTATCTCGGGCGATGCTAATTACGCATATTCCGTAACGGAAAGACCTCGGATACAGATAAAAACCCTCGTGCGTAGAAAAATTCTCTGTCAATCAAATTTTTATGTTTTTTGTGTGTGGAAAATAATTTGAAAATAACTTGAAACCTGCAACACCCTTAGAACAGCAATCTAGAACGACATTTACAGTTTCGTTAATTATGGATGTTTCGCAATAAAAAATATTCGTAAGTACAATCCAAAGTACGTATATTAACATCCCCTATGAATAATATTTTTATGATTATCGAGTGCGTAGAAAACAATTCGCAAAATCCACTTGACCAATAACGGCCTTATTTAGAGACCAGTAATTAGCAGTTCCGTGAACTGGGTATATTTTGGAATGAAAAAATTCTAAAACACGGTCCAAGGTATACGCGTTAAAACCCCGTATCGATAAAATGTCTACCAAGTCCGCGTGTCCCGAAAAAAATTCTGAAAAGCACCGGTGCCGGTAATACAATAAGGGTGAAACATCCCCACGATTCATGTCCGATAAAAGTTGCAGCGCACGCGCAACGTACGGGAATGAAAATTGAACTGGAAGGTGGTGAGTACATAAATAAAGGTCTAAGTCGGTGGGAAAGCCTCGGGACATTTGCAGAAGTGGCCGCATCGATGGAACCGAGAGCAATCCTCGCGGGACTCCAGCATCGCAATCGCGATCGCGTGTCGACCGCTCGTTACCACCGCCGGAAGTTGTCATCGGCTCGATCGAATGCCTCGCTCGTGAGCAACTGACCAGCCGAGCAGGGCAAACCTGCCCATTAACTTATTATCGATTACTCGACGCTTTCAGTGCCGTAGTCGGTGCTCGAACAGCGTCGTATTCGGTGGACGCAGGGGTTCTCTCCTCTTCTTCTTTCCACGGGGTTAAAGAGAGAGAGAGAGAGAGAGAGAGAGAGAGAGAGGGGCGGTAGGGGGATCGGGGCACACACGGTGGGGACAATTACCACCGGAAGCAGAAAAAAAAGCGGAGAAGACAAAAGTTCGATCGGCAGTCTCGAATTCGTGTACCCTTCCAAGACGAGTCCGTGAGAATCTTCTCGGAGGTCGAAGCAATCAGAGAACACGTGGAACTCGATATTCTACTTGGTCCTGGGATACACGCGGGAATTGTTCGAGGCTCTGATCAATTTTCAATAATCTGCCGTAGAGCTCTCGGCGGAAGCTAAACGTCATTCGAGTCTGGATACTCATTTTTTTTATCGAATTCAACGGTGTTTGTGGAAATCTCTATGGCGTTCTTAATCCTGCATATTTTGCAATCAACAAATTCGTAAGTACTGTCCAAGTACATTGGCACCCTTATCATTTTTCTCATATAAAAAATAATTCATAATGATCACTGGGAACTTCGACGATCGTGTATATGTTCCAACGAAAAAATTCTCAAATATTGTTGAAAGTGTGTACACAACAGGCCGGCGATAATAAAATTTTTATGAATATTGTGAGTTCCAAAAAAAATTCCTAAACTTACATTTAAGTAGGTAAACTCTACAGCTTCGTTAATATTTAATTAGACAAAATTTCTACAACTTTTTGTGTATCAAAAATAATTGAAAAACGCATGGAAAACCTAAAGAAGGCTTTATTTGGAAAACAATATTCTGCAACATCCTGCACGACTTGGTTAATTACGATTGTTTAGCAGTGAAAAAATTCTCGAGTAAAACATAAGTATGTACTGTTTTCAAGGGTCTGTTACACTTGGACCAGACGGTAACTAGAAGGTTAAAGTAAATAGAAGTAAATGGACAGAGGGAAAGGTAAATAGTGCAAAGGGGATATACAAGGCGGATAGAGTTATTTTTCCGACGATCGTAGAGGTGCAGCAATCGAGAGGCTCGAATGCCTTGATACCTTAATGCCTTGATGCCAGTACGAGTACGTAACGGCTCCTTGCAACTTCTTTGGCTTCCGAGACAAACGAGGGTCGCCGAAGACCCGGAAGTTCGTTCGACTCGGCGCATTAGCTCCTCGTCTGCCATCGTATTACGAGCCTTTTAGGTACTCAGAAACTCAATGGCCTCTACTACCCGGAACTATGCGAGCCAACGATTCAGTCGGATAATATTAGACACCTATGTAGTCCTCGCACGAATCTTCGCGCCAAAGAATTTCGAAAATTTCATCAGTTTTTTCAATTTTCTAAATTTTACCTACTCGCATGGGTGGTCATCGATCTCATCGGTTCTCATCGATCTCGTCGGCGCTCTATCGATGCCATCGAGCCCGTCAATTTTATCAATTCCATCGATACCATCAAGTCTATGACATCTGCAAACATTGATTTTTTTTTAATCTTACAAATTATATTTTTGTAAATTTTATCACGTACATCGGTTTTATCATTTGTATTCATTTCATAAATCCTATCAATTCCATCAATTTCGTCAATTTCATCCATTTCAACGATTCTTGTAAATTTGATAAATTTACCAATTTTGTTAATTTCATCGATTACATCAAGTTCAGCAATCCCATCAATTCTATCAATTTCAGCAATCTCGTAAATCCTATCGATAACCGCAGTTTCATCAATTTTATCAAGCCCATCGATCATGTTATCAGTTTTGTTAAGTTCATCAATCCCATAAATTTTATTAATCTCTTAACCGAATTCAACAAGATAAAATGTTATAGTTTACTTAACTCGTACTTTAAACTTTAAATGAATATTTTGATTTAGAAATGTTTAATAAACATTTATCGATGCAATATTTAATTAATTCATTGGTTTGATTATAAGCTTTGTAATGATTTTTTCGATTACAATGAAGACATAATTATAACTGGAGAGATCATCGTTGAAAAAATTATCGAAAAATCAGGTGTTGCGTACGTCATTGTCGAAAGAAATCGTTGGGTTTTAAACGAACGCGGTCGAGCTATGGATTGGTAACGAAACGATTTCCTAGCGAGCCGTGTCCCCGGTCTCATAGCGAGAACAAGTTTTCCTGCTCGATCGAACAGTGATTCAAGTTTCCGATGCATTTCTTATTAGCTCCTTTTCCGTTCGTCCTTTTCCCTCACCCGTTCTCTTTGCCAACGTGAACGGTTACTCACGCGGAGAACGCTTTGTCCGTCGAGATGCCGGAAACATTTCTTTTTAGTTCGGACGAGGAAACATACATGTTTGAAAAATTACCAATCACTGAAAAATCATTAACGCTATATTGTCTTAGATACGTTTTATCTTTATTTCGCTAATATTTCTTGAACAATTTTCTATATTTTATTTCTCAATTCAATTCAAGCTATATAAATGCCTCAGGGAACAATTTTGGCCACGCCTACTTTCACGCAATTTAGACGCTGCAGAATCTTTTCAAATTTTGTAAAAGTTGTGACGAGTCTATCAATTTTGTAAAAGATACGAGTGAAAATTATTTATCTTGTTCTTTCCTTATATGAAGTGCCATGAAAGAGGGCGTGGTTTAATGGGCATGGTTTGGTGGGCGTGGTTTAGTGGCCCGCGACAGTTCTAGGACTGGGACAGTGCTGTCCCAGTCTAATGTAATTAGATAAAACATGTAAAAGGATTTTACGTCCACGGTAAACACAAAATTTTTTTTTATATTGCTCTCTCTCTCTCTCTCTCTATGTGTGTGTCTAGTGTAGTAAATGGGTGGGGCTTATGACGCTGAGCATCTGTACAGTTAAGACAGTACCGCGCAGATGACAATCTACATTCGATACTCCTAGAAAGCGTAAAAAAATGTGACAGAAAGCAATATAATTTTGCTCTGTCTATACAAAGTGCGTCAAATGGGCGTGGCTTGATGGCCTTGGTCATCCATGGACCCAAAGCAGTGCTTCGGAAGGCAGTCTACGGCAGTGCAATGTTCCAGGCTCCTTATATTGCTTTCCCTACGTACACTGCCTAAAATGGGCGGGGCGTCGTGGCCCTTGCCATCTGTACGGCCGTGAAAGCATTGGTCGGAGGACAATCTACAGCCACACCAAGTATAAGACTTCAATAAAAGACGAAAAACCGCGACAGAATCCACTTCTGAGCGGATTTTAGCGACTCTCTAGTTGAGCGAGAGATTAGGAAACCGAAGGCGGACATATGCGAGCGCGGAAAGAAATTCGTGAGACACAAACGCGAGTGTGGGCGGCGTGCGCCGATCGTGTTGCACGGCAACTCGAGGAGCAGCGTGTACATATGTAGGGAACAAGACAGATCGCGAAGTACCTGTTACATCGGAAGCCGCATCGAAGGCGCCGTTCGAGACGCACAGCAGTGTGGGAAGCTGCGTCGGCGTCGGTGCAAGCGAGCGAGCGAGCGAGCGAGCAGCCTCGTCACGCCGCGTTATTCCGCGCCGTTCTGCCTCGCATTACGTCGACAATTGATCCTAACGCGCTAGACGCCGAGCCAATTAAGAGACCTCTTGTCCGATTACGTCATCCACCAGCGATACCCGCCGACCTCGCGCTTTCTACCGCGGACCGACTCTCCGCGAGCAACATTTCCTCCTCGACCGCGCCGAATCGCCCGTCTACGGCCGAACAATTCTACTGGTTCGCTGAAACCTCTGTTATCCGAACTGATTCTCTCGGCTCAAATTGCTGTATCTCGGTTAATTTCATTGATACTTCGATGAAACTCAATCGACGTAGAAAGGAAAGCGACCAGTTTGGAACGCGGCTAAGAATTTTTGTTAAACATTTTAATTTCGCTGGAAGAAACATTGTCGAGTCTGACCAATGTTTCGGTAAGAGTTAGCTAAATTGTACATGATTTCCTACTTGACTCACGTCGAATAGCGCGCTTGCGGACGAACAATCGCCTTGAGTCACTAAATTCCATAGGATCTCCCTTTTCCGAACCAGTCTCGCGTCATTTAAACTGCTGTACAGTCTGTAATTATGTCAATATCTTAATGCAATTTGGTGGACATACAAATCAAAGTATGTTATACAATTTAACATGCACCGAAGGATTTTTCAAAAAAATATTTCTCGGTTCAGACAGCGCTAAACGAGCTAAATTATTCAACGTCCCCGATATAATGCGTGATTTATCCGTTTTTTTTGTTTAATGGACGTTGCCAATTTAACACAATTTGTTTGTTAAACGATATAAACGTATTGGGATACTTGGGACACCAAGCGTACCGATAAAGAGGGTTATTTGTTGCACGTTGTCCTCGCGTGTTTTTTGTTCGACAAGAATTGTTGAGCGAAAGATCAGGGCCTTTTGTAAAAATTGTAAAAGCTGGCGTTCGGTCGGAAGAACACGCGAATGAAAATAATGAAAGAGAAACATTCCATCGACGTTCCTTCCAGGTAGCCGTGACCTCCTCCTTCTCCTTTCTCATCGTCGGTATCAGGCTCCGTTATTTTCGCGTTGACTTCGACTCGACAACGCGAGTCTTCGGGAGACGCGATTGTCCTCGTGGTTCTTTCCAGTGGAAGCACGGTATCGGACACGAGGAATGGGACGTCCGCGCAAACATCCCTCCGGTCGCTCCCTGATGTCGTTGTTGCGACCAGCTGACAGCTACTTCAATTCACAATTTTCTTATTAGTTCGAACAATTTTGTATTTGTTCATCCAAACATTGCCAACCTCGCGATTTCTTTTTAACGCTAAACATACAAAACAAGTCAAACAATTATAAAATAATGCAATTGTCTTTTTACAATAAATTCAATTTCACCATTTTTATGAGACGTTTTTAATGTTTGGTAGATTTAATCCTAATGGACAACAGGATCGTTATAAAAAAATACAGATGTCTTCCAAGCTTCATTTAAACGAATTATTCGATTT
Organism: Lasioglossum leucozonium; assembly: GCA_028454225.1. NCBI lineage: Eukaryota > Metazoa > Arthropoda > Insecta > Hymenoptera > Halictidae > Lasioglossum > Lasioglossum leucozonium. Next base: position 701,473 of record CM052218.1, read on the forward strand.
TTAAAGGCATTTTGATGATTCTGAATCTTCAACAATATTAGCAATTGTTACATATTCTTGTGTAACTCTTTTCTCCACCAGAGAAATAGTATTTTACCAAGCATCGAGAAACTCGGTTGTCAGTAAAATTATTGTAATTGCTGACACAATATTCAGGCGAAACGAAAGTCTCGAAGAGCAACAGCAACTTTAACAATTTCTACGGACGGTAAAAAGGAACAATTTTTTGGAAAATATTTTTTTACTAAAAATTGAGAAATTAGGTAGTCAATAGAATTAAATTGCTCCAAACATTTTTTAACCGTTTTTTTGGGGGGGGGGCGGAACTAATGAAAAAATCGTTATAAAAAACATACAACAATGTTGTTCAGCCACGGTTTAAATAGAGGAGAATATATTTTTAACCGAAAATTTATGCGACGCATAATAAATAAAAATGGTCGAACTCGTATCACGTATGCGTCCGGTTGATAAAACGATGGATGAGTGACGGGAGGCAAAGGGATTCTAATGAGGAGAGAAGAAAGGTATGCCGGTATAGGTGTTTACCAGAATATTTACGAGGAGTTGATTCCGTGGACGCGACCCCCATCCCATAGGGGCCTGTCCGGGTGCACGCGTGTCGGTGGTTGGATTCGGCCGCGGGTGAGCGCGTGTGCGTACAGTTTTGTGCGTGTATTCCGCGTGCTTGCGACGAGACGTGGCAACGCAGGTTGGAATGCAGTTTAGGAACGCGAGAGTCGCCCACGAGGCCAGTTCCCCTCCCCTTCCGAAGGCCTCCTTACAGGAAGAAACCGAGGCCGAGGGGAAGCTCGCGGCTACCAGGAAGGAACTCGTTGGAATTCCCTTAACTCGCCTTCTTTATTTTCGTCTACGACTATGCACGCCTCTCCTCTCCTCTCCGCTCCTCTCCCCCCTCTTCCCCCTCTCCGCTCTACGCCCCACTCTTTCCCCGAAAAAATGTATACACGCATTTCCTTCATAATTCGTTATTTATCATTCTGGAACTCGAGCACAAGTATCCTATCGATAGCGTAATTGATACTCTGTTAGCATAATTAGCACGCTATTCATATTTTTGTGGTTGCCGTTTTATCCGTTTTATGGTTGCTGGATTTCTGGTTGGGTTATATTTTGTATTTACGTAACTGTTCCTTGTGTTGGACGCAAGTAAACAATTTTTTTTTTTTATTGCGGTTCGCTCAATTTGTACTGACCTTTTAATACTGCTTATAATGTTCGCACTGAATTCACCAGGAAAACAAATGGCCGATTTCCACCGTTGGTAAAGGATTGCTACGCTGAAAAAAGAAACGAAACTGGTTAGAATGAATTTTAGAAATCTTCGAATTATTTATATAACGATTTCTAAAACCATTTCATATTGTTTGTACCGCGTTCTAAATAATTTGAAAATTTGTTCTGGATGCTTTTAAACCTTTTTGAGATGGAAATATTTTGAAAATAAAGCATCTATTTTGAATAAAAATTTTTTTAAGATAGAAATGTTCATCTGCGGCAAAGCTATACTTGCACTACTGATTTTATGCATGATCAGGATCCCCAACCTTCCACAACCCGGTACAACAAACTTCAGTTACGAAAAAGAACAATAACCTTCAACAGCTAATCCACATAAATGTAGGTGTAAACGTACGTCTCCATTACATCCCTCTTCGACGAAACACGACGGCAAGAAAGTACGAGATAAAGAAAGAAACGAAAAAAGAGAAAAGTAATTGTATATCTCGAGTACATCGGAGGGAGCGCATTCCTCGATCTCCTTCCTGTGTATTTTTCAGTTGATCCCTCGAATTCTAGTCCGTCCATCCCCCCCTTCTCTCTCTCTCTCTCTCCATCTTTTTTTTGATCATACTCCTGACATCCGGAGAATCGACGAGCTCGAGGTTAAGGTGGGACGATAAGCCGGTGAAAAATGGAAAACCTGTTCCTCTTCCTGTCTTGGGATGAGACGGTGGTCATTACATGCTCGAGTGCGCACGGAGGTCTCTCGAATATAGGTACCTGCCACTGGCCGTAAGTATCGCGAGAGACTGTCCGAGAAAAACCTCGAGTCGACCGGAAGCTGGCATCCCGATAGGCTGCCTTATATGTATAGAGAACCGTGAGCGCCGGTACTTTTTGAATCATGCCCTACCCGCAAAAACACCCGGGCCTCGCCCAGCGAGCTTCTTCCGCTGCTGGGGAATCCGTCGACATCCGCGGAATCCTAGTAATTATCGTCATTTCGCCTGGACACCCGGAAAATAGAAGGTGGCTTGCGGCGATATGTACTCGACGTTTTTGTCCTTGGGATGTCGTTCGGCAGACATTTTCGTTGCAATCCCTCAGACTAAATCGCTGCCACAGGGTATCCGAATTTAGACCAGCGCCCAGGTTAGAGCTAACCTATAAATTATAGTTTACTTAGCGCCGCTAGTAATACAGTAAGTATTTTTCTTGTTAATCGATTGACAATTGTAATTATTTCTAATTACACCCATACCTCGCTATACGGATTATTATATTTTTTTGTAAGCACTTTTATAGGAGATAAAAAGAATAAAATGCTTTACGAACTAAAAGCTATATTATTTTATAAAAAAATTGGAACTGAATTTGTACGGGTTTGTATGAAATTAATTGATTCGTTATACGGCTTTTCGCTTTGCGGCCAACTTTTCCGGAACGTATCTAGGTCGTAAAGCAAGGTCTGGGTGTAACAGTATTAGTACTGAAATATTTTTTTTTCTCGACTTACATACATGCTGGTACATCCAAGGTGTTGGTTCAAAATATTTTCAAAAATCTTTCAAGAACCAAAAACGGTTCAAAACGGACTTTTCGTTCTCCTACAAGCGCTAAGAGAACAGAAATTATGTTTCTTAATGAAAATTCGTTCACCGAGCAATTAGGGTACCGAGAATCCTCGAATCGGGATGATTCAAGGAGAAACAAAAGTATGGCGTCGCGTGAAATTCGTTTGAGGCAATCGGGCGTCCCATAGAAAGCAGAGAAAAAAAGAGGGACAGAGACGGAGAGAATTCAAAGGAGAAGCTGGAAAGACGGGATTCGAAGCAAAGGCGCCGCTCGGTGGGTACACCTGCATCCGAGAGACGCGGTGGTGTTGATAATCCGCCTTATCCTAAAACAGGATCGGCTGCGAGATTCCGTGGGCGTGTCGGGACATCTTAGACCTGGCCCACAACCGCATCTTCCTTACATTTCACCGAGCTCGGTATCCTTCGATTCTCCCTCGTCCCCCCGTCTTTCCACTCCCTGTCCCGCTTTGCATTACTTTCATTGTCAACGTTATGCTTTACAGAATGCTAAATTCATTGCGCCCCGTGCCTACATACACCGGTGTCATACGTCACGGTCGGAACATTGTTATGTCTCGTCATCATAGTTGTTAACAATTTTGGAAAACATATGAAACTTTTTAAATGGATATGTTCACCCTCTGAGGAGGAATTGTTAATTTTCTCCATTGTTGAAGACATAGACTTCGAGGAATATGTTGTTCTTTAGTACTTTAAACGATCCACGTTCGCAGATAGTTAAATCAGCTCCTCTCTGCGGCTGGGTCTACTTTGACCCAAGATATTTTTCTTCAAAATAAACAGTTTTTTTATGTCAACTATAATTTTTTTTGAATATAATACATTCTGTCTCGTGTAGATTAAAAATTGTAAATTTATTTTAATTTATTTCAGACATTGTAAACATAAAAATAAATGAGCAACCGTACCGATGTAAAATAGAGATTCTGAATGATTTTCGTTTATTTCGAACAGCACTGTGGTAATGGCACAGAACCCGGAGGAGTTGTTCAGTGCAAGATCGGCCAGGGAGGTGTCGAAAAAGTAAAAATTGCGAATTCGAGTCGTGTGTTTATGCTCGTAGGAATGCTTATAAAGACGCAGACTTTCGTCGCGGCTGTCGTTCACCGTGGTTGGTCATCGAACCCGCGACAAATTCAAAATAAACGGTCAAGGAACCCAACGTGACTGCCGATGACCGAGTGTATACTCGAAACTCTGAATTTTTAGAAACTACGTCTACAACACTACAATCACATTTTTAGAAACAATACAGAATAACTGCAAAATAATGTAAAACTATATAAAATAATACAAAATAATTGTAAAGTGACACAACATTATATAAAATCATGCAAAATGAAGTACAATAAAATATAAAATTGGACCAGAAAAAAATAAATTAAAAATGGAGGTACAACGAAATAAAATATAAAAAATAAAATAGAAAATTTGGGTACAAAATAAAATGTAAAATTGAGAAAGAAATTGAAGCACAGAAACTAATGCTATACAATTAAGGTAGAAGAACATAAAATGCAAAATAGAAGAACAAAAAAGTAAAATATAAAATTGAGGTAAAAAAAAGTGAAATATAACATTGAAACGCAAACACGATCAAATGTGGAAGGAGCATACGGGAAAATAAACAATGAAAATGGGAACACGAGAAAATGTAACGTTAAAACGCGAAAAGGTGAAATTCACGAATAAATAAAATATAGAATAGAGGTACGAATAAAAAGACGGCGGTAATGTGGTAAAAATAAGATGGCGAGAGTGTCGGTAACAAAATGATCGAGGGAAATAAGAGTCGGTAGAAGCGTACGACTGGCAGAACAAGGAATCCGAGTTCCTTTCATCCGTGATTGCGGCACAGAGAGCCGCGATTCACCGTATTCTTTCAATCGGGAGGCGAGCCAGAGGTTTTATCCGCGACGCTTCCGTTCTTTGCAAAATCTAGAAATCCCGGGGCGAAAAATCGAGCCGTGTCTCACGCGTCTATGAATGAACGCCATTTGCATAAGCTGTTCGTATGGAAATTAGGCTGTTGGACAAGCGAAACCTGTTCCGAATGCCCCGTAAAATTGATCTCTAACGAAAAATTACAGCTGCACAATTTTTCGTAAAAATAACTTGACACATTTCATTTGCATATTCGAAATAGATTCCTGTCCTTAAGTTCACGCAAAACAAATTTGTTGTTGCGACACGTACGAATTGCATTTTGAATTTTTTCAAAATTTTGCCTGCGAAAAATCAAAAACAGTTCTTCGACGAGTTCTTCCAAGTCTTTCGCAAATTTTTTGATCGAGATTCTCAATTGTTTTCAAATATTCATGTGATTTTTTAAGATTTCCCAGTGACGTCACACTGCAAAGCAACACTTTCCAAATCAATTTTCTAGCATGTCCGAATCATTAAACCGTCGTCTCGGTGAACGAACACGATCGATCGATCGATCAGCAACAATAAAGAGCAAACTGGTCGGAGGAAACGCAGCGATCGGGCCCGCATTTTCCTGCGTTTCTCAGCGGCCGACGCAGCCCGACGACAGTCCAATTTCCTCGCAGATCACGAGCCGCTGATTACCATCTCATTCTCTTTCCGCGATCGCGCCGGTAATTAACAGGCGGTCCGGCGTAGGTGGCCGGGGCGTAACGGTAACGACAAAAAGTCGTTGAAACGCAAGGGGTGGGGTGGGGGGAAGAGGGAGAGGAAGGAGCGGAGAGCGAAGAGACTCTGCCCGAGGTTCTTGCGTGTCAAACGGTAAGGCGACCCGAGGAGCGGCTTCGAAAACATCTTACGAAGCTACCGGCTCGATTTTCCCACGACTCCTCCCACGGTTCCGTGAAGAATCTTTCCGAGGTCCTTCTTTGCCTTTTAACCCCCCTTAGCCCCCTTCGCCTCATCCCCGTCCGCCGATCGTATTGACCGACTCTTCGGAGCAGCTCACTCGGTCATGTAACGGGCCCGCCAAGGAAAACGCACTCGAATTCCCTTTGATTCGCTCGGGCACAATGACGGGGTCGACGTACAATGACCATGCGAGGGTAAGGATGCGTGCTTTTCAGAGGCACTCGGTCGCCTCGGTCTACCTGCAACCACCCCCACCTTTCGCCTAGGGTCCCTAGCCGGATGGAAGCGGGGAAAGCGCCGAGGAAGCAAAAGAAGTCGCTCCCCGGTGCGGATACGAGGAGAGCGGGACCAGAGACCGGAGCCGGTAGTTGGCCCCAGGTGGGGGGAGACCCGATGCGCGCGGGGACACGGCTCGAAACGCGACCAGGACCCTGTGCGCCAGCCATCATAAAGCAAAGGTTGCGTATTCGGTCGGAGCTACACGGTGGCTCGCGCTTCATCCCCCTCGAGATTTTCTCACGAAAGAGGAGGAGCGCGGTGGTCGACTTTGTCCCGGGGATACGAAAAACGATCCTCCCGTGGACCGCGATCTTTCTTCTTTTTATTTTTTTTTTTTTGACCGCCTCTCCTATTTCTTCGAGGAGTCACCAGCGAAACGGGACACGGATACTGCGATGTGGGGAGGCGCGGGGAGACGCGATACGACCGGCTGTTGTAGCGGGCTGACTGGTCGGTGGTGGATGTAAACAAACTGGGAGGACACCTCGGATCGCGAAAAGTAATGATTTACGACGATTTTTAACCGGTTGGTTTTGCACAATGCGCGAGGCATCGGTTTGGTTGGATAGTCTGGTACATTTTGGTCTACAAAATCCAAGTCTGGAAAGGCTTTAGGTGGCACCGGTAAAGCACCAGTCCTCGCACCAAACCTGTCGCCGCCACAGTGTTAGCGTAATCGATCGGTAATAAAAACAAAAATTCTTCTAGCATTCTAACCACCTGGAAATATAGTCATTGGGATTAACAGGGAGGACCAAACGTCGTTGAGAACATGGATACTAAACCCAGAGCCGTGACTACAACAGTGCTAACACAAACGATCGCTAATTAAGAGAAAAATTCCAACGTTCCGACTACCTAGAAACAGTCGTTTGAATTGGGGCTAGCAGAGAAGACCTAACGTCGTTGACAATTCGATGCTAGTTCGGGTCACGTGCCAGTCTACGGGGCAGGAGAGGGGGGCTCGGCACGAAAACGAAATTACCAGAGCCGCGAGACCCGTGTCGTCCTATTAGTATTTACGAAGAAAATGTCAGGCCGATAAGCAATTCGCCGGATTCGCGCGGTTCTACCGCACCTTCTCGACTCCCGCTTCTCGCGTCGCTTACGTTACTTACGTCGCTTACATAATAAGCGATGAACTCTCGGCTGGCTGTTCGCTTCGCCCTTCCCTGGCTGCCCCTTCCTTTTTCCCGGCCGTTTTCTCGCGGCCGCGGCGCATGATCGCATCGCGATGGAGGTGCGATCGTGCCTTCTTCATCGGGCCCGTATGCAGGGAAAAAGAAAACGGGCCTTCTCGAAACGGGAGGGGGACAGAGAACGGAGATAATGCCAGAGTTGCTTCGTTTCGACAGCATCGTGTTCCTCTTGGCCGCTCGGATAAGCTTACAGCATGCGAGAATTGCCTTGGATTTGGATACGTTGATCCTGGGTCTGCTTCTTTTTCTGTCTGTACAAATTGCCCTGTAGGGTAACAGCTAGCTCCGATACGGTTGAGCGTAGAACGTGTCTGGGACAAAGATGGCAAGACCCGGAGCCTTGATTTTTAGGGGCTGTAGAAAAAATCATGGTGACCTTGAAAAAACATGAAACAAGAGTTGTTAAAGCTCTCTTGAAACCATGCAAAAGCTGATAAAAACATTTTCGTTCGGACTGCTAATAACAAATTATTCTCTTCTGATCACGATTCGTGATTTACCCTGTATATTCTCGTCCATAATATTTATATTTTCAATTTCCAAGTTTCAATATTTGATTTCTAAAGCATCGAGAGATAACCGGCACATGAAAGAAATTTTGTGAAATCAACGGAACCATCTCCAAGCAACCTGTTACGTAAGTCACCCATAATTCCCAAGACTGCAACAAGATTCAGCTGATCTCAAGAAAGAAATTTCATATACGGAGTGTCCCAAAATTCCCTCAACTCCTGGAAATGGTTCCTAAGATGATTTGAAGCAACATTTTCCTTTGCAAAAATGGCCGCCGCGGCTTCGTTTGGAAGTTATTAACGAGAAACATGGACCAATCAGAGCGCGGCTGCAACGGACGGACTCTGGTTCGTCGCGCTCTGATCGGTCCGTGTTTTTCGTTAATAACTTCTAAACGAAGCGGACATTTTGAAAAAGGAAAATGTCGCTTCACATCACTTTGGGAACCTTCCATTTCCAGGAGTTGAAGGAATTTTGGGACACCCTGTATATTTATTAATCACAGTTCGAACTTAGAGTATTGCGCCTCGAATTGCGCAACTTTGTTCTCCTGATTCGCGCGACAAACATAACCTATATGTTTCTTCCAAAACGTCCAATAAATTCATCTGTTGTGGATAAAATCGAAAATCGTAATTGGCGCGCGGAACGTTGGAAAATAATCGAGAAACAATAGAAGAGAAGAAAATAATTCCTGAAGGATACCGACTGCGACGCAACATCCTTTCTCTTCTTTCTTTGAGCGGACGAACCCGGTGAAAGACGCGAGTGAACCTTTAGGCGGTTGATCCTCCTTGTAGATTATTTCATAAGCGTTCCCGATACGGAAAAGTTCATCCGCTCTTACCGAGTGCAACGAGTTCGAGTCGTTGCGCAAGCGAGTCGACGAGGATTGCCTCGCTTGCTCGCGAAGCGAGCGTGCTTGTCCGCAAACGAGCATCCGTATTCAAATACCCTGACACGAATCTATAAGTAAACTCGCTCTTTCGGAAGCCGTTGCGCTTCTCTTCCCCGAACCTTTGAAATTCGAAAAACGACGCCTCGTCGAACGGACCTACGAGTTTCGTGGACGATCTTTTGGCTGCTGGACGCGTGCCGCCCTCTCGCGGCATCTTGCTTATACAGAAATTGGTCGCGAATTGTGAACGGGCCGCGCGATTTTTGAACCGTCCTTGCTTTCAGCTGGTTGTTTCCTCTCTTTCTTTTCGTTACGTTTCTTATATCTGTTGTCTTTTATTGTTTTTTTTGCGTATGATATCAGACTAACAATAAAGACTATTTTACAAATCATCGATTTGGTTATTACACCAATGTTTTTGATTTATGTTGTCAGTTTTGCCAACTTATGCAGTGTTTACTAAAATTACACTGGAGAACATTAGAAGAGGATAGAAGAATTTGAAAGCGAAATTTTTCAATTTAAGGTGAAATAAAACCCAATTTTTCATATGAACAATGAACTTTAATGAATAAAATATTTTAAGCTCCCTGCAATCCTATTACCAAATGTTAGTTATCCGGAAAAAAAAAATTATAACCTCAACAGAAGTTATTGAAACAAAGAAAATCATATCCCTATCTAGTAAAAACCGAAATTACTTTGTTGCCAACCCAATAGTTACCAAATCGAACGAAATGCCAGGAAATCTGACAAATCAGGAAAATATTTGGCACAGTCGTCCTGCGTACGACAATTCGGTCGTTCAGGAATGTGAGCAGCCACGTTCGTCCGCTCGCGCGCGCGCGCGCGCACACCTTTTCCGGGATAATGCGAAGAGCGGCGAGCCCTTTGGGAATAATTCTTCCGCGTACGCGAGGCCGCGGAAAAGAAAACCCGATCACGTAGGTGTGCGCATGGGCGTGAGTATGCTCGCGACAACGTGTCCCGTTTTTGAAATCGCCTGTACGTGATCGAGGTAGATCCGCTTGGATTTCTCAGGACGACTACGATTAGCAATCGGCTGTACAGAGGACTCTGCCAAAGATTACCAACGAGTTACAACCCAATACACTTGTCGGTTTTTAAAATTTTACATCGCTCGCCGGGCGAATGCTAATCAGCCACCCGGGTTTACATAACGGCCCGCTGTAACCCGCGAAAGCTAATCAAATTTCTTCCGCTTGTTTTACTATCGGTACAGTCCGATTTAAAACCGGCAACCGGTCATCGATTGTTCTATTTTCAGTTTCCCGCATCCTGTTTATCTTAGTCCACAGATTTTGGACAAAGGTGATGCCTGTTTCCATCAGTTTCACCCGTTCGCTGGGTCAAGTTAAAGGCTTTTCTGCGGACATTTTTTGGAATCTCGAAAATTACTTAAGATTTTTTCGGACTGGAACATAAATTAAGGTGCCTTGAATTGAATGTTGACTCGTTCTAATTATTTTTTTGAAAATATTTCAATTTCGGGAGGCGATTCAGTATTTTTAACGACATTAAATTTAGTATTTAGTATTTTTAGTGAAATTAAATTGTTGAGCCCGAGCGAAACTTTTCGGGTCATCCGAAGTAGTAAGCTCCAAATTACTGTGCTCGGGTCGATTTCGACCCAGAATAAACTACCTCCTAAATACGGTGATAAATATTGCGATGAGACGAATTCCCGAAGCAAAACGCTTGGTGCCCACGCCGAATTATGTGCAACTGTTATGGCGTCTCGAACGGTGGCAACACTTCGGCCACGCAACCCGCCGGTTTATATAATAAAAGAACCAGCCAGTTCGCAGCCGTGTCGCGAATTACCGGTATGTGAACTCTATCGTTACGCAAGCATTATCCACCGCATTATTCTGGGTTAAATAATATTATCTCACGAAGAAAGCGTGGTAGTCGCACTCGCGTGCATTTAAACGCAAACGCGATTTCGGCGCCTCGGGTTGTCTTCGTTTAATTCGATTAATCGCTTTATTAATGCCGGCTCGGCCATTTTGGTTCCCGTAAATGGCTTTACAACTGATCGTAAAGGTGTTAACGAGTCCTAGGATGCTTTTGTAACGCTATAACCGACGGCGTCTTTATTAAACCTTTTTTCTCTCTCTCTCTCTCTCTCCGTTACATAAAGCACTTTTGTTTTATTAATTTCTCAGTAATTTCTTCATTTTTCTGGTAGCCGACGGAATTACGTAACTTCGCGATCATTATAATCTGCCCAGACATGTCTTACGATTCCTTGTTGGCCTCTCCGCGTTGCCCTCCATTTTCGTTTCGCAAAGGGAAATGACTACAATTACACGAACGCGATCGCTTTCACCGAAAGATGTTCCCCGAGGCGAAATTCGAGTCCGATACAAAGATGTTTATGTCGGAGTTGTATGCTTTTCTTTGATGATAACAGTCATTAAAGGACCGGTGAACGAACAGCTGTACGGAAACTGCGAAGTGTTTGGCAACAACCTTGTAGTCGCCATTTGTTAGATCGCTCGGACACGTCTTTATCGAACGTTTCCAAAGGACATCGTTATGCAAAGAACATAATGAACGACAAATATACGGTATTGCGGAATTAATGCCACTCCGCTTGGAGTCGAAGGATCGGTCAATTTGCAATAACCGAGTTTTACATCCTCCATTTTAGAACGTCCTCGGCTTGTGCAGAATGTTGCGAGACGATCGTAGAAAATGGCAGTGACTGCGTCAAATTTTAAGTAAAAAAAGTACTCGCCGACAGTACGGATTTCCCCCGCTATTCTACGCTATTCCCCCACGCTTCCGTCGCGGGCCGGTCACGTGACGCGTTTCGTTCCTGTCGCGCATGTGTCGCAACGTCACGTGATTAATCCGGTACCGGCAGGGAGAGGGTAACTTTTTTCCCCTCGATTCGTGCTACCTCCACTCATCTGGCACTGCTTCCTGTAACCCTTGCTCGATTAGCGCACACACTTCCCAGGGACCATCGCGAGGAGCGTCGATTGTAGAGGATTTTAAGGATATAACCACCACCGCTGTGGTATATCTGTTGGTGGATCGGAGTCACCGCTACTAAGCCCACAAGTCCCCTAAATCCCCAAGTTCTTTGGTCTTCTCTTCCCCTCTTCTCCTTCTGTCCATGTATTTTCTTATTCTGGCAATTTCCCTATTCTCTCTACAACTCTTTGTCTCCACATTTTACGCATTTATGGCAAAAACGATTAAAACAAAAAAAAACAGATACACTTTTACATAATTTCTGCTAATCAACTTAGAAAATTTTGTTGCGCGCAGATCCGCGGTGTAATGGTGACGGTAAAAATGGGTTAAGCGTTGACCAAGATGGCGTCGACGCGGAGTAATGGTCGGTCTCCGAGGATTCCTATGGCGGCGCGAAGAGGACGATCGAGGCGAAAGAGAAGCGGGATTACGTAAGACGGTGGATCTCGCGTTTCTCGTCGACCTTTAGGGCCGAATCGCGAATCACGAGCCACGAGGAATCACGAGGACTCGCGAAAGAGGAGTCATGAGCGGCGAGGAGTCACGTTAGCGATGCAACGGCACGACGACGACGTTCTCTAACTTTCCTCGTTGCTGCTCGACGAGAGGCGTGTGCGCTTTCCGGAATACCAATGCACCATAGAAGACCGAGCGTCGCACTCCGCATAGCATTGTTTCTCCTCTCGATGTCTCTTTGAACCGACCCGGTCGCCATCTTGTTCTTCCAATTCGGCATCCGTCCGGCATCTTCGATCTTCACCCCTTCCGGTCATTCCGACTCTCGGCACTTTAGCCACCGGCAATTTTCGGCTGTTCAAGGCTAGATAGAACAGGCTCTAAAATACCTATTTCGTTAATTTTATCCTGAAAGGGGTAATAAGAAATTCGATTTTTGATAATTGTCTGACATTCACAAAATGGCGGATTTGCTGGGAAGCAACAGGACAAGGTGTTCGAAGAGAAAATTTTTCTTATTTCTATCAATTTCAACGAATTCCGCAGAGAAAATGATAAGATTGTAACTTGTTAGGCTCGGGAAACAGAATGCCACTTGTTCCTCGTCGAAGCCCGCGACACAGCGAATTTGCATGACCTTAATAGCGCAAGCTTCACCGTGGTATATGCAAGACTTATATATGATAAGTGCCAACATGTTGCAAAATTTCACGCGATGACGCGATACAGATTTTTCAAATTGTTAGCGACAGAAAACTCGTGTTGGGTTTAATTAGGTTCCGAGGACGTTTCGGCACGAACGCGGAGGATTCGCGGATGCATTCTAACGGTGATTGCATCGAGAATTGTCGAAAGATGCGACGGGAGCTGAAAAGATGAGAGAAAGTGAATCCGAGCGTCTCTCTGGGTGTTGCGTCAACGTAATTGCAGATGCGGTTGAGAGAGCTCCTCGCGAACAAGTGTTGCATCAGCGATATAGACGCTGCGAATCGGAAATGACGCTACACTCAAACTTGCTAATCCCTGAAAACCCTTTTCCAAATGGCCAATCGAATACGGGTTATTCCACGCGGCGGGAAAAAATTCGTAAAATTTACAGATCCTGGTCGCCATTTTCATTACAGACGGGTCGATTTTGACCCGGTGTATTACGAAAAATCTGTAATTTACGTATAAAAAGAAGAGCACTAAATTTTCAGAAATTTTTTTACTGCGATTCAATTTAAATAGGCGAACTATCTCCGAATCGAAGAAAAAACAAAATGGCGACGTGGGCAGTTTGAAAAGGTGCGAAGGCAAGAATCGGAACGCGATGTTCTACTTTTATTTTCTTTGTTTGTTTCAGATTTCTGTGCAAGATTTTCATCGAGAACATTGATCGACGAGGTTCGCGATCACCATGAGTATTTGTACCGTGCGAGCGTGTTCCCTTTGCGTTCGATAGGATCTTTCACAATCGACCTCGGTCCGCCATCGAACGGTGAAGAAGTGCCGCATATACATTATTTATAAACGGAATGAACAACAGAGCTCTTACGGCATCTGCTTGACTATATTACTTTATTACGTTCGTGCCGAAGTCACACCATAGTGATGCATCGTTGAAAGGGCCTGGGCGAAATTCATTTTTTGGGGTCCCGGAACATAAACGCCACGGTACTCGAAAGTACACATTTCTGAATATGTACAGTAATTTTGTCCAATGCGAAATACAAATAAACAAAAGAAACTCAGATATCTTTGGTCCTCGTGGTCCAACATGTTTCCCCTCTTTTACCGTAGAGCCCGCTACAGAATTCTCATTGGAAGCTCTATTAATTAATTTATTACAAAGAAGAGACACCAGAATTTTATCGACGTAATATTTAATTAAATTATCCTTAATGTCAACGCTACAGGTTCGATCCAATTTTTTCGCAATTGATCTTCCTGTGTTTGACCAATCCTTGAGAACATTCATGGTGCGAAGTCCAAACATTCTTGACATTGACGCATGATAAATATTCCGTTATATCGATCGCAAAAATTTAAAATAAATTATCCGTAATGTCAGCGTAATTTTTGCGATCGATATAACGGAATAAGTAATGTTTAATGATCGGTGCTGATTATAATATGCTGATAGTAGGCGCCACAAACGCATAAAATCCGCAGTCTAGCGATCGGCTGTGGAGTACGTGTTATTGTAATTGTGATACGTGGTTATACGTGTCATTTAAAGTCCGGCCGATGGTTAAAGCGTCGCATAACAGGGTCCGGGAGCGTAAGAATGTCAGACGGGCATGTTGCCCCGTAGAAACGTAGTACACATGCCGGATGGGTCCGTCTCGTGTTCCAGGTATTATAATAACGATGCTCACGTGTCGGGACTGGCGATTCGGGCTTCGCCCACCTTCGGGCCACCGGGTCTTGCCCCTTCCCCGTGCACCTGCTCCATGGGAACGTTGACTTCGAGGCGTGGCGCCGGAACTCGAGGAACGTCCTAGCCCGGCAACCTCCTCGGAAATCGCGTCTGTCGACCGCGTTCCAACAGCGACCGCCCTTGCCGTCGACCGCGCCGATAGCGTCTACCGCCACGGTACCCTAACTGCTGTTAGTATCTCCGTAACTGTCGTATCGTCGGGTTAGAGCTGCCGAGCGACGAGAAGTCGTACATACACTCCTTGCAGTGTGCCGACGGTAGAGAAGTACAGCGACTGAAAAAGAGAGAGGGGCTTTCCGAAACGCTTATTACATTATGATCGCAACTCTATTGCGAGACGAACGCGATGGTAAAAGTTTCGTTCGTGAAAAATCAGAAATAAGAAAGTTTAATGTTTTATTTATAGATCCGAGTTGTCTAGACAACCAAGAGTATGCATCTTAAAATGTCTAGGACTGGCGCTGTTGTCTGAATAAATGTCTTTTTCAAAGAGAAATTTTTTTATTAAATAAATGCCTTGAATTGAAAGATACGAAAATAAACGAATTAGAGTATCTAGGTATTCAGTTGTCAAAAGATCAGTCCTGCCACCCGAGCGGCCATAGAGCGCGAAATTCAAAATCCTGATGCACAAGGCGTCCTCCTTCCCATTGCATCGATAATCATCCACTCGAACATTCAAATCTCTACGCATCCGCATTGTTGTTCTCTTCCATATATAATTCGAAATAAACATTCAATTTCATCGATACCGCTTAATCAACTATTAGAAAATAAGCGTGTAAAATGAATGCCACATACACAGTCCCACTTAGAAATGAGGGTCAACGACCCAAGAGCTAACAAACCTCCCCCATGACCCGGCATCCCCCAAATCCCACCGTAACACTCGTCTACGCGTTAATTCTCTAAAAGAAATTTCGAAGAGTCTCAACGCGGAAATTTCCAAAACCAGTGTTATTAGCAGCTTGCAACTGAAAAGCTATCGAAGAAAGGCACCCAATAGGTCGAACCGGGTCCGAGTATCGAACCCGCTGACAATGGAGCCGCTGACTATTGATCGGTCGGCGGCGTCGCGCCAGCGCAAAGCAGCTCGCTGATCGCACAAATCAGTAGCAAACTACCTTCGTTCAGGTTCCGCTGTGCTCTGTCAACCAACATTCCCTCTCCGCTGGCTATTTCGACACTGGCAAAGTGTCGTCGCGCGTGGCTAACATGTCCGGTGGTATGTGTGCATGATTTTCTTACTATTTCCCATCTTTCCTCCCCCGTTAGACACTCCTTTCGAACGAGACGCAGAGAAATCTCTGCGAGAAAAGTGGGAGGATGTTGCGAGCGTCTAACAACGTTGATTTGCTCAAAAGATAGGGACTACATTGGATTCGCAACCCTGCCGGAGCAGGTGCACAGAAAGTCTGTTAAAAGAGGGTTCGAGTTCACCCTGATGGTGCTGGGGGAGAGCGGTCTCGGGAAGTCTACGCTGATAAACAGCCTGTTTTTAGGGGATCTGTACAAGGACCGCCGCATCCTTGAAGCTGGAGGTCAGTCGATGATGTTTCTAATTAGTTCGAAGTCGTGCGATCCTAATTTCAATGTGGTGCTTCGCAGAGCGCATTGAGAAGACAACGACGATAGAGAAGAAGACAATGGACATAGAAGAACGTGGTGTCAGGCTGCGTCTGACTATCGTTGACACTCCAGGTACCTCTTCCGTGCGATGTTGATCACAGTTTTCTTTCGGGACGGCTTTACGTGCTGCCGATCGGCAGACTAATAAATTAGCGAATGTCAAATGAAAAATTATAGGATTCGGCGACGCAGTGAACTGCGAGGACACCTGGAAAGCATGCTCGGCGTACATCGACGAGCAGTTCCGACAATACTTCACTGACGAGAGTGGTTTAAACAGGAAGAACATCCAGGACAACAGGGTGCACTGTTGCTTGTACTTCATTCCTCCCTATGGTCACGGGTATAGTTCGATTTCTAGCTGGACCTTGCGTTAGATAGATCAGGCTGACGTAAATTACGCAATTGTTTTGAGTAGTCGACATTCTAACGCAGGATTGATTTATCGCAGTTTTTCTTCGATATAAGACGATGGCTCGGGACGCCTTTCGACGTATCGCGGGTACCTATTCGGCTTGACATAGTTCCTCGGTGAGTTCATGGGGACCGTGACCAGCGGACCATAAAGTGGTCCGGCCAACTTCGAACGAAGAAAAGGATCGTCGTCTTATATCGAAAGATGACTTGTTTGTAGTAGTCGCTAGCAACTTATTTGCTTCCTTTTGGTCGTGTACTTGTTCTAGACTCAGACAGCTGGATTTGGAGGTGCTGAGGAGGTTACACCGCAAGGTGAATGTGGTCCCAGTGATCGCCAAAGCTGACACATTGACTACGTACGAGGTGAAAAAGCTGAAAGAGCGGATCCTGGCTGACATTGAGGAAAATGAGATTCAGGTAGTATTGTAGGCTACAAGCGTGCCGATCAATCGTTCTTAATGATCTAGCCAACTGGCGATTTACTAAATTCAGTGAGTCAAATTTTCCGAGCATAGGAAGGTTGATTGGTGTGTTTGATCGTCTACCATCCGATAAATAGTCATTTGTTTTTCTTTCTTTAACGAAATTAATGATAAGATTGAAAACAAAGTGGGGGAGATAGAACAAAAGCTGAAACGCGAAAAGACGATGCTTTGCACGTAGATATATCAGTTTCCGGACTGTGATAGCGACGAGGACGAGGAGTTCAAGCAACAGGATAAAGAACTGAAGGCGTGCATACCCTTTGCTGTTGTTGGGAGTTCCACGGTGCTCGAGGTTGCTGGAAAGAAAGTCAGAGGTCGACAATACCCTTGGGGAGTAGTTGAAGGTAACTATAATGTATAATAATTGGACAGCGGATCTTTATGCGAAAAAGAATTTTTTTATAACAAATATATTATTTAAAATATTATTTTTATAAAAATCGACTTACGTTCTGCTTTTGGTCGAACGCAGTGGAGAACCCGAAGCACAGTGATTTCGTCAAACTCAGAACAATGCTGATATCCACGCACATGCAGGACCTGAAAGACGTAACACAGGACGTACATTACGAGAATTTCCGGGCGCAATGCATTTCCCAAATTTCACAGCAAGCGATTCGGGAACGGAGGTATTTACGCATGTAAATAAGTATTGCATTTCAGTAGGTATACTTTTCTCTAGATGTATGTGTGCGTATCTATCTATTTCTGTCTCCCTTCCGAACGATCTTCCCTTTCACCTGCAGTCTGTCCAATTCTGCCGAGTCAGGGAAGATAAACAAACTATGTAATAAACAAAATGTAATTCGCACTCTAGCAATTGTAATGTAAATTTGTTTACGGTCACTGACTCGACTTATTGGACGGACCATAAATCATAATTTACAAAAATGGTAACATTAAATATAAATAGAAAAAATTTCGATTCAAAGGAAAGTAAATAACACCAAGAAAAACAATTATTTAACTAAAAAATGAAAATTTCAAGAAAATATTTCGAAAGAGAAATCTTGAATTTGAGATTTAAAGAAAAACAAAAATTTGTTTATTGTAAACTAGCTCTATTTAAAAATTTTTATTTGATTTGAATTAATCTTTTAGTGTTGCAATTTTTGTACAGTTTATAATTAAACATCGAATTTTCGTAATAATAAACCGAATATTAATATATTATAACCAATCTTTTTTAAACAATCGAACGCAAATGATCGTTTAAAAATATTTGTTATTTTCGTCTAATATTGGAAAACATATTCGTTGGCTGCAGAGGCGGAAAAATTCAAATGTAGCAATCAAGAACAGAAGCAGCGGGAAAACTCGGAAGTAGTGGCCATTACGCCCTATCAAAAGTGGCAGGAGAGTTCAAGAGTAGTGGCCACTACAGAAAAACAAAAGAAGCGAGGATATTAAAAAATAATATTTTTGATTATGTGGTACTTTATTATAGAAACAATGTGCTCGTTAATTGAATTATTATTGCATTGGGAATATAGTTAAAAGAACGTGTACACTCATTGCATTTTTACTGGATGGTAAAGTATTGTCAAAGTAGTGCACTACTTATAGTATGTACTTGATAAATGTGTACCGAGGTGGCTGAAAATTAGTTAAATCATCGGGTTGACATTATTTATTCTATTCGCAGCAAATTGAAGAGAGACTCGGGCCCCCATTTTGAAAATACTATATCTGACACAGACCGATTACTATTGCAAAAGGACCAAGAGGTGAGTACTGTAGCTGAGCTACGAAAGGGTGTAGTAATCTGGGATATTACATGTCTGCGAATTGTTTTGCAGATTCGAAGAATGCAGGACATCTTGGCACAAATGCAAGAGAAACTGAAGGCGAACGGTCAGGTTGGAGCCGGTATCGGTCTCAGAGGACGTGTAGGCAGTCTGGGGAACGATCTGGATGCCACCGATGTCGAGAAGAAACGCAACAGTATTATAGACGTTTGAATGCGCTCAAACACCCCTATAAGTTTTATAGGTTATGTCTCGAGACCATAGAATTCGTGTGCAGCGTTTGTACAAACGGGCCCGGTTCGGGTCTTATGTCGGGTCCTCATCGGACGAGTACGCACAAGATCGATCGGTTACGCGTTCGGTAAAGAGAAGTCGAGGGATTTGTGCAAACCTCACAAACTGTGAGGCTGTACGGTAATGCTTTAAAAATTGCGTTTCCCATAGGTCACTTCGAACCTTACTGTTCTCTCTTTTATCTTGCAAATTTTTTTATAATTAATGCTGGAAATTTGATAGGATTTTTATTGTAAACATTGTTAACTATACATATATATAAATATAGTAATTATTTATATTGAATATAATGTTGACTATCATAATTGATATTTTATTTTGTATCGGGAGAACAGCAGGGTAAAAATTGTTACTTTAGTAAAATGTTTGTAAAGCATTTAGGACAACAAACTAGACACGTTTTCAACAATATTGATCTCATTTTTATAAAAAAAAAAAAATAGGCCGTAATTATCAATTCATTGAAGATGAAAGTTGTAGGAAGAATAGATATCGGTGCATTGTAATATATTACTTTCAAGATTTTTGAGGCATTACAACAGGCATGGGGGCATATATAAATTTTACCTGGGAGCATCCTGGATTGTCCCCGGTGACAATTCCACGGAGTAAATAGCGTCAGAGTTCCAAAATCCGACACTGTTCGTTACAAAATTGTTTATCTTGCTCTTTGTCTGCGTAGAACGCTGCGAGGGGCGTGGTTTAGCTACTCCCTCCATATCGAGTGCTCTGAGGAACGCGGAGTCATTGCTTCAACCATACAGGGTACTCTAAAGGGCATGGTTCTGCTTCCTCCTCCAAATAGAGTACTCGAGTGGGTGTAGCTTTACGAATCCTCCCACATAAAATGCTTTGAGAGGTCTGGTTCTAATTCTCCCAGCATATACAATACTCCGAAGAGCGTGATTTCGGTGCTCTATCCGTGCAGGGTGCTTCGAGGAGCTTGAACTTGCTCCTCCCTCCATATAAAGTGCTAAGAGAGGCGTGGTTTCGGCAGAGTGCTCGAAGGGGCTTGGTCTTGCTCCTCCCACCATATAAAGTGCTCTAAGGAGCGTAGTTTCGGCACTCTGCCCATGTAGAGTTCATCGAGGCGCTTGATCTTGCTCCTCCCTTCGTATAAAGTGCTCCAAGAGGCGTGGTTTCGCTGCTCCTGAGGACAATACGTACCCATGCCTGCATCACAGTATTATTACTCGAACTTACGCGGCGTTTCCACTTTTATATGCATGAATATGTCTTTATCTCGAACAGTATTTGATATCGCTACCACGCACTCGCACGAACGATGAACTGTATTGTACATACTATAATGAATGCGGACAGAATTATGGCGACAAGAATAAAAGGGTACTACTGAGAAAGAAAATCGAATGATTTTTTTCTTTCTTCCACTTAATTATTTTTATTTTTTCTGAAACTATTTGTCAACTGAAATAGATGTAGAAAGATAAAATAGAATTCATTCAAGTTTAAAAAAATGAAATTTAATTAGAAGAAACTGAAATTTAATGTCATTTTTTAAGTACTTATCCACTTAATAACCGTAACTGTTTTCGGCAAATTGTGAAATAAAAAATCTGATTTGGGCCATTTTGGTTCCCATCGGCAGCTACAAACATTAAGAAACGTTTCATTGGTAAATCGTGATTTTAATGCCATGCAAAAAGTAGCAAGCGGTTCAACGATTAAGAAACTGCAATAAGTGATTGCTGCCGTATAGCCCGGACTGACAATGCGGTTTTATTATTAACTATAATTATAGGTATGGATTCGTATTAAAGTCCCCCCAAATCACAGTCATTCTATCTCTATTTCGTCGCGTCCGCGGCCAGCAACCCGGTATAAAATCCACCGACATCCTAACGTTATGCGATTTTCTTTCGGTGAAGTCTCGCAGGATCGTGCAGACTAATGATTTCAAAGGTTTGTACGTCACCACATTTTTTTTTAAAATCAGTACGTATTTTTACAATACCAATTTGACGAAAAAGTGTAAAAAAAGTGACTTCTGGAAAGTGTGTGCATTTTGGGACGACAATGAAGATAATAACTAATCGTGAAAGTAATGAAAACAGTATTTGTTTAAATTATCGGGTTTTATAAAACTCAAATTAAAATTTTATTTAAATTCACCATGTTAAAATATACTCGAATTTATTATATTAAGGTTTAAAATTTATTTTATCAAGTTGAAATTTATTGAAATGTTTCATGTTATAAATTATTTAAAACTATCAAATTTTAAAACTTGGTACACGATCTTGAAATCAAGAAATCTAAAATTCTGCTAAATCTATTTTATTGCATATTTTGAATAACTTCTATTTTTGTGGCAAATAATAAAACAATTTATTATGTTACATTAGAAATCTTTATTTTTCTACAAAAATGTCAACGAATGAATGTTTTCTAACGTTTCAAAACGAAAGTGTACCAATCTACTACCACCTATTAGTAATTTATAATAAATTCAAAGGACAGATGTAACTTTTGGGGTTGTTTCGAATAGTGACGCAAACAAAGTTTTAAAAATAAGTTGGAGTTAGTTTTCAGAAGTGCTCACGTATCCAATGGTTAACATAACCTAAACCTACATTTTTAAAGGCAAATCGTGGATAACAAGTTCTCTCATTTTTATATATAGGCACTCCTGTTAACGATGATGTTGGTAGGAATTTTGAGCGAACCTCAAGGACCTGCCTACCTTCCTCCTCAAGGTACCCGTGCACCTACGGGTGGTGGTGGTGGTGGTGGTGGTGGTGGTAATGTTGGTCACCCTGATGAGTGGGCTGGTGTGAGTATTTTTTGTCATTTACCAATTTCAATTATTTACCAGTTCTAAATATTTACCCACTTTTGTTGCGGGATAACGTTTTAATTTTATGCCACTCACTAGAGATCGCTAAAAATTTTCCACGTCATTAAAAAGGTATACAAACTACTTTTTTAACTTTGGTCAATATAGTAGAACGTGCAAAATAAAAATATTTTAATTTGTACATTATACGATAAAATGTTATAGAACCCTGTTGGTATGCCCGAAGTTACTATATGGTACTCCCCCTAAGCTCTATCATTGGGAATTTTTCCTAGGGTTTAATATGTGGTGGTATACTAAAAGTCACGAGAGTCCATAACAGCGGAAGAACCAGTTTTCGTTCATTCTGCGCAACTCCTATTTCATACGTCCGCATTTCTATGTACAACGCGTGCGCGCAACGATACTGACACGCGCCGCACGATGTCCACGCTGCACCGACGCCAAGCCGGACCATTCAGAGCGTGTAACGGGTGTTCCAGCAGCTTTCATATCGGGTTTTCAATTATTTTTAAAGTATTAGTGTAGTTTTTTTGATTTGAAATTAAATAGAGTGGCATGCGAGTGGTGGAGTAGGATTTGACATACTTGCTGCGCCACCTACCGTCTAGTAACCTGCGCGAAACAGTTATGGACTCTTGTGATTTCTACTGTAGAAACTTTACTAGAGTATAATCAATCTTATTCCAGTCTGAAATGACTACTGTCAAAATTACTATGCTTCGGAATTGATCGTAATCTGATAAGATCTATAATAAACCTCTGATAATCTAATCTTCTCTTATAGGATCCGGCAAACTACGAATTCTCCTACGAAGTACAAGACGCAATGGCCGGATTAGACTTCGGTCACCATGAGACGCGAAAAGATAATGAAGCATCAGGAACGTATCATGTGCTGCTACCTGATGGCAGAACCCAGATTGTCGATTATGTTGCCGACGACGCTGGATACCGTCCAATGGTGCGGTATGAAGGCACAGCCACGTATCCTGCTCCAGGATCTTCTCCAGGAACCTCTACCAACGAAGGATACCGATACTAATTATTTCACGATGTAAATAAATAAAAAATTTAAAGATTAATCAACACTGCCATTTTTAATATGTTCGATGGTTTTGCCCGTTTTTGTTTGATTTTTCACGTAGTTTTGCTGTTTTTAATGTAAAGTAAAAGATCCACTACATCTCCCGTCGAGCCTAAGAAAATAGGGGATCTTTGATGAATTGTTTCTGGTACAATATTTAAAATATCCGTTCGTCCATCCGTCGCCATGCCACCGGCTTCTTTTAGTATGTACGCCATTGGAATGCATTCGTATAACAGTCGAAGCTTGCCAGATGGATTGCTTTTAGACGCTGGATACAGAAATATTCCCCCGTATTTTATTGTTCTGTGAACGTCAGCTACCATGGAACCCACATATCTTGCACTATAGGGTTTTCCACTAGCGGGATACTTTTTCGAGTGAATGTACTCTTTGATACCTGCCTCCCAGCTGCCTTCATTTCCTTCGTTTATGCTAGAAGTGTTATGAAAAATCAAAATACATAACAAGATTAAAAAATAGATTTATTAAATGAAAGGTAAATGAATTTATTAAAATATGTACTATCAGAGAGGAAATTATTTAGCATGTTAGAAGTGGTTCTGTTCCATGCTAAACCTGGATACGCTCTATCTCTGTCTCTGTAGTCTGTACTGACAAAAGTGGTGGTAGGAAAATCCCCGAGCGTGAGCACTCTCATATCCTCTCTGATACACATACGAATGAATGATATTTATTAATAACGACAAATAGTTCGATTAGAAAACTAAAAAATGAAATCACCTGTATATTTGTCCTCTAGACGGCACCCTCAGATTCTTATCCGTCAAAATAAATTCTCCAATCGCCGGATCGTAAGTAAACCCGTTTACCCCATGCCCAATCGACAGCACAATTATAGTCGCAGAACCATATAAGGCGTACCCAGCAGCGACCAAATTTTTACCAGGTTGTAGAGCATTCGCTACCGCAGGCTCTTTCATTGGGTCTGGTTTTTTATAAATTCCAAAAATCGATCCAACTGACACCAAGCAATCGATGTTCGACGATCCATCCAATGGATCAAAGCAAATTATATATTTTCCGCGTTTTTCAAACTCCACTTCAATGGCCATTGAGTTCTCTTCGCTCACGAGGAGACAACTCGTAAAAGAGGACGTCAACATGTTTATAAAGAGCTCATTGCTGAACACGTCCAATTTTTTCACCTCCTCCCCTTGCACGTTCTGTGACCCTGCTATGCCGTACCTGAGCGAAACATTCTAAATTATCCCTGCTACAATTTTTAAAATGCAAATGTACATTTTTATAGAAAAATAGTGCAGAAGTAGGATCAGATAGAATTTTCTTAGTTAATGGTTCTGACAAAATTGTGGATCTAGATAAAATCTAGTAAGAAATGGCGTTTTGTGATTTTTTGAAAATTGTTGAAATCGCATAAGTTGAACAACTTAAGAATTATTGATTCAGCAAAAAAGTTGCTAGGAGTAATTCATTAAACGAAGGCCTGTATACTTTGTAAATAAATTATAATTTAACAAATTAATGTATTTTATATTATGCCATATTTAATTTTATACAAATCAGTCATATTTAGCAAAATTAACAAGGTTGCAACTATTTATGGTAAAAAATAAATTAAAATTGTGAAAAAGTCTGCATTTTATCAATAAATTGGAAATAATTAAAGTGATGACATCGACACTCCTAATTTTGCACGGAGTATATCACATTAATTTAACCTTCCATAATTTGATTTTGACATAAATAAACATTAACTCAACAATATCGATAACAGTAAACATCTACTCTACTGAAAGTCAGCCAGTTCATGACACCGTCTCATTAGAATTAATATCCAATCATTATTCACGGTCAACGCTGTAACGCGATAATATTTGTTTTTCAAATATTCTACACTGTGGACTTTGTATGCGCGTAAGAAAACAAAGTAATGAATGAAAAATATTTGCCTATCGCACATTTATTAATTGTGATAAATAGACAGTAGGTCTTCATCCATTTACAATGTGGGCAAATTAAAATAATAATAGTAAATAACTATTTTAATAAATTATAGAATATTTTATAATGATTTTATTATTTGTTTAAAATATATTTTTAAAATGGGGAATTCAAAATTTCGATTCTATTAATATTTATATAATTTTTAGAATATTCATAAATATTCTTATTTATATAAATATATTTATTATACAAATATTTTTCATACATGTATTTTTAAACTTTAATTTCAAAAAATATATTAAAAATATTTTACATCTGATCGTTTTTAAATTTTAGATTATTTCTTTAAAAAAGATATTACTAATGAATAAAAATTTTGAAGAATGCATTGAATATTCGTCGTTTCAACTACTCTTTTCATGGTGTTTTAACGAATCTTGTATCTAAATATTCATTTCAAAAATATTATTTTCAAAAGCATACTTTTAAATGTTTATCCACCTGCGGGGGCGTCATATATTGTCTACTCACATATTAGCGATACCGGCTTTCCTGACGGCGGAGCTCACTGCCTTCACAGCCGTTTGTATACTATTCAAAAGCTGACTTAGATCACCTGTGGCAGTTGGTATTTTCTTTTGTTCAGCCAGCACAAACCTAGTTAAAGTCATGCAATCGGTATCGAGTCCTGGGGCCTTCGAAGTCATTTTTGGAAAAATGTATCTCTCCTTGCTCGGTACACTGTGAACTCAATAATGAAACTAATGTGAATACGTTAAATCGCCGTTATATAAGCTCAGCCGGTTCCTCGATACTCGTTATCTGCATAGTGTGAAAGCGATATTAACGAAAATATAGTAATTGACAGAATGGTAGTTTGTGGACCACTGTTGATTTATTTATAGTTGAAAACAAAAAATATTTACACCGTAAGACTATAGGAATTTTCCGGCAGATTATACCTTATAAACAAAGATAAAAATGGATATGTCACAATACTGATATCAACGATTCCATTTAGAAGTCACTATTTTGATGGACCTATTAGCACATTTTTAGATAATCTCCGTTAAGAAGATAATTTCGGTTGCGTCATTATCGATAATATTTTAAACGAGTATTTCTCGAGCAGTTTCAGCGTTCGAAAAATTCATTTTTGGAAGAATAATTGGATTTTTTACTTCGGGTATTAGAACGAAAGTTCGTAGCGTTTTTAAATGAAAATTCAAAGATAAAATTAAGATATTTATTCATAGATTTCTTCAATAATATATTTTCCATTCTATTCTATTACTTTTTACCATTTTTAATGTAATTTATCATATGTTATTGAATAAACCTGTGAATAAATATTTTCATTTTAACTTTGAATTTTAACTTAAAAACGCTACGAACTTTCGTTTCAACCCAATAAATAATACAATTTCCTGCATGGAACCACAGACGAGGTACAAGGATAGACCTATCATCATATGGGTCTTCGTGTCACATGTTCTGAAATACCGACTGTTCAAAAAATCAGATGTTTTGGTATGCCCTCTACGATTTGGAGTGGTGAGTTTAGGAATTATATTGACTTTCAGCACTGACGAGATATCCTCATCGGTGTTGTCAGGTATGTTGTCGAAGGCGTAGTTGCCAAATCACATCCGAGAATATTCGTCGCAAGGTTGCCAATTTACTGTTACTGCCGTGGAATGCACAGCACGTATTTTGGTTATTTTCTACGTTACGATCACAAATCTGGAAAAGTAAGCGAAACGAGTCAATACATGATTACTACAACTTGAATATTTCATTTCTGTTTACATATAGAAACTTCCTGCTTGTATACTTATTTTAAAGCTGAATAAATGCTTTCTCGATTTATACAAATAAACTTTTATTCATTGATAGTATTGATTTGTCAACGCAGGATAGAAATTATGGTTCTTTCAACAAGTTTATTTTACTGAATTAAACACAGTTTGGCGTTCTCGGAAGGATGTCGCGAGGGGAGCTCGAATAATAATATATTTACTTCGGCGCGTACCGCTCCCCGCCGGCATCGCAGGCCTACCGGTACGTATTCGAAAAACGCTACGAACTTTCTTTCCAATCTAATATAATAATACGTGGTGATATCTCAATTTGTAATTTAAAAATATTTCATGAACGAGCATTATTTCCTTACACTTGTTCTTATACATAATTGTTCCAAGAATCGATCTGTGGGAACAGAAATATCTTGAAGAATAAAAAATTAGAATAAAAAATTAGATGGCAAGATGGTCAAGGGACTGCTTGTCGATATAGTTGGAAAAAGGAATTGTTATATATATTAACCAGTTCGAAATAATAAATTTATCAGTGTATTATGTTCAATAAATTAATGCGTGCGGATGTTCATGGTTTAAAAGTGATTCTGTATTTCGAGTTCTATTAAAAATTTGTACTAAAAAATTAGATGGCCAGGTGGTCAAAGGAGTGTTTGTCGACATTGTTGACAGAAGGAATTGTTATAAATATTAGCCGATTCGAAATAATAAATTTATTAGTGTATTATGTTTAATAAATTAATTCGTGAAAATGTTCATGGTTTAAAAGTTATTCTCTATCTCGGGTTCTACTACCTATCATCGCTAAAAAATTAGATGACCAGGTGGTCAAGGGAGTGTTTGTCGGCATCGTTGGCAAAAGGAATTGTTATAAACATTAAACAGCCATAGATAATAAATTTATCAATAATTACTATCACGGCGATCGAAATCGCCGGAGTGGAAATAGATGGAGTGGGGACAGTTCCGCGTCGCTGCGCAGCTGCGCCTGAACGCGGCGAGCACTCTCAGTCAGTCAGTCAGTTGGGCCGCGGACTCCGGCCCGGGCGGTCCGACGG